>JAKGUB010000332.1:15157500-15477500 GCA_026261675.1 Hippocampus mohnikei | reverse complement strand
AGCGTACCTCATCACATCCTCAAAGCACTTTCAGAGTAAAGAATCTTCCCTTGCGAGGTCTCCAGTCACTTTGCCGTCTTTGTCCTGATAAAAGGGGCGTAAATAGGATTCCGTTTGACGGGCGACAGCGTCTCGATGGAAGACCGATTGAGAGTGTCGTTCTCAAAAGTATCATGTGACACGAGGGGACCGTCGCCAAGACACACGAGTCGTCCTTCGGCCCTCTGAGGGTGATTGTGTAAGAAACGTAGCGGTTTTATGTGACCCACGCTGCACTTTGAGCCGGCGTCACTTTCATTGAGCAGAAGACAAAGCTTGAGCTCCCAAAGGGAATGAAATGTTCCAAAAATGTAAGGAAAGAATCGTTCGTGATCCAAAGCATGACACATCAATTTGATGAAAGCCCGACTCGTGATCCACAACAACCAGGAAGAGTTCTCGGCGGCCGAATTGATCTTCTTGGCGGCTTTCCTCCCCTGCACACCTCTGATACCAAAGGAGCCAGAGAGCCCGGTGCAGGGACTACCCAGGGAATCCCCTTCAGCCCACTTCAATTGGCTGGCAGCGGGCCCTCCTCGCGTTCGCCCAACAGGACTCAACAAGCTCTGAGAACTTTGCCTCCTTCCATTCACGGGCCTCCTCGATCCTCTCTTTGTAGGGAACGGTGAGTTCAAAGAGCACCGCTTGCCTGGAGGACTCCAGATGTTAAAATCGGGGTCTGATCAGAGTGCAGATGTAGCGCTGTCATGATCCAAAGCATACCACATCATATGGCCAACTATTGTCTTTCGTAAGGAATGAACCAAAAACGAGCATTCCTTCTTGTGATTGTTACCAGGTGATCACATTCTGCTTGGGAATACACACACACACACACACACACACAAAGCATCAATCTAATGCTGCGTGAAAGCCAGCAACCTTTGCAAAAGCATGGAGAGGGACGATGACTTCTCAATGTCCACCGAACTGCATGTGTCCTGTGTTCAGTTTCTCACCATTTAAAAAAAAAAATACAATCCCTTTGGGAATGACTCACTTCTATTTGTGTGTCTAATCCCTTGACGCTTTTGGTCCTTTCCAGCCTGTTGATGAATCAGTGTTGATGGATGTGGATGAGACGGGTAGGGGGGGTCCAAGTGGATGCGTCTGTGTGAGTGTGTATTGGGGGAGGGGCGCGTTCGGGGTCAATATGTCAAAGTGACTGGGAACCGGGGGTCTCGGCGTCATTGCCGTTAGTGACTCACGACAGTCGGCAAGAGGACAGACAAAAGTGTAAAACGTCCGAATTGATCAGACGAGAAGCAGCAAACAGCCATGACGAGATTGAAAGCAGAACTGGGACAAGGATCAAATCCAGATTGTGATCGGGATCGAGATAAATATTATGACTTGATTTATGTCAAATCTTGGGGGATTAACATTGAGATAATGATGATCAGAACCAGTCTCAAGACGAAAACCAGCACCAGGTTTCAACCATTCTTAATATTGACATCAGGTTCAGGATCCGGTTCAAAATTTGAGCTCAACATCCCAATGAAGATTAAGCTTTAGATTGCGCTTAGAAGCAGGATGGAGACAGAAACCAGAACTTTGATTTAGATTCACAACAGAATCAGGACGTGGCAGACAAAGTTAACATGATAAGTGAGGGTGAGGCTAATTGACGACTGTGTCGCTCGAATGATTGGCAACTAATGGCAGAGAAGTGCTGTTTACACACGTTCTGAAATGATTTATAGTCCTCCTTTGGATAAAATGAGATTCCCCCGCACTTATCTGTGTGTGCCGTTTTCCGTGTTTAGCATACCGGAACGTTCTTTCCGGGGAACCACGTCGTCTGCTGTCTGTGAACGGACCGTTTAGTTTCCATGCTGTCAACTCCCTAACATACGAGTCCATTCAGGTCTTACGTGACCCGCTTCCATCCCCCAAAGCCCCCCTCTCGGTCCTGCGAGGAAGGTCAGCTCCGACAGCTCTCTTCCTTTTTTGGAAACTTTCTCCATTCCATGCAGGTCATTCTAGCTCGAGCGGCCAATCGGGTGGCGAGTTGGCCTGGCGTCTCAGCCAATCCCGGGCCTCGCATGTCCATTTAAGGACTGCCCATCTCACAACAAAAGAGGCCAACGGGACATGAATATGATTTTTCTTGACTCTCGTTCAGCTTTTGAGCACCACCACCACAGCCCACCCCCTCCCGTCTCAGGCCTCTTTCCGTCGTCTTCCTTGAGGAAAGTGAGCCGCTCTCACTTTCGCTTGCTGGCGGAACCACACATGCTGCTGATTCTGCAAAGCCAACCACAAACAACACCTCAGCGAGGGAGCCATTGTTAAGACTTCATTAGGGAGTTGATTACTTCCACTTCCACAAACACGCCGTGAGTCAGGGCGCAGTTATTCCACCAATGCCTGGCAGCCGAAGTCTTGATCAGCAACACGACGCAAACGGAGAGAATTCCATGTGACTGTTTTCAAATCTTGCCGTCGGCTGGATTCAAAGCAGAATGTCAAATCGTTCGCAAATGGTGGATCAGAACACAGGATCAAGATTGAGATCAGAATCGGGGTCGGGGTCAGGGAAAAGAGCGCGATAAGAATAAAGACGTGAATCAAGAATGAAATGAAAATCTGAATCAGAGCCAGTATCAGCATCAGTACAGAGAATACAATCAAGACCAGAATCAGGATTAAGATTGTGGGGAGAATAAGAATCAGGACAAAAACTATGTTCGGAGCCAGGATAAGGAATTAATAAAATCAAGATTGAGTTCCGAATAAGAAGCAAACTCAATCAGGATGAGACACAAGATCAAGATTGAGGATCGGAAATGAGACCAGCATTAAAACCAGACCCCCCTCCCACCAAAAAACCCCAACTGATTATTATATAAGTCATTTTTTGTTCACTATAGTAACCTTTCCTTCGGGTGGCGAAAACATGAACATTCGCCAATTGAACGTCGAAAAGAAGTAATGATGCCCAGATAACAGTTTTCCTCTTGCTATTGCTATGCTAGTGTTGAGCCACGACTATGCGGGGGTTCACTGTAAATAAACATACAGGCGGCAGCTGCTAGACTATCCTTTTTTAACCCTTTCACAACGCTATCAGGTCTCCCAGCGGCGCCTCCCTGGCGGCGGGTATGATTCCCCCCCCACACTCCCACCCACCCTCTCCCAGGGTGCAGAAAAGCGGCGGGGGCAGGTACTCACAGCTTTGGTTTGGGCTTGGTGGGAAGTGGCAGGGCCTCCCTCCTGGAGCTTGGGGACAGCTTTCCAGGGGTGGGAGGTGAGTCTGATGGAACCTGGATTGGAGCGTGGTCAGATCGCCGAGGAGGGGGAGGCGGAGGCGGAGGAGGAGGTGGGGGTGGGGGTTCTGAAGGTGGAGATCGCGGGGAGGTGGGTTGGCCATTGGGCACACAGCTCATCTCATCATGCCTTTCCTCGGGCTCCGGAGACCACAGCTCTACTTCCTGAGGCGGCATCTTGGGTGGTAGTTCCAGCAGGCTGATCTCGGTGGGCGGGGGTGGGGGCGGCGGGGGGAAGGACGTACCATCCTCTATTGCAGAACTATCTCCAGACACGCCGTTACTGGAGGAGGAGTCCTCTGCTCCTGAGGGGAAATAAACATCAGGGAAAATGGGAATATTGCCGCCCCCCCTCTCATTTCACTCTGGCTTTCATCTAACTCAGTGTCTGTGTATCATCTCATCTGAAGCGGTTCCCCCTCACTTCCTGTTTAGTCAACCATTCCTCTAAACTGTGCGATGCACTCACTTTTGGACGGAATGACCCCAGGATCAGGTACACTGAAGGTTCCGAAGGGCTGGAAAATTTCCCTTAAAATTCTGCAGTTTACAATCCTCATTTTGATTTTAGTCTTGATCCAGGTCGTGATCCCAATAGCAATCTGGATCCTGATCCACATTTTGAAGTCAGTCTTAATGCTCATTCCGATCCAAATTTTGATGTCAAACTTGCTCCTAAATTTGGTCCTGAGTCTAAGGTTAGTTTTAAACCTGATCCTGAGTCTAATACTGATTTAAATCCTCGCTGTGTTCCGAATACTACTGTCAATCTGGTTCAGATTCTGATGTCAGTCTTAACCCTGATTCTGATGCTAATTCTAACCTCAGTCTTGATCCTGATATTGCTCGCCATTCTGATATCAGTTTTACTGGTGATTCTAATCCTAATTCAAATCTCAATCTTGATCCAGATTCTGATCAGATCTGTTTGAGGGAGGATGAGGCTCAACTACAGTCCTGTAAAATCGTGTTAATGTACGGCCTCAATGCAAGCAGATTGCGCCAACTGGAAACTACTCCCATCTGGACCCAGACCTCGTGGTCAACTCTCATCATCCTCCCATTCAACCACCTCAACAATGGCAAACACAAAGACATTGGACGCACCCGCTGTTACTGTGAGTTGGGCGGAGCTGTTCACTGAACCATACGGGTTGGAGGCGGTGCAGCAGAACAGGCCACCGTCTTCCGGAAAGGCCTCGGCGATCACCAGGGTGCAGATCTCATCTGAGGAAAACAAACCAAAAAAAAACTGGAGAATAATATTAAAACAACTGGAAGAAACGTCCCATAAATACAAGTAGAAGATATGTGATGTGGGGTCCCACAGGGATCATTGTCAGGTTATCTGATGTTCTTGAGTTACATTCATTAAGTCTGAAAGCTCTAACAAAATGTCATTAAGTTGTTCTCTATTCATTCCTTCATTTATTCCCATTTCCTTCCTTCCTTCCTGCCTTCTCTTCTTTGCTTCTTTCTATTTGCTACCGACCCAATCTTGCTCTAAAAGCTCTTAAACTGTTTAGATTTCTATTTTACATTATAGCGCAAAACTTATTTCCAAAATATGTCATTTGTGATGTATTTTGTACTGAATCTGTGCTACGGAGCTGACCCCAGAGGTAACTTTAGGTTGATTATCCTTCATCTCCCTTTTTGAAACAGCAAATCTTTCACCGTGCCTCCCTTTGGATTGGCCGCACATCTTGAATGTGCGGAGCGTTAACATTACCCCGGGGCTAAAGCAGTAAAGTGGAAACGAGACACCGACTGCAATGCTGACACGCTAAATGTTTGCAAATGAGACATGACAGACACACGAGACGCGCAAGTGAAGGACGGCAATTTTCGATGTCGTTTGCACAAAGGTGAGTCAAAACAAGTTGCCCGTGCAGGTGAGTCACAGTCTGAAGAGAAGACACCTGAGCACTCAAGTGTGTGCCTCGTGGTGATTCAGACTGTTTACATCGTCTGACTACAAAGTGCGACATTGTCAAGTCAGACAGACAATCAGAGGACGTACCTGACTCTGCCGCAGATCGGGGCTCTGATGTACGTTTCATACCGAGAAAAAATTTAAAAAATGAATCAGTCATTTTTTATTGGCCAAATATGTTAATACATGCAACGGATTTATGCAATGAATGCTACGTTATGTTACAACTTGTGAATTGTGAAAAGTGCAAAAATATATCTCATGTGAAGTAAGGTTAGCGTAAAATTAAGATTGGCATTGTTAGCATACTTTTCTGGAGAATCCGAAAGTCTGGGGAGTCCAAGATCTGATCGCCTTGGCGGTACCACCTGACCTGCACAGGGGGGCCCCCCCGGACCCTGCACTCCAGAACTACCACCTGACCTTCGGATGCCTGCGTATCCTGCAGCAACTGAATGAAAACAAAGAAGAAAAACAAAAACAGAAGGCGTGATTTAAAAGTGTCCCCATTGTCGGTCCGTTTTGACCTATTGAGTCAGCTTGTAATTTTGGCACTCCCTCCCCTTATGGACTAAATAATTATTGCCCAAAAATTGGAAATCGATGACAAAATCTATTGGAAATATGAAAAAAAAGGCAACAAAAATGAGTTAAAAAAAAATAATACGAACATCATGAAAAAAAACAAAATCTCACGATGTCATACTAAAACAGAATAAAATTGAAAACAACATTGTACAAAGATATTTGAGAGAAAAAACAAGACCCACAAAAACTGACCCCAGAAATTACAAAAAAAAACAATAACAGTGGCAAAAATGGACTAAAAAGAAGAAAAAAAGGACAAAAATTTGTAAAAATCAGAAAAAAATCCCCCAAAATAACAAATTTCCACAAAACAATCCCTGAGCAAAAATGACAAAAATCAAACAAAAAATGGACAAAAACCCAAAATCAGTCAAAGTAACACAAAAAAAAAACTGGAAAAAAAAATCTGAAAGAGGTTAATTGATACCTGACAGTGCTTTCCAATTAACTCTTGGTCAGGATTTGGGTTACATCGGCGCAATTGGAACGGTACTCTGTTGTAACCATGTAAACTTCCTGCACTGTTAGTCTTTTTTGCTTACATGATGAGGATGACAAGTTAAATAAAAACGGCTCGTGTATTTAGACTTACTTTTGTGAACATAGGCGGACCCGAGACATCGCCACCATACAACGATGACACCGGGCTCTGCGTCTAGAAAGACCAACCAAAACAAACACACAAACATGTCTGAGGACATTGCCCCGAATTGCCTTTTTTTTTTTTTTTTTTTTGGGGTCACTATTGGATCTTAACCCTCTGCGGAGGTTGCGACAATGACTGGACCAGCGTGGAGCGATGAGGCAGCACCTCCGGAGTTTTGGGAGACGCCGAGCGTATCGTCAGGCACATGGAAGTCGTTTTCTTCTGCAGTCTAAATAAAAGAGAAAAAGGCATTGCGTTTTTTTTGGGGTGGGGGGGAGGGATGTTTTACGCCACTCATTTCTGGATCAAACATCGACTGGGAACCGCTGCTGCGCTGCAGCTATGTTTTTCCAGATGCAAATCTGACCCAAACAATGTCTAAGTTTTGAAGGCTGTGATTGATAGCGGCACAATGATCTGCTGCGAGGTGACGTCAACCTTGTTTACACTTCGGTTGACTGTGAGGTCAGCGGGTGAGCAGTCATAAAAAGACGTACACGGGCATGCTTGCCGATCTGGACTTGGACGGCGAGCCTTCTCCGTCTGAGTCTGATGACGACGCGCCTGAAACGAGACCAAGGGCAAAGGTCGATTTGTGTTTTTGTCATCGGAATTTTCTCCGTCCATTGAGCAAGCTGTTATCGACTTGTCTATGGGAGTTTGCATTGTTTGTTAGCATTAAGCTAAGCAGCGTTTCCTCCTGCAAAGCAATGTTGTTGTGTTGAATACACGCTCTTTGTTTGATGTTTAGTTTGACAGTAACCCTAGAGTGGAAGCGGCATTAAACAACATGAAGCCTTTTTTTTAAAAACAATTTTCCCCTATTTGCCCAACAGCTGCTCGCTGTGCAGTCAATTGAAGGCACCGCTGCACACTGACATTCAAGCACTTTCAAGAATTTGGTGTGGCGACATGCAAAATACGGCAGCAGGCGACCTTCAATGTAAACCTCGGCCGAAGTGTTGTCCGCCCCGAGGCTGTTGGAGGCCACGCAGGTGTAGCGTCCCGTGTCGTCCTCAAAAGCCTCGGCGATCACCAGCGTGTGAAGTTCACCATTTTGCCAGATGTTGATGTCGGGAGTTGTGCAGCTCGCGACCCTCGCAGAACCACCTGCGCGACAAACGGATCATCATAATTATTTATTTTTTTACATAAATTTCGTGCAACCACTTGATGAAATAAAAATGACACACCGATGCAATGTGATGTGATGTGAGGGCACGTGTGACGCTTGGAGGATGCTTTTTTTTGGGCCGTGCTAAAGTGTGGTTGCACATCCACTACAGTAGGTGGCAGTGGTGCTCTCATTGTCGGTGAGTGAGTATGTGCAGGGAGTAGCAGCTCTAAAGTTTTTGGCGGGTTTTTTGCATTTAGCGTGCTCACACAATGCATAGAGGAGATATGAAGTGCACATTTTGGTTTGAAATTGCTCCACTGAAAATGTTTCTCGACAACAAGATACAGTTTACTGCGACGAACAATGTGAATTAAGACTGTTGACTATATAAAGAGAAAAACAAGTCTTATATATTCTTGAAATGCTGCTCAAAATGAGGAAGATGCTCCTCAAATGAAGTTGCTGCTCACCTCCCACCCCCTGCTCCTCAAAAAATAAATAAATAAATAAATCGAGTTATTTCCAGTCTTGCACACCAGATGCTTGTGGATAAGAAAACTAAAATGCACGTTTGCCAAACGCAAGAGAGAGGCCTGCCAACTCATTCACACTCTTCACATAAACACACATGCAAATGCAGATGCACACGCCACAACACACACACACACACTCACATACACCCACCTGCCCACGCCTGTCTGAGAGTCAAGTGGCAAACGGCAGCCAAGCCCGAGGCGGAGGCGCATTTACGGGAAGTAGATAAGCCCCCCCCGGTTCCCTCCAACCATACCAAAAGTTAATTTATGCTCCAGTGAGAAGCATTCGTGTAAATCACTTTGATTAGCGTATGGGCTATTTAAAGAGACAGTACACAGGCCTCGTTCACCATGCGACTCCTCTGAATCAGCAGGAATTCCAGCAAATTGCTGACCAAACAGCTGAAAGCAACGTCAGACGGCTGGAAAGGTTTTGACTGTCAGTATTTGTGGTACTCAGTCTAGCTAGCAACATATTCAGTCAGACTGTTGCTGTACCAAATTAAATAACACATTGTGTGTATAGACACAAGTGTGTATTTTTCTGTTTAATATTCCTGTTTTCTCCATCGACCAAGAAAACGGACCCCATTTCAAGAGAGGGCGACGCTTCACAGGATTGACGCCTGACAGCTTGGGTGGGAGAAAGTGCCCGTGAAGAATTAGTCAGGCGGCGGCGGCGAGAGAGGAAAAATGTAGGAATGATGATGACAGGTGGAGCAGAACCCGGCTGGGCGTGTTGCGCCGTCTTATCGCGACAGGAAGCGCTTAAAACTTGGCTGGCGGTCTCATTTTAACACGTCAGGCTGCGTGTTAACACAATAGGAAGCAGACATGAGAGGTGATTTTTACACGAATGGAAAAAACCCCACCAATCATGGATAGAAAGCATTTTGATAGGCGACATCCTAGGGAAAATTGCACTACTTTCTCTCACTATCTGGTGTTGGTTTTTATTCCAATTTCATTTAAGAATCAAGAGAAAATGCTAATCCTCATGGATATGAGTGCAGAATTTGATATAATTGATCAGAATATCCTGTTGCTCCAAACTTGGGTAGGATGAAATAGATCAGATCCTACTTGGAGGAAAGGTGTTATTTTGTCACCGTTGGAAGTTTCAAATTTGATTGAATGGCTTTGACATTTGGGGTGCCTCAAGGGTCAATCTTAGGGCCCCTTTTTGGATATTCTGCATATGTTACCCTTGGATCAAAGGCTTCGGAATGGCAATATTGGCTGTCATGGCTATGCGGGTTTGATCCAGTTGTATTTATCAATTTCCCACAATGGCAGCAATTTTTCTCCACAAGATCTCCACTTATCGGACGGGTGTGCACTTGGAGACCCGCTTCCCCTACTGATCACGCTACAGGTCTATAAATCACTGAATGGTTTGAGTCCTGAACACATGAAGGAAGTGCTAATTGAATATAAACCCAGTAGGGCCCTGAGGCCTGCAGACTCGAGTCAATGAGTGGAAGTCGGGTTTCCAAGCAAACATGGCGAAGTGGCATTTCGCTGTTATGCTGCACGCAAATGGAATGCATTGCCAAACAGAAGTGAAATGAGTTCTAATTAAAATTTTTCCTCACTCCTTTGATTCAGGTAGTTTCGGCATTTTAAAAATCAATTTCACAATACGTTTTTCTCGTAATTTCAAAACCTACTTTTTATTTATTTTCATTGGTTTTTAAATGTCTTCAAATCTTTTGTTCGTAAATGCACTTAAACGTTCTTAAATGTGCGTGCTTTTTTTGTGTGTGTAATTTTAATAGGATACTTTTGTTCTCTTTGCTTTGCCTTTGAATGACTTTGGCTGTTCTGTTTGCTTTTAGATCAGGGGTGGCCAACTCCGGTCCTCGAGGGCTGCTATCATGCATGTTTTAGATGTTTCCGTCCTCCAACACACACCTGCTTCAAATGGTGTGTGCGTTGGAGGAGGGAAACATCTAAAACATGCAGTATAGTGGCTCTCGAGGGCCCGAGTTACCCAGCCTCGTTTTCGATGTTGTGCTTTAGGTTGTGTGAAGCACATTGAATTGTTTTGTGTTTGAAAACTACTATAAAACTAAAGTTGCTTGTCTAGTAAAACAGAAAATAGAACACACACATTCAAAGTATGACACTCTGCCTTGTAAAGAGTATAAGGTACCACGAGAAGCTAAAACGACTAATACACACTTGCTGTTACAATCTACAATATTACTTTATGCTTACAAGCGGTATGCTAGCTTAAGAAGCTAATGTAGCAGTCAGACGACTTAAAAACGGATTCAAACAAACAACAACGGGTCGCAGGAAAATCCAAATGAAAGTCCTTAGTTCCACCAAAAGTTGTGCAACTTTTTGAACGCGACTAGCTAGAAGGCAAAACCGACTTTGACGCAACGCAGAAGAGTCGACAGCTGAACTGCGGCAATGCAGCCAACAATAACGTCCCGGATTAATCAACTTTAATGGTCCGGCATCATCACACATAATTACTCAGCCGAAGTCGGCGAGAACAGATGTTAGCGTTTATTTCCGTATGGCGTGCGGCAGTAAAATACCATCTATCAAAAAAATGAAAAGGAAGGGAGGGTGCGTAAAAGTCAAGGTGGAGCTTCTTTTCTTGGCCCCGGTGTAGCCTTACCACCCATTTCCTCTTCCCACCCAATGGCATTCTGAAAGCGATGATTCAAGACCCGGTGAGTGAAGGGCCGTTCACCTCCACTTTGGTGAAACGCAACAAGCCAACACGCACGCCATCCTTGCTCATCATCCACCGTCCTGTCAACATGCTCGCACACAAGGTCTAAACCAAACTTCTGTGCTCAAGGGATGGGTGCTTTTTTTAGTTCCAAATATATATATATATTTTTTTAAATTATTTATTCATAATTATATTTTATTAATTGATTATTTGCTGTAAAACTTTTTCACAATGAGTCAAATGTTGAAAAAAGTGTAAGTAACATGCTTGTAACTACTGATACTACTACTTTTTCATAAGTCATAAAAAAAAGTGAAGTGGTCGTGAAAGGTTTGCCATCGTAACAGTTTATCTTTTTTTCTATTTTTTATTTTATTTGCAATTAATAAATTACCAAATTATTTGCCCTTCAATAATTACAGATGGATATTAGTTAATAATAAATGAATTCATGTATTCATGGTTAAACTACAATAAAATCTGAAAATATAAACAGATTATTTTATGAAAATATCTTTTACTGAAAGTTAGAGCTGTCAAACGATTAAAATGTTTAATCTAATTAAAAACTCAACTGTCATAATTAACTCAAATTAACTAAAAATTAATCGTGATTACTCACGCATTTTTTATCGTTTCTGAATTTCCTTTTATATTTTTTGTCCTATTTTCCCCCATTTTAATGCTCTCATCAACATGGAATCATGAATCAGTTTTCTATGTGCAAAATGCAAATATTTACTGAAATAACAATTTCGATTTTCAATTTTACATGAACATTTTTCACTTGGAGCAGTTATTCACACATTATCTCTCACACAATATTACTGTGTTTTTTTAAAAGTAAACTTTCCATTCATAAACTATTTAAGTATCCGTTTTCGGTGTCTCGCGCTGCCGTGGCTGGCAAAACAAACGTGCGTGGACCTGTGCAGCGCGCTTGATGTTTTGTTTCTGGTTTATTTATAGAGCAACGTAACATCCGCTGAGACGTCTGCCGCGTTAATCTCGCGCGAAAAATTTTGATCCCGATAAAATGTATTTAAATTAATGCCGATAAAAACGCGCTAAACTGACAGCTCTACTGAAAATACAATACTAGAAGTCAATTTTTTAAAAATCACAATTTTTTACTTTATCAAATAATTGGTTAATTGATCATCAAACCTATTATAAATAGTAGTACTATTACTTGTGCATGCAATATTATTTCATCATTAAACAACAGAAAAATGTGTTAAATAAACAATAAAAGTTTTATTCTTTTAAATAGTTGCTCACTTAATTACAATTCTTTATTAATTGGATTATGAATATCATATTCAAATAATCCATTGTGAGGTTTTACATTCACATTTGAACTTTTTTTTTTTTTTTTTTAATGTCCCTCATCTCCGAACGACCTGGCCCATCTGTCCGTTTAAAACTCAAATGTGGCCTTTGTGGACAAAAAAAAATGCCTGCCCAGCGTCGGTTGAAAAAGGAAAGTTTTTTGCGCAGTGGCCTTGCGAGTGCGTGCAAAGAGCCGCATTGGCCTGCATTCGCCCCGTTTTTATTTTTGCCGCCGCGGACGGAAAATCCGCCGGAGCGCTTCTCTCCTTTCACCGCAAACCGTAAAAGCATCCGTGCCAGAGGGCGGTGAAGCAATCTGGACAGGAAACTTGGGAGAACGCTCACAAGCAAACACACTCCACATCATCAATGTAGGATGCAAAAATCACCCCCATCCCAAATAAATAAATAAATAAATTTAAAAACTGGGCTGAAGAGGATGTCATTTTGCGTATTTGTCTATTATTGCTCCAATGTCGTGGACCTCAGCTAACCGCACAAGTTCAAGCCGAGTCCAGCTGGACTCGCAGAGCTCGTCTTTAGATTTAATTACAAACTACAATGGAGACGTCCAAAGAGAAGAGAGAGCGTGCGAAGGACTCCTCCGACAGAAGGCAGATGAAGTTTGTACGTTCTGACGCACAAACACAACAATGACCACTCTTGTAAAATGAGATGATTCGCACAGTATTCTACCATTTTTTTTTTAGACACCTGTTTTGCTTTCATACAAAGCGACAAATTAATCCGATAACCGGTGCAAGTTGTGTTTGGAGGGTTGCCCGAAAAAGTTTGTATTAACCAGGCAAATAATCTTTCCGGTCTGCTCGGCAACACTCAGGAAACATCGACGTCGCACATCCTGTCAAAAGACGTACTTCCAAAATAAAACACCCAGTATAATACGGGAATGGTTTCACAGCACTTAGGGCACAGGGTTGCGTCGTAAGAGGCAAACTCACTAAACGAGTGCAAAACTGCAAGTGCTTTTATTTTGAAGGCCTGACAAACTCACTAAACAAGTACAAAACTGCAACTTCTTTCATTTTGAAGGCCTGATTTTTGACAGGATGTCTCACGATGGGGCGTTGCCCCAATTTGTCCGGGTGTTGCCAACCTTTTTGTTCTCTCGAGTTGTTAACATAGGCTAGCATTGCACAATACGCCTTTGCCCTCTGTTAAAACCTTTTTAGACAATAAGACAGAAAGTTTTGAGTCGGGAATTTCGGGAAAATATGTTAATTTTCCTAAATGGACGGTGTATTTCCGTGACAAGGATTAATGTCTGGTAAAACGCGACAACATCAAGCCTTAGCTCACAAGTGACTATTCTATGCTAGCGCAAGAAGCTAACATACCTGTTACTGTCTAAGTCTTTACTTTATGCTCCTTTTTGTCAAACAGCACAGATAACGCAGCTCATAGTCCTTTGTTTACAAAACGATGGCCCTTTTGATCACGTGTAACAAGCAAATGGCGGCTAGCGTGGTAAGCTAACGTCTAACATCGTCATTCAGCGATCCTCTTCATCAAACGGTCCAAAGTGATGGAATCAAATGAACCAAACCTGTCACAACAGCTCACAAACTGTCACTTGTTTACGAAGAAAATTGGTCAAATACCAACAAATAAAGCAACATTTGTGTCTCTGATCTTCAGCTAACATACTAGGCTCATTAACTTGAAAGTACATTTTTCAGCACTGTCTGTAATTATCCGAAACGGGGACAATTGCAAATTGTGCATCAAAGCAGGACAAAAGGAGGCCGGCCAGAGATGATGAATGCGGCGCAGTAAAACAGAGGGAGACATTTCATAACAGACGGGATGCATGCAGCGAGGGGTTCGGAGGTCAGACGGAATGTTCCGGCCTCGGCAGGCAGCTGCGGGATGACGAGCTGGGTTGCGTATGCGGCGGATAGAAGGGCGCATAAATCGGACTTGGCCGCTAAGATGTGAAGATTCACGCCTTATCCTGGGGGAAATTCGACAGCAGAATGCCCGCAATTTGGCAAAACGAATGAATACGGATCGCTCGGCTGCAAATTAAGTCCAACGTGAAAGCATCAAGTGCACTTGGGTAAAATTTAACGAAACAAAACAATTTGCAAAAAAAATGAAACTAGAAAAAGACATAAAGAGTTGACCAAAAACATGATCAGAAAAATAACAGCTGAAAGCTACACAAATTTTGAAAAACAAAACAAAACACAAATGCTAGACCCCAAAAAAACAAATGAAAATTACATAACAATAATACAAAATTCTTTGGCAAAAATGCCCCCCCAAAATGGAAAAAAATTAAAATTATTATTTTTTAAATCCAACCATATCGGGCAAAAAAAGTACACCATTATTCGACAAGAAAATGTGGAAAGCTCAGACAAATACAACATGAAAAAATATCAGCCCACATACATCAGCCCAAAACACACCAATATCAGATAAGAAAAACTACAAAAACACAAGTCAAACAAAAAGATAACTTCAGTTTGAAATGGTCATAAGGAATCGTCCGCAACATTATCATGAGTGCGTGTGCGTCTCAAACTGGATGTGTGTGTGTGTGTCCCGTACGTGTGAGCGTGAAATGCACACAACCACTAAAATAGTGGCAGACACGCAGCAGCTGATCTACACACGGACACCCTCATGTCACCAGCCATCACCGCACGCACACACACACACACACACACACACACACACACACACACACACACACACACACACACACACACACACACACACACACACACACACACACCTGCAAATCTCTGCATTTCAACTTGAAAAGGGGCCTTCCTGTTGAACTCCAAAAGCTCCGACATAGTAAATCGTTTATTCATTCACTGGAATAGCAACGCTGACTATTTCGAATTGAAGCTGCCAATACAAGACCAAGATGCAAAATAAAAAAACTCACAAAGTTAAGTTTTTCTGCTGGAATGAGCCTTACCTGAGCCCCAGTGCTGCTCCCGCAACCACACACACAAACACACACACTGAGAGTGACTGGGTTAGGGGGGCAGGGAGTGGGATAGTGAGGACACGTCCCCCCACCCTCCCCAGCCCCACCCGAAGGCGGAGGCAAGCTACCCCTTGGGGGTGAAACCCCAACGTAGAGTCACTGAGCCGGGGAGCAATAAGCATGCCCCCACCTGCTGGGCGCCACCCCAGAGTGGAAGAAAGTCCAACTCCACCCCGCCCCCTTCTCAAGCGGACAGGTGCCACTCATGGGGGGGGGGGGGGTTGAGACATGCTTTCCCTGGTTCCCTCACCTGGGTGACCCTGCCAGGGGTTAAAAGCCCCAAGACAACTTCCAAACTTTTCTACCACGACAGTGACGGCTCAGCCAGAGACAAATACAATTGCGCAATAGAGGGCTGGAGACTGACGTCAGCACACTTAATGTGCCTAACTTTTGTGCCCCCGCCCCCCCCAAAAAAAATTAAATCAAAACAGTTGGGCGCACCAAGTTAATCTCAAGCCCCGATCAAGCAAACAGAATTGAATGTTGAACGTACACGAGGACACAATCGCAGCCGGCGTCCGTCCTGCAAATGTGTCAAATCCCGCAGGCCACAAGGAGACGGTCCACTTAAGGATGCCACCGAAATAGCCCCCGGGATCAGGGCCCCGTCCGTCTAAAAAGACAACTTTGGCGGGGCGGCACCTGGCAACCGGCGGACAGATGGCGGCGGCCTTGTAGCTTGGGCACGCGCGCACAAACACGCACCCACATACAGCCCCGACTCACTCACCGTCACACTCACCCAAGACCGGCAAGTACAAAATACTCAGAGCCGCTTCCTTGCTCTCTTTCTCTCTGGAGAGGATTTCGTCCATTCACACGCATGTGCGGGGATTTCTATTTTGCCCCCCCCCCCGCCCCCCCGAGTGGGATTATTTGTGCGACTTGTTACTGGGAGGGTCCACGCTTCCTCTGTGGATCTACGTCGTAGTTTAAAAATAAGACGTACAGTAAAGGTCACGGTATTGTTTGAACACACACACACACACACACACACACACACACACACACGCACACACAAGAAATCCAAAGACCCCGTTTAGTGCATTCCGTGCGTCTGCTCGGTGCAACTTCTTTCTCTGTGTTTCCGAGGCAACAAAGATGACATCCGATCGGGCCGATGTCGTGGAGGCCATCTTGCAAAATGTTTTAAGAGCCATTGCCCTGACCGGGATTCAACAGTTGGCCGCAGCGGGCTGAAAAGCAAAGCGGGAGGAATGCTCAAACTCGCCACGACGCCGCGGCAAGCGCAATCAATTTGTACGACTTTGGGATGGTTTCCGTGACCGCGCTCATCAATCTTCCGCGGCTGGCTGGAGGCGTCTGCGTGCTAACGTGCCTGGGAAACGACGATCCAACGGACCGCCGGCGAATTGATTTGTGGTCACGCTTGTGCTTGACAGGAAATCATTTGGACGACCCGCCAACATGTTACAAACATCTCAACTTGTGTTTTTCCGGCTTCCAAGGTGGTCGCTTGTGTCACGTTTGATTCCAACTACAAGCGCTGCAATTTTTGAAAGAACAGGATGAGGCCACTGTGACACAGTCCTGCGGTAACGGAACGTCAGACCTCACCAGTGACTACCTACTAGTGTTGGAAGACTTGAGACCGATCTGAAGACCACATCTTGATTTTGAGGGTCTTGGTCTTGGTCTTGTCTCGGTCTTTGACCCGGTAGGACTCGGGATTTTCCATCGCCGCCAGCGCTGATCTGCAATTCTTCAACTTCCTTAATGTGCTAATAAAGTGCAGGGACATGGTGGCCATCGGGACGTTCGGAGGAACTCCAATTCGGTCGGTCTCATTCCATGCCGAATTTGTCGGGCGTCTGGGCTGATTGGAAACCCACCACGGTCGACGAATAAGTACAGTCGACCTCGGAGTGGCACCCAAAATCCATCCATCCATCCATCCATTTTCCGATCCGCTTCATCCTCACAACGGGGGTGCTGGAGCCTATCCCAGCTGTCTTCGGGCAGTAGGCAGGGGACACCCTGAACTGGTTGCCGGCCAATCGCTGGGCACATATAGACAAACGACCATTCGCGCTCACAATCGCACCAAAGAATAATTTTGGCGTGTCCAATCAACTTGCCATGCATGTTTTTGGAATGTGGGCCGAAACTGGAGTACCCGGAGAAAACCCACGCAGGCACAGGGAGGACATGTAAACTCCTCTGCACTGTCAGGCCGACGTGGTAACCATCTGACCACCAAAATCCCCGTTCCCTAATCGTGTCGATGGCAGCGAACGAGTTCCGGTTCGATTTCCAACTTGCGCTTCTAACTACTTCAAAATCGATCTTTTTAGTTGAAAACGGCTTACCTTAACTCGAATCCCGTGTCACAATCTGGGCCAAAGGCAAAATCCGGGTGAGTTTATTGAGCATTTTGGTGCTGTAAACAGTGAAATCCTCGTTCTGTCAGGTGCCGCATTGTCAATGAAAGAGTCTTTAAAAAGTAACAATGTATATCATTAAAATATTTACAATTCCAATACAATATTTAGCATAACCTCTTAAATCTTTTTGTTTGAAGAAAGTTCGACTTCGATAGTTTGTCTTTGCTGGGAAGTGCAAAATCGATATTTGTCTCGGTTTAGCAAAGTGAAAAATTCAGATTTGGCCTTGAGATTTTCCGTTTGTTTTTTGGTGAAAGACTTTCTCAATAAAAGTTTGTTTCGTTGTATTACACACGCCCCTAAGCTTGGCCTTGACAGAGGTCGTATTTTATGATTGAATGCAACTTTCGGCGGCCAATGTAGGACGTTCGCACGACTGCACGCTTGTCTGCTCATAAAACATGCAGAGACCCAGCTTTTTTTTTTTTTTTTTTTATTGCTGTATTAAAGATGTCGAGACACAAAAGACAAAGTGAGCGCAGCTCCACATCAAACGCTGCCTGCTGGCACATCCAGGAAAAGAATCAAATAAGCCATCAAAGGCTCCATTACTGTCGGTTAAATGAACGTCGAGTCACGAAACAGGTGAGGGCGAGCAGATGCGCAGGGCGAGCCGAGGCCGGGATGACTCAAACGTACAAAAGGAAAGACGTCACGTTGGCCGCGTTCCCCAGATTTCCTTGGCTTCCGCCGCTTCGAGTGTCGACCGTCATGTGGCTTCCATTCTTGTTGTAACCAGCAAGCGGTCGCCGGACGCTTTTATGGGCTGAGACTTGCTTCTCATTATGTTTTTGTCATCACGCAGTCCAAATTTTCGCTCGCACGGCAAAGGCTCCTTTCAAGTTTACGAGACTCAGCCTCAAAGCGTTTTGTGTCAATGTGATGGGCACGATCAGATTGGGATGCGCGAGCCGTGTCTTTAAATCGCACTTGTCAGCGTTCCCGCAAAATTCCACATCAGCTTTTTTTTTCCTATCCTTGCCCTACTTTTTAAGCGAAAACGAAATGATTTGGGAAAATGTAATTGTGATTTTTATGCCCTTAACATTGCGATGGCGATTTATGATACGACACAACAATTTGTGTGCGTGCAGTGAGATTTTTATTTTTAATGTATATCGGTAATTTTAAAAGGGCGGCCCGGTGGGTAAGTGGTTAGCGTGTTGACCTCACAGTGCAGAGGTACCTGGTTCAATTCCAGCTCCGGCCTCCCCATGTGGAGTTTGCATGTTCTCCCCGGGCCTGCGTGGGTTTTCTCTCCGGGTACTCCGCTTCCCTCCCACATTGTCCGCTCTAAATTGTCCCTATGTGTGAGTGTGAGCGCGGATGGTTGTTCGTCTCCGTGTGCCCTGTGATTGGCCGGCAACCGGTTCAGGGTGTCCCCCGCCTACTGCCCGAAGGGCTGGGATAGGCTCCAGCACCCCCTGCGACCCTTTTGAGGATAAGCGGATCGGAAAATGGATGGATGGAGGGTAATTGTAAAATTGAGAATCACTGGGTTACCTGGTGTCACGCTGCTATGATGTCATCCTATCTCTGATTTTACCTACGTTGAGTCCTGGTGAACTTAAATGAACCACATTACTGTGTTTTAAGAAATGGGTGTTAAATTCCTTCAAGGAATGAATCATTTCCAAAACCAACCTATCCAAACAACAACATAACAATGCCCCAGTGGGCAGAATTCACAAGAAACAACATGTGTCTCATGCCCGCCCAGGGCAGTTGTTCGACAGAGCCACTTTCGACATAGGCGAGAATCAAGCAGCAGATTAGTGGTTATTCTGGGACCCTGTGCAATGAGAAGCTCATAGGGGGAGAGCAGGAGAAGTCTCACCTTGTCGGGTGAAACTTCACACCCATTCTCCAGGCGACCTTGGGTGAGACGCGACTCGAGTCTATAAGACGGAACGGATTCCACCGTCAGGACCGCTGTTAACATGCCGGCGAGAAATTGCGATGGGTGAGCGTCTTAATTTTTTTTTTTTTACCGCTGATGTCTTAACGCACATCAGTCATCGCGACTGTGAGACGCAAACGATACGGCAAAGTGACAGGCTCACATCCACTCGCGAAATCTCGGCGGATTCTCGACTTGTGCGACCTGACGAAAGTAAGGCAATTACAGCAGGATACTAAAGTGGTCCTCGGGGGCCTACCTGGTGCCCGCACACGTCAGCGACCCCTGATTTAGAATAATGTTTTTTTCCCCTCCAAAGTATGCATGAGTTTTTATAGTAACAAATATATCAAACACTGCTGCAGTGACGATAAATATTGACATGGAATCCTGTATATAAGAGTAAACGTGAACCGGAATATATTCATACAAACTACATTATTATGTTTTTTTTTTGGGGGGGGGGGCAGTCTGTTACCCAAATATATTTGGATGTGTCACTGGGTGATTGAGAGACATTCATTTTGTGCACTTTGGACGGTGTCGCTTTATTCAGCCAGGTAGACGTGCACTTGTTTACGGAGCCTGCCACATCAAATATGGCGGACACTCAGCACACAAACAGATATATGTATGTATGTATGTATATATATATATATATATATATATATATATATATATATATATATATATATATATATATATATATATTTTTTTTTTTTTTTTTTTTTAATAATTTTTTTCAAATAATGGTCCGATGAATCAGTTATCGGGATTGCTTTCTGCCAAATATCTGAATCGTCATTGGCCTCCAAAATTCCATATTGGTCTGGCCCTCATGTAAAACTGTCTTACATTTGGAGTCCCAAGTGAAGCATGGAAGCACTCACTCACTACTTGGACTTTAAAGGCATGATGACATCAGGGTTCGCTCTGATTTGCTTTTTTAAAGTAACAAATCCTTTGTGTTTCCTCCTGTAGACATGAGGAGGAGTTCAAGTGAAGCCTGCGGGGTGGGGGGTTCCAAGGGGGGGGGGGTCATTAAAAGAGTCAGCGTTACAAAGCGGCTGCGTCATGAGTCAGCAGCCGGTCACCTGCTATGACTTCATTCGGCTGCTCCACTTCTGACTGCTTGAGGCCATATGCTCGTACAGTAACAACACATGGCTGTCGTCTGTGTGGAAGCAAATGTGGGGATGAAGAAAGAATGAGGAGGGGAAAAAAAACGAGTCTTCCAAACACTCCCGGTAAATAAATGTTTTTTTTCAAACCTAATTAAACTCACTGAAGTGCAGCCTGCTTCGGGGGATCTAACTCCGGTGGCATTTCCCGGAAGGATGTGTTCATAAGGTCATCCTCACTTCAATGGGCTCAATGGACACGAGGCAGAGATGATAACGGACCCCCGTCAGTCATCCATCGCGTGTTGTTTGGGTTGCATTTAGCGTAATGGCACGGAAAAGCGTCAGACTCAAGGAAAACGGCTACCTGAGTGCACTATAAATGAGCAAGCTGGATTTGTCTGTCTGCTTTGCAAGCTGGCAAAGCTGTCATCAAAACAACCAGAGAGAAGACCACACACATTCAAAAAGTTGAACAGACGAGTCAACTAGTTGACTTTATGATCCCAAAAAGAAATTAGTCACTTTAGTCTCCTCCATTGATTCAAATGTCTTCTACTTGCTGCAAATGTGCCATTGTCCTGGTTTGCTTTTATTTTGAAGGCCCGACTTCACAGAAAAGCTCACCCTGGCCACCAAAAGTTTTGTTGGAATAAATTAAATGCATTTAAGTGGACGAGGAGCTGTTTTGGCCAAGTTGGGTAAATGTTGCCGAATTAGGAGGCGAACGGGGAATGACAAAAACACAAATCTTGCGCAATAAATGGGGGCGGGGATCGACGAAGGGACGCCAATTCCCCATATGTACGCCAATGATGGACATGTCATCATTACACAATAGGAAACCATTTCACAAAGCATAGCCGTCAGAATGCAGCATTCTCCGGGGAGGGGGTGATGGAAAAATGTATCCAATTCTTACCTAAGTGGCTGACGTCATTTTGTGTCTGACGAAGGACTGATTAGACTGTGGCTAGGTTTGTGGTGGGGGGAACTTTTCTTGTTTGAACAACCAACGTTGACGCTGCTTTTGCTGCATGGTGGTGGTTGTTCCCTCTTACAAGAAAATGCATCATCCTTGAGTTTATTCAGCTCTCCTTGACCTTATTGAAGGCAAATGGACTCGAACAAAGGGAGACAAACTGTGGCCAACCACATGGAGGCCACGCCCGGGAGGCCAAAGTGTCTCTTTCTAAGCTGCCATCCACTCGCTCATTTTGGGTTTAGCACAGAGCACCCCAGGCAACAAAATAACTATAATTTGTTAAATACTACTAATTGAAGTAAAGTCTCACTCGGGTGGTGAGGGAACGAGCCGCTGCAAATACATCATGTTTACTTATTATTACTAGGTACTTTCTTAGAGGAACATTGAGATAAAAACCACTCTGAAGATGTAATTTGTCCCAAGAAATGTCCACAGACATGCTGGTCGATGGGCTCATAGTTCTTTGCTGTCCTCTAGCGGTCATTACATAGACGTGCAGATAGGTAGAGAGATAGCTAGCTAGCTATCGCTATCTAGCCATCTAGCCATCTAGCCAGATAGATAGATAGATAGATAGATAGATAGATAGATAGATAGATAGATAGATAGATAGATAGATAGATAGATAGATAGATAGATAGATAGATACAATACAATACAATACAATACATGCTGATTTATATAGCGCTTTCACAACAGCGGCAGCTGTAACAAAGCGCTTAACAAAGCAGTTAACATAAAGTAAAATAATGAACACAACACACAACATAAAACACGAACAAAAAGTAAAATAATGAACACAACACATAACATAAAACACGGACAGTCGTGCAGTCCTAACTACTTTTCCCCTCATACGCTTTGTTGTTAAAGCAGTTTGAGATGACACACATAAAACTTTCCTCACACACTATCTGCCACACACATTCCATCGCAGCCAAAACACGCACCCACACACCACATCACACCAGTACCTTTCCATTGTTTTGACTGCGCATGCTCTACACAAAATAAATGCACTCTGCAGCGGCGAACCGACAGGAGATCTTGTGAGCCGAGGCACTGGAACATCGTGCCCTCCTTGTTCTTCCCTGCTGCAGCAGTCTAAAACTTTATCTCGGTGTGCTGCCTGTTCTTTGCCCGGTCGGCCAGGCCTTTTAGACCCAACATTTCATTGGTGCGAAACCCGGAATCTCGACTGGGCGACCGACCGCCGCTGGTCCGAGGACTCCAAGAATCTGTCGACAGCGTCTCCCCTTGAAAGGAGAACGGGCCTCCTCCTCCGGCTCCGGTCGATCGCCAGACGACGATTCCCACCGATCCAGGCTGACCTTGGCATCCAGGTATTGCATCTTAATTACTCGGAAAAGGAATAACGCTAAAAGTAGGTTATAAATTGTTAAAAACTAAATTCGAAGTAAAGGGAATAAGGGAGTGAGTGGGACCCAGCGCTGAAAGGGCGTTGGCCTGAAATGAGAAATGAAATACAAATCCTATAGGTTACATAAAACTATCCGCACTAGCCAAGAAAGTATAAACTCGGTTGATTGAAATACTTTGAAATAACTTTGATATATCCGAAAGGTTATTAAAGTTTCTATGGTTCGGTGTGCGGTCGAGAAATTAAACGTTTTCTAAGTACGTAATAACTTAGGCGCCGATAAAGAGAGAAGGTTCACTCACTACTATTCCGCAAAATAAATAACATTAAACAATTTTTCACATTTGAAAACAATAGAAGAGTGAATGCGCATGCGATTGTGTGGGTGTGAAAGGCTGTGAGAGGCTGCGAAAGACTGCGAGTGTGAGTGATTGATTGCTGACCAAAAGACTAGTTTTTGGGCATTATTTTTGTATTTTATTTGAGGCATAATGGATCAGGCTCAGAGAAAAGAGTTGGAAGCCGATCCAGATGTGAGATTTATGGAAGACGTTCAGTTGAAGGTTCTGAAGTTGCGAATATTGAACTTGAATAATTCGCTTCGGTTCGATAGTAATAGTGATTATTCAATTCGGCGCAGGTACGTAACATTGTGGTTTGAAAAAACATACCGGAGCAAGAGTGCGACTTCCTGTAAATTCCCGTGAATACTTTTGGTTGTTGCTAGACACCAACATGGATGCAAGGACATTCATTGACTCCTTGCGATTAAACATGTCGCAACGGGCGACAGTGCGTCAAGATGAAGAAAAAACGTTCGTCAAAAACACGCGATTAGCTGGGATAGATGATGATGGACCGATACGGGTTGTGCAAGTAATTAATGATTATTGCGCCGAGGGAAACCAAAACACCAAAAGTCCTCGGAAAAAAAACAAACAAACATAGAAAGCCGTCTGATTCCTCCAAATTCACTTCTGAGGAACTAAAACTTTTGAAAGAGGGTAGATGTTTTCGTTGTGGCGCAAAAGGCCACGTAAAGCGACTATGCAGACTTAGACAGAATGAGGAGGCGAAAAAAAGAAAAAAACAACAGACCTACAAGCGGCTTCGGGATCCTCAGATTTCAGGCAGTTTTAGGGGTCCTGCATTAAAAAAGGCGACGACACCTTTGTTTCTGCTTTGGCGGGCGAAGTGTCGGAATGTGGTGAAGTCCAACAAGGACCGATCAAATCAAACTGCCCTGAGTCTGGAGGTGCCGAATTGACGATAATGAATGAATGCTTGTCGGTGGCAAATACCAAATCGATAATGCAACGTAATGATATATATTTATTCATGAAGCAGGATAAATTTAGTCTGACGGTGATGTTTATTGAACTATGTTTATCAAAATATGAGGGTTAAGCGAAAGATAAATAAAATATATATGAGTAATGATGATAATTCTGTATTCTGTATAATAAAAGGAGAGAGACCGATAATCATACTAGTGATGAATGGCATTCTGTTGGAATTCTTATGTGACATTGGCACATGTAGAACGTTTCTTATTAGAGAAAATAGACACTAATGTGAAGTAAGCAGTATAATGAGTAGTCAGAAATTGTTTTCTGATCTGGGCATATTATTTGTGTTTTTGCTCTTATAGCCTGTAATATTTGATATATATGATGATGTTTGGCGGCCTCGATGAGGAGCCAGAATGTAGGAAGAGGAGAAAAAGGCGTTGAGGATTCCTCAGTCCCCCAGAGAGAGGGGGGCTGGGAGGATGGGGTGCTCTTTTTGAAAGTAGAAGTGTGAAGAGAATGATTGTTTTAGGTTCGAGTCAACTTGTTACCAGATGTGCTCTTTGCGTGCTGCAATTTCTCTCCTCTCAATCACAGGGGGGAGAGAAAAGCAGTCTTGACCGCTTTTCTGCATACACTTTGTTTTTGAAGCAGTTGTTGACGAAAGAGGAGAGGAACAGTCTCCGTTTCGACAGAGGATCAAAGATGTCATGCTGAAAATGTGCACCTGTCTGCAACGGGCTAAGTTTGAAAGAACTCAGAAGCTGAATTAAGAAAATATATACACAGCGTTTGTTAACCGAGGGGCACTCTAATCACTGTGTGAGCTCTGCAGGGACCCTCCATGCAGGTTGTAAACCGCATGAAAAAGGGGGGAGGGGGTGCACAATCAAGCAATTCCGCAGCCCCCTCCCAATTCCACTGTGCGATGAGCTCCCTCGGTTTGCCTGAGACAAGTTATTGACAATTGATAATATTGGGAAAAATTCTCTCCACGTTTACTCGAATGATTCTGTTCGACAATGCGTGGGTGGCTAGACATTGGCTAGATAAGCCACCTGGCAACCTTGAACAGTGCATGGGGCAAGCTCTGCATGTTGAAAGAGTGTTGGAATAAAAAAGAAAAAAAGATAGAATGAATGAGCTGCTGGTGCACACTAACATGATGTTTTTGTCACCCACTAGACATTAATCTCGCATGGCTTGTATTCTCGATACGATTTAACACTGAAAGATGCACTGTATTTAACCCTGTAACATTACCACTTCCTATTGGGTGTTTGTTTGTCTGTCTGTTTGTTTGTTTGACATATAAACAAATTGTCAGGAATTGGCTGAAGAAAAGAAAACTTCCCCTAGAAAGAAAACTAATCACAAATCTGAAAAACAAATGCTGTTCAGCTACCACATCAAATTGGGATACGTAAGTGCACAGCGCACACAACAAGCGCTGATAATAAAATAACAAAAGATGCAGCTTCTAAATTTTTGGAGGGAGAAATTACTGACTGTGTTTACAGGATAACATGTTACAAATTGAAACCTATTTAATCTGCGGCAACAAATTCCAATCAACTGAACAAAGATAAAAGTGGGACTACATTGCAAGATGGGGTTTATGTCAGTGAATCCATTTTGCCCAAAATTCTTTTTACGTCATGGATTACCTCACGCGTTGGCAGGGGGAATGGTGTCTCTGGTTGGGGAACATTATACAACTTACTGTTTTAACCTTTGTCGAGAACACATTGTGTGAACAGAGTAATTGATGAAATTGAATGCATGCTCCATATTGATTTGAGACACCGTTGCTCCTGCCGTCCAATCTGCAGGATTGGTGGGGAGTATTAATTCTATGGTTTGGATTTATTATCGTTTATTGATTTGTTTAATTTTGTTTTTAGAATGGTGAAATAGTTATTGTTTACCGGTACTTTTTTTTGGGGTATTGTATTGTTGTGTTTCGGTTCTCTTCTGTTTCGGTCTAAAAATCTACGTTGATATAGTTATTCTTTGCTGTGAGTGTTACTATATTTCTTTCTTTTGTGAATTGGGTTTCTATTGAATACAGAAGTACAGTCTATTTTTTTTAACAATTTTATAGGCAAATATCAATTATCATGCAGAGTTTTTCTTTTTCTTTTAAGAAACAAAAATAGAAAAAGAGGGGGAATAATAGTTAGCGCAGAAAATAATTGGAAAACAATTGAGAAGATTATTTTACTCATGACTATGCTTCTGTTCACAGCAGAGGATATTTGAGATTCCATCTACATTGGTGCAATTGGAGTTCCGCGTGGCGTACTGGGTGGGTATAAATTGGTTAACCAGGTTGCTGACAGGATCAACTGCCTCCACTACAGTGTCCAGAAGCTTGCAAATTATACAAAGGAAGCCGTTTTGGCTATTGGAAGTAAAACAATTGACAGTCACCTCTCTGATGGCGCTCCGGGACCGCACAGCGGTGGATGTGCTCTTGGCTGAGGCCAATGGAGCGTGTGCGATATATGGTGAACGGTGCTGTTCAACCACGCCCTGAGGGCCTCGCACACTGAACCGGACCATTCCGGCGTGACCACGCCCTTGTCGTCAGAGAAGTGGTAAGACCTTCGTGATGTTAATAAAAAAATAAAAATAAAATAAAATGCTCTGCTTATCCGGTTTATCACTACGATTAGTACGCCCACGACGTCTAAAGTGAATGGAATGTACCCTCTGCTGTTACTTATTGGATGGTAAAGGTTCTGATGTAGAAAAACGGCTCGGCGAATGTAGACATGATTTCACTTCAATATCGAAATGTGATAGATGATTTTAACCCTCTTTTCCTATATTGTTTCTATGAATATAACTCCGTTTACATATACAACATGAGTCCACTGAATAAAGTCCGACAGGAAGGTTCTGTGTGATGATATGAGTGTTAAAAACAAGGGGAATATTAGGTTGCTTGTTTTTAGTTAGCATAGAGCCCCCTTCCCGTTTCAGAGCGAGCTCGAGAACTCTCTCCCGCCACAAACCTCTCCCCTCAGCATTCCTGCTCAAACTTGCAATAGCCTCTCTCACCTGATTAGTGTATCTGTTTAGACTCTTGAATCAAAAAATTCAATGTGAAGTCTGTGTCTTCTCCTCCCTTGGAAAAGAAAAGAAAAAAGGGAGGGGGAGATAGGGAAGTTTTCTGTTCTACTTGTTTGTGAGCTAAGGTTCCACATGTGGATTTACACATTTTTGCCCTAAATATTTTTGAATAATATGTTTTTATTGATGTCTCTTCAAAATGAGAACTGTTTCCAAGTGCCCATGATGATTCGAAAACTGTCGTGGATAAGCAAATTACTGAACATTAATTTAAAACAACACATTTTTCTCTCCAACTCACACAATTGCCGCCAGATTAATGTAACTTTGAATTACATGATAAAGAGGTGGGAATGATGGAGAAAGACGAACTTAATCTTATCATGTTTTCAAGGTTAATTTCAGTACTGTATATGCTTGATTGACCTCGAACGGTATGTTCTCACAACTTGTACACAATGGAAGCATAGAGTCAGAGAGATTGAGAGACCGGAGCAGATGGTACCTGACCACATCATTAGTAGACACACTGGTGCCTGTTATCTTATAACTTGGAATGTACACATGTCTGGAGGTTGGTGCGAGTACCAGGAGAATGCTTTGTCTGAGGGGCGACCCAATTGGGCCGTCCAGAGGTGTGACATGTGAAGAAGGGAGTGTTTTTCTGATATATCACTTGTAATTTGCATACACAACCGGACGGTTCGGACATTGATGAGGACTCTGACTTAGACAGCGTTGTCTAGTCACACATGGACAAACACCCTAAGCCCCAAGGGACCCCCTCATTGCACACACTTACTGACAACACGAAGAGTCCGAGCGGGTAAGGCCAGGCGGGCCCCTGCTTACGCCGCAGCCGGCGAGCTGCCTGTTACCTAAGGTTACGGGTAGGGCCTCTTCAGGTAACCACCATGTAGGGAGGTTCGTTGTATAGGCTTTGTGTGAGCCTATTTTTCTTTTTTATCATTCTTTTTCTTTTAAACTTCTCATGAACATTTTCTTTATTTAGGTTGATTATTTTTGAGCGATCTGTGAAAACGATCCATTACGTTATTCATCTGCTTGTGTGTTTTACTACTATTAAATTTGACCCTATTCCTGTTTTTCAGACACAAGGTTCTCGACCCCAAGCGGGGTGGGAGGAGTGGAATTTTTTCCCTATTGGAGGGTTTTCGCACTCCTGAAAAACAACCCTGTTGTTTTCGATTTATGATGTGTTAACTTGAATCCAAGGGAATTGTTTTCACTGATGTTTTCGAAATCCACAACAGGGGGGAAATGTAAAGTAAGCTCTTATATTTGTGTGTATTTCTCAACACCCTATTGTATTACTTGACCTTGCTTTTCTGTGTTCACATAAAACTTTCCTCACACACTATCTGCCACACACATTCCATCGCAGCCAAAACACGCACCCACACACCACATCACACCAGTACCTTTCCATTGTTTTGACTGCGCATGCTCTACACAAAATAAATGCACTCTGCAGCGGCGAACCGACAGGAGATCTTGTGAGCCGAGGCACTGGAACATCGTGCCCTCCTTGTTCTTCCCTGCTGCAGCAGATCTAGCCAGATAGATAGATAGATAGATAGATAGATAGATAGATAGATAGATGGATAGATAGATAGATAGATAGATAGATAGATAGATAGATAGATAGATAGATAGATAGATAGATAGATAGGAAGAGCATTTCCTTTTCATGGACAAATTATGTGGTATGTTTTGGACCACGACTGTAAAAGACACTATTTCCAAGTCATGAAGCTATACTAGCAAACTCCTTTCAAATTATGTCATATAATAATTAGGGCAGAATTAAAACATCTTGTGGGGGACAGGGAGCAGCTACAATAACGGTTTCATTTCCATAGATAGCAGTTGGGCAAATGATGCGGTATGCTTTGGGTCATGGGATTCATTCATTCATTCATTCAATCCTCTTCGTCCCGTCTGGGACATAAGGCCTCAGTCAACTCTCTCCATCGTGCCTTGTCTCTGGCGATGTGTTGGGCTTGTCCCCATGTGAGATCCCTCTCTTTCAGCTCTGCCATCACAGTTCGGCGCCATGTGGTTTTGGGCCGTCCCCTCTTTCTCTTTCCGGGTGGAGTCCATCTCAACGCTACTTTCGGTATGCGGCTTTCCTCCATCCTGAATACGTGCCCCAGCCATCGGAATCGTCGGCGCTTGATCTCTCCTACTATACTCTGGCTTCCAGTCAGCGTGTAGAGATCACGGTTGGAGATGGTGTTTGGCCAGAATATCACGGCAGATCTTGCGTAGACACTTGTTGTGAAAAGATTCCACTCTCTTCATATCCGTTGTCACCACTCTCCAGCACTCGGACCCATACAGCAATACAGACTTCACGTTGCTGTTGTACAGATGGATCTTGGTGTGAAGAGTGTATTGACGGGACTTCAGATGGCATGAAGCCTGGCAAATGCTCCCTGCGCCTTTGCAAGCCTCGCCTTGATGTCCTTCTGCGCGCCGTTGTCAGTACTTATCAGACTGCCCAGGTAAGTAAAGTTGCCGACAGCCTCAAGAGGTTTCCCATTGTTGGTAATAGGAGCTGTCACCCTGGGTTTGATATACATGACCTGGGTTTTGGTGGTGCTGATGGTGAGTCCTGTTTGTGCAGCGAAATGGCCCAATCGGTCAGTCTTCTCTTGCAGATGAGTATGTTTGGAGGACAGGATGGCAAGGTCATCGGCAAAGTCCAGGTCCTCGAGTTGGGAGAGGAATGTCCACTGGATCCCTCTGGCTTTGTCAGCTGTTGTCTTCCTCATGATCCAGTCGATGATAAGAAGGAAGAGGATCGGGGATAATATGCAGCCTTGGCGCACACCGGACTCCACTGGGAACCACTCTGTCAGGGTATTATCCAGGATGACACTGCACTCGAAGTGGCTGTAGAACATGCTAATCAAGGTGATGATCTTGGGTGGTACACCGTATGAAAGCAGTATTCGCCACAATGTTGGGTCATGGGATGGGACGTTCCATATATAGATGGATGTTGGGCATACTGTATGATGGAATAAGATTCGAGTCATGAGCTGTTCCTTTCCAGATAGAGAGCTAGGTGATGTACATGATGTGGTATGCATTGGATCGCAAGCTCTTCTTTTCTATAGTTAAATAGATGGGGTACAAAAGTCAAAATACTACAAAAATCATGTTAAATGATTCGTGCTCAATACTTCGGCTCACATGGGGAAAAAATAGGTTCAAACGAAAACCAAATCTTCCATGTTACATATTTGACTTTTCGCAAGCTACTTCCTATGGTGATGTCATATAAGGCCCACGAGCCGCATGTTGCCCACCATTGCACTTGCAAGATATTCAAGAACTCTCAATGAGTGAGGAACATGGAAAAGGATTGCACAATTTTAATGAGCGTGTGTGTGTGTGTGTGTGTGTGTGTGTGTGTGTGTGTGTGTGTGTGTGTGTGTGCGTGGTGGGATTACATGTCTGGAAACAAGAGTCAGTGTATTTTTAGCGTGCTGTGAATAACTGAGGTGTGGGGGCAGGACGGTTCATGTGCGTGTATGTGAGTAAGTGGAATATCACGCAGAAATAAATTAGACGTGTCCCTATACGTCAACTGGATCCGGTACTGACGGTACTGTACCGCATTCACAGAGAAAGTGAAAGTCGAGTGAGCCCGTGGACACAAGCAATTTCTGGCTCAGCCTTATTGCCGATGGACAGCGCCGCATTCAGTCTGGACTGCTTCACTGATATCTGCACACAGGCCCGGCCGGTCTGAAGAGCGTCTGCCGACACATTCTGATGTCATTTCATGGTGACTTCAGCCCAATTAAGGTCCCAGTGGCCATTATGTGAGGTACACATGCAAAATCTAATCCCACTAAAGAGATCAACTGTCATTTGTCGATAGTAATTGTAACTTTACATATAAATGTACATTTGTTTCTTAATAAATATTGACCCCATATTTAACTGTACTGGCTTGCCTCTTACCAAACAACGAACTCACATCAAACTGCTTGCCATATAGTTAAAAAGGCATTTTACTATTACAGCTTTCCTTCTTGCCAAATAGTGAACCAAAGGATGGTGCTACACCAGGGCACTGTCAGAAACAACAATTTATTGGACATTACTTTCTCAGACCCCTTATGTATCACTCAAGCCCCCTTTTAGTCCCGGGAGAGAACCCATGATTAATTGTACTGTACTGCTTTGCTTCTTGCCAAATAATGGACCCTCATTAATCTTCTTCCCAAATAATGATGCACACATTCAATTGCTTGCCAAATACCGAACCCCAGTAAAACTGCACTGCCTTGCTTCTTGTCAAATAATGAAGGCACATTCGACTCCTTGCGAAATAGTGAACCCACAGTTGATTATATTGCTTTGCTTCTTGCCAAATAATGAACCTACATTTAACTGCTTTGCGTCATTCCAAAAGTGAAGACGCTTTTTTAACTCTCTCTTTTCAGCCATTTGTTGAACACCAGAGGAACGGTAAAAACACATAAACACAATGAGCGCACTCACGCAGGAGATGCTGCTGGCCACAGCTCATGTCCAGACACTCACACACAAAATCACACCGTCCCTTGCTAAATAGTCAACTCACATTGAACTGAGTTGACCTTTCACTGAATGTCTTTGCAAATTGCCAAATAGTGAAACCACTTTGAACTGAAAAAGTTGCTAGTTTCCAAACAGTGAACCCCTTGCCAAATAATGAACCCACAGTTAACCCTTGTATTATCCCTTGTACATCAGGAAAAAAAAAAGTGATGAACTGTTGTACCTGATGAGTGGCAGTGGGTTTCCACTGACTCTGCATTCCAGACGAATGGGGCTGCCCTCCGCCACCTCCTGACTCTTCAGCTTCTGCACGAAACACGGCGGTGACAGGGGTCCCGATGCGACCGGCGCACCCGGAGCGGGTTGGCGCTCGGGAGCGACCGGCGCCCCCTCCGGAGATCCCGCTTGCTGCGTCTGCTCCGTCTGGCAGGTGGTGGCGGGCACGGCCGGGGCCCCCTGAGGGCCCGGCCGCTGGTTCCCGGGTGACAGATATCCGCTATCGGGGGAGGACGAGTCCTCTGCCCCACCGTGCTCCAGGTGAGAGGAACCTTTAAAAATGGATGACAGCTCCTCGATGAAGGTAGCAGCGCGGCTGCAGAACTCAGAGGCCGAAGACGCGCGGTCGTTTAGCTCCAAGCCTTCGTGAAGGAGTCGAGGTTTATCCTGCTTGTAGACCGGTGGGGCTGGCTTGAGGCGGCCCACCTTCACAGGTGAGGACCCACCCGCCTGACGAAGAGGTGGAGTGGTGTCATCCGTGCTGGAGGTTTTGATTTCCTGGACGGCTTCACTGTCGTTCAAAGGGGTCTGTTGGGGGTCCAAATGCTGATTCTCCGCCGTTTCCTCGAAAGCCTCCCAGGCCAGATCCAGACTGCGGTTGATCTCCTCGGCACTCAGGAAGGCAGTGAGGTCGGCGCAGTCCCCGTCGCCAGCGTCCGGCTCAGTCAGGAGGGCGGCATCCCCCTCTAGGGCGGCGGCGGCAACACCTTCCGCAGAGTCCTTGAGCAGCACGGAGATCGGGGGGAGTGGCTGGTTCCAACTCCCGTCCTGCATCCTGCAAAACACCAAAACTGTTAGATTTGAAAGTTATTATCGGCCCAAACCATTCAGATTTATCGACCATTCGCAGAATTTTAAAATACACTCTACAGCTGACTGGTGGCCATTGTAAAGTCTTTGGGCTGCAGTTGTTTGATGATCTTCTGAGTGAGTCCAGTAAGTCTACTGGAGTTAAACGCATGGAACAAGCAACGCTTCTGTCTGGAGGTGTTTTTTCAGTTGGTAAAATGCTGTTTTAGTGATTGATTTGATATGACTGCTAAAAGCCAAGTTGAAGTCTATCATCATCCCAAAATGTCAGACTTTGTCTTTGGTTTTTGGAAAGATTACGTATTATATCTGTGTGTCATCTGTTTCGCCAAGATAGCCAACATTGGCTATCTGAAGATTTTGACTCGTTGCTAATATACTCAGACTGAACTAAAGGGGTCCAAGAACTGATCTAAGAGAGTTTCTACCACTCTAGCTAACTAGCTAGCTAGCTCAATAGACCCCAAAATACTTCTTTCCTAGCTTGCCACAATTTACAGAGCATCTTGGTGCCGTTATTTAGATTGCCAAAAATCTCCTGCCTGACAGCCGAAAGGAGCTTCAGACGCTTGTTAGCTTGCGACTGGCTAGCACCTCTCATCATGGTGTGGAAAGCCCCGTGACAACCCAAGTGGGATTTGTTCAAGACACAGGAGGCTTTAAGCAGATATCCGTTGTGGCTCAAACACTTCGGGATGTGTGGGCATAAGAATGATGCTAGCAATGTAGCATCCATCTTTAGAAGGAGTGTGGTTTCCCTCTCAATGCTACAGCAGATTTGTAAATCCTCTTTTTTTTATGTGAACTTCACACAATAAAATACAAACGTCTAGGCTAGCGGTGTACAATTAATCTTGCAAAGGGCGAACATGCTAAGCTAAGTGTCACAATCCATATTTTGAAAAGCATATTCTCTTGATTCAATAAATGGTGTTTCGATAAGATAGGTTATAATTATGAAATACAGGGAAGGCCTTGCTCACCCTGGCCTGTGTGAAAAGACTTTACAGCTCCAACACATTAGCATTAACATCTTATTTATACTCGAAAGTGTTACTTGAAGGCCTATATAAATCTATTTCATGGAGCGTTTTGGCAACTGTTTGAACGCGTGGGCTGTTACGAAACAACATTGTACGTATCGCTAGGTGCTCTGAGGCCTCATGGCGTCCCAAGGAGCAGCTGCTGTTATTTTTAAACGGGGCCGTGCTGCAGGCACCCCGACACCCGCCTCGGACGATGGCCCAAGCCAGCAGGGGGGTCCTTCAACACCCGGGAAAACTAAAGTGTGGATGATGTTTATGAAGCCAGAATGCAAATCGCTCTTAAACGCCAGATCCCAAGATGGAAGACAACATTAAATATGAACGTGGAAACGTTCACACGACACCACGTGAAGCCCGCCAGGCCTCCTGTGAAGTATTTGAAATGGGATAGAACTGTATTCGGTATGAGAAGTAAACAGCCTGGAAATACAGGTCAGTTCCCACGGGAAGTTAATTTAAGACGGACACTTTAGAAATATTTCAAATTGTAAACTTTCCGTGGCAATTTAACGAGAAGGTATAATACACAAACATGAGTCCAAACATTGAGCTTTTGTCAAAAGCAGACATCCATGCAAAGTACTTCTCCTTAATTGTCCACATTTTCCATACCTGATTTAGTCCCGTAAAATCCCGCGCAAGGCGCCCACCTGAAAATTCCAGGATATTTGCAATCCTAATCAGTATACGGTTATGTGATACAATGGGGAGGGGGGCTATTCTATTCTTGACCATTTCACATGGGGTCAAATAATAGCGATGACAACTCATTGATTATCAAATCGGTAATTATATTTGATAATCCATGAATCCGATAGCCCGTTTCAAAATACACAACAAGAGTATAAATATCTTGTATTAAAATACCGTATCATGAGTTGCCATTTTTTTCCATCCCAGCCTTATAATACTAAATACGAAACAATGCCTGATCAAAGTATTGTTAAATATTAATAACCACGATTAAACACACACTTGCCTTCAAGTGAGCTTCTTGTCCAGAGTTCCTTCTTTTCTTGCCTTTTCTCTTTACAGTTTCGCCTCAAGAATGAGCCCAAGAAGGAAGAAGCGTCACTGTCCTTATTGGTCCGTAAGGGAGCTAGCGGGACCACCTCTCGGGTTAGGGGTCCGATGTGCCTCTGTGGTCCCCGGCTGGGGCTGCTTGCTGAGTGTGTGTGTGTGTGTGTGTGTGTGTGTGTGTGTGTGTGTGGGTGTGTGTTGGTAGGGGGCTAAATTTGGCTCCCCCGACTCAGATTTCACAGCCGGACTACTGTCAAGGGGGGAGAGTGGCGTTAAGGTATTGCCCCTGAGAGATGATTGCAATGTGTCACACAAACACAACTGGTGTGCTTGCATCATCAGACAAGTGAGTACACAAATGAAGTGACGACCCAGTCCATAACGTCACAGTTTTAGTGTCATGGTTAGGGGTTGGCTAATGCTCTGTTTAGTGTCTAGCCACACGCTTCACTGTGTTTCATCTGTAAATGGCCATCGGGAGGGACTTTAGAAATGGGCACTCAGTACGGTCAAGGTCAAGTCCAGATCGACATGGCACTTTCCCTTTGAATGACCTTTTGGTGCATCACTGTTTTATAAAAACTACGGCGTTCCAGACATGACATGGTAAAAAAAAAAATTTGATTGTGCTCATCATGTCCAGGGTGTCCCAGAAGTCACGATGCGCTTCCATTTTTCTATTGAGTGTTCGGTATCATTCGGACAGAGGCGAAGCCATCAGCGTTTGACAGCTTCGGTTTTGCAGTTTTTGTAAACATGTCAACCCCCAACTGCAGTTCTGTGGTACTTTGAGAAACTTTATGGCTATCACTGCAAAGCAAAGTATAATTTACGCTATCATGACCAGTTTCTTGAAACAGAATCTGTTCTCGACAAAGGCCTGCTACTACCACCACTGATGGAAAAAAAAAAATCTGTTTGAAACCGTGGACCACAATATTCTGTTGGCTCATTTGTGGCACCAGGTGGGTATTAGTGGTAGTGTTCTAGAGTGGTTTCGATCCTACTTGGTGGGCAAGACATTTTGTGTAAGCCTTGGTTGCTTTATGTCACACTCTGCCCAGCTGTTGCATGGTGTTCCACAAGGTTCAATCTTGATACCCCTGCTGTTTTCATTGTATTGGCTGCCCCTTGGTTCCCTCTTAAGAAATTAAATTTAAATTGCACTACAATTCTAAATTGGACTAGCGAGTTGGTGCACTTTGTATGCAGCGATAAAAGTGCTCTACAAATAAAGTAGAGAGTGTGTGAGAGAGAGCCAAAGACAGTGAAGAAAGAGTGCAACGTGCAGTGTGTATGGGGGGAAAATGGTTTGAGTGTTTTGGTACAGGATACATGAGTAAGTTAGTTGAAAATAGAAAACTAATTGTATCAAACATTTATTGAGTGCAGGCTTGGCTTTGTAGGGGAAAAACATTTAAATTGCCCATCTTAGTACAGTTCAGACAGTGAGCCACAGTTCCAGCAGAGGGGCTTCTCCGCTTGGCTGCGGGGCAACCGTGCCCATATGAGGAGCATCCCAGGCCTCAGTAAGGCAACTTTTGGAGCGCGTCCAGTGATCGCAGAGCTCAGGACAGCAACTCAGGAGCCTGACTTCTCATCTATTTGTGGAGCCCTCCTATCGCATTTGGTGCCCTGCCTCAACTATTCCCGGTTCCTCGTCAATCTACTGATTATAGTCGAGTGGGCCTGTGACAGACCCCAGGAGGAATTTCTACTGTTAAACACGCACCCAAAACGCGCGTACTCGTCATCACGCCACAATCGTCTTGCGTATCGTTTTAAAATAGCCGCATGACTTCATTGCAACTGTTAAAGCCGATGGCCTACTTTTTCTGTGTGGGTGTCAGAATAGCGCTACAATATTTCTATTCTTACACGACATATCAACAGCATGACTCCCTGCATCACAGATTGTCTTGAGATGACACACACGTACGCAGCAGCTTTCCGGTGAAATTGCACGAGGAACCTAAAATGCACACGTGAACCGAGGGACCATGTTAAATCAATTTAGGGATTTTTTTTTTCCCCAGATACAGCATACATTGAAAAATAGCACGCTGTGATATCATACTTGATTAAAAACATACAGTAAGATTAAGTTATATTAACAGACTTGTTCATTTGCCCCTTTTTTTCCCCGCTGCTCCTCCTGGTATATATACGACTTGGCCACTAGGGGACAGTGTAATACACCTATGAGGATAGACATAAAACTCCAAGGTAAGTGTAGTACTAGTGGCTCTTTGAAGAGCATTAAGAATTTATGCCCGAGTTATCCTGACATTGTCTGTCTAGATGTCCTACGCCAACATTTGTGTTCAAACAGCCACTGAACAGTGGCTGGGATCTAAAAAAGAAAAACTTGGGGACACTTGAATCCCAAAGCACCACTGTATTAAATACTGTACTGTCATTATTTGAGTGCAGGTTCAAAACAATCGTTCCCATAATTTTTTTTTTTAAATTATAAAGAAAATGCAAAGTGAATTCATTCTGGACTGAAACTGCTCAGTATCATAAAACCTTTATTTTAAAACGGCACAAGCCACTTTCCAAGTCACATTCTAACACTCCTAGAGGTCATAAAAGAGACGTCAACCGCTGCGAAGTAATACTAAAATTGCGTAAAACTACTCGGCCAGTCTGACAAGACAAATGTCATATTATGGTGTGAGATGCTGTCACAAAGTGTTGGATATGAACGCATATTAAATGTAGACAAAAAAAGCAAAGCCACAATCAGTCATGTCGTGTTTGTGTAATTTGGGGCTGCTGAGTGCTAAAATGTCATCCTTGTCTAATGAATTGGCTATAGGTTTTAAGAGAATTATATTTTTGACAATTATTACTAATTCATGTGTTTTGATAGTGTTACGAAATGTTCGTTGATGGGTCCTAAAGTCGCGTTTGTTTTTGTACTTTTGTTCCCTGCTAATCTTGCCCAACTTTAGGAATTTTTGCTTGATTTTCACATGAAGCGTGAGTTGCATACAGAAGGCTCTCTGCGATAATGATTGCCCAAAAAAAGTGCACCAAAATGCACAAACAAGTGCAAATAGTTGAGGTTTTCAGAGTAGAATTGGTGAGTTCATCCGGAGAATGTCAGGGACGCTTTTTAAGACACATGTGAGTTGTTTGAAATTGATGAGAAAAAAAACAGATTGATAACGTCCTTTTTAACCCATTCACTGCCACTGACGACTATAGACGTCAAAGATTGATTGTTCCTGGGTTGGCAGCGAATGAGTTACAGTCCCGCAGAGCCTTTACTGCTTTTTTTCTGCCCGATACACACGTGACTATTAACTTGCGTCTTAAAAGTGAACCTTTTGTGACAGACGTCGCAGCTGAAGAGTCTCTCACCGGTGTGCGTCCTCATGTGCATGGTGACGTACGCTTTGGTAGAGAAGCCTTTATTGCACACGGGGCAGGTGAAGGGTTTCTCCCCGGTGTGCGTCCTCATGTGCGTCCTGACGTCCCGCTTGCAGAAGAAGCAGCGGCCGCAAACCTCGCAGCTGAAGGGTTTCTCCCCCGTGTGTGTCCTCATGTGCGTCTTCAGGTGCGCCTTGGTGAAGAAGCGTTTGGCGCAGACGGTGCAGCTGAAGGGCTTGTCAGCAAAGTGCCGCTTCATGTGGATCTTCAAATACTGCTTGAGCGTGAAGGTCTCGCCGCAGACGGTGCAGCCGAAGGGCTTCTGGCCCGAGTGCGTCTCCACGTGCGTCTTCATGTCGGACTTGGTGGAGAAGCTTTTGGAGCACACGGCGCAGCTGAAGGGTTTCTCTCCGGTGTGCGTGCGCATGTGGCGTTTCAGCGTCCCCTTCAGGCTGAAGGTTTTGCCGCACTCGGCGCAGATGAACTGCGCGATGTCGGCGGGCGGCGTCGGGTCACCTCTGGGGGTCTTGGGTGTCGGGTCCGTCTCGGAGGAGTGCGGCGCAGGCGCGGCCACTTGCGATGATGCGCTGCAGTGCTCGCCGTCGACGTGCGCTTCCAATTCGGCTTTGGCGGCGAACGCTTTGGAGCAAGCGGAGCAAGCGAACGGTTTATCCAGAGAGTGCGTCCTCATGTGAATCATCAAGTATTTCTTCACAGGGAATTTTTTTGCGCAGATGTCGCAGTTGAAGGGCTTCTCGCCCGTGTGTTTGGCCTGCATGTGCACCTTCAAATCGGACTTCCTGGTGAAGCTCTTGCTGCAAAACGAACACACAAACGGTTTCTCCCCGCTGTGTGTTCTCAGGTGTCTGTTCAAATTCCCCCTCTGGACAAACGTTTTGCCGCATTCTGTGCAGATTAACAGGTCGTTGTCACCTTTAGGGTCCGAAGGTTCTTTAGCGTCGTCGCTGAGTTCGGTGTCGGAAGAGGCGGAGATGTCGTCGTCCACGTCTGCTTCCGCTTCAATTTCCCAGCTCGTGCCGCTTCGGTTCTCCTCTGCGCGTCCACAATGCGCACTGTCGTCCTCGCGCTTGACGCCATAGCTGGTCCACTCATGCTCATCCTCGTCTTCTTCTTCTTTAACATGAAGGGGCTCTGTTAGCTCCTCCTGCTGATCAGAGGGAACCTCTTCTTCACTCTCCACCAACACTTGCTGGATGTCTGAAGGACAGAAGGAACACATATGAACATTGCGCAGGCCTTGTATTCTGGGAACGACCAATTGGAATGCAACTCCTTGGTTGAACTCTTGAGTTTGAGTGATGTTTTCGATACAGTAAAGCACAGGGTGTCAAACTCAAGGCCCTGGGGCCAGATCGGGCCCGCCACATAATTTTATGTGGCCTGCGAAAGCAATCCAACCATGTCAAGTTCCATGATGCTTGCTAAACTCTGAACCAAAATTTCACATTGTCGTATTGAATCCACAATAACAGTAAATATTCTTGACCGTTAATTTTAAAACTGATTATCCATCAATTTGTTGTGCACTGTGTATGTAATATGTTGAGGTGATCAAACATTTGTATGGTTTCACAAAATTCATAACGGCCCTCCAAGGGAAACCGTAACTACAATGTGACCCGTGACAAAAAATGAGTTTGACACCCCTGCAGGAAAGGATGCAGCCCCGCAGCCAACTGCTGAAATATCTGTAATACAGGCGCTGTGGTGTCTTTTTATAGATCTTTTTGCCTTTTATAATAACTGTTTAAACGTATATGTAGATTTGATTAGCCTATATTAGCTATTGTAAAATCGTCAACAAATGGCCGATTTCTGCAGGTTTGTTTTTTTTAAACAAACTGCCACATTACAACCTAAGACAAATATAACGTCATTCAAACATTCACGCCAGCACCCCACGGAAAAAAAATATACGGCGAGTGGAAATTTGCTTCAGAGAGAGACTTTTAATTTAGTAGTTTCTTTATTGTCACGATGGTGACGTCAGTTAAAGCAATAAAATTACCGCAATGCAGACACGCATGCCAAAGTTGTGGCCGCAGGGGGCGACACCAACTATTGAGTCGAAAAAAGTCGGTGCGGCGTGTGTTTCTTATCGGACATGTGATTCAATCAACTCGAGAACAAACCCGACGCGTGTATTCCAACTTGTGGCTTGAGAACAGCGTCCAGTAGTTCGCGTTGTCGCTCGTTCTCCTCTTTGGTTCGACAAAGTTCCTCCTCGTAGTCCGCGATGGTTCTCTCAAAGAGTTGGAAGATCTCCTCGACGGCCACGTTTAGTCGCTGCTTCACCAGCTCTCGCAGCATCCTCACTTTGCACATTTTCACGGCTGCAAATGGTTGATAAAGCTAGCCAATACAGCAATGTTGGTAACTTCCGCCTTTTCTTTTTCGGTGGTGAAATTACGCGGTCGAGCACGTTGCTGCCACCTCTGGGATGATCGTTAAGTTCTTTTTAACCCTGTCTTTTTTGTATTTTCATATGTTTTTAAATAATAATAATAATAATAATACATTTTATTTATAGGCGCCTTTCAAGACACCCAAGGACACTTTACAATAAAAAAAAACACAAAACAATACGGGTTGAGCAGCAGCAGCCAAACGCGCCAACTCAACCCGGAAGTCAGAAAGAAACCTCAAGGGAGGGAGAGGGGGAGAAAAAAAACGATTTTTTTGCCCATTCTTGTCAGTTTTATCATTTTTAGTCAGGTTTTGCTTGATTTTTGTGTTTTGTGAGCATGCTCTTTTTGCTCTTGAGTTGTTTCATCAACAAATAGTTTCATTGTCCACATTTAATTCGTATTAGTGGTGGACAAAAATGTTGCCATTAAGTCTGAACAGAGACCCCCCCCCACACACACACACACAAGATGAACATGTCATTATTAACCACAATAACTGCATAGAAAAAAAACAACTTTAATTTGTTCCAGGTGGTGAGCATCATAAAACATCTGTTCGGGCAATGTTTTCAATTACATCCTAACACTCGTGACAATCAGACAAGTATAAATAGAAATTAAGTGTAAAATCACCTTTAATTAGTTCATCTATCCATTTTCCATTGTGCTTCTCCTCGTTTGGGGTGTAGGCTACATCCTGGACTTGTCGCGGGGCACATTCATGTACGGTGGTGTAATTTTGTCATGTTTGTATTTGCCGTAACTTTTAAAAATATATTTAGCTACTATTCTCCTTTTTGTCAGGTTGGGTTTGAATTTTGTCTTGCCAGGATGGAAACCCAGTCCAGGATGTAGACCACCTTTCACCCAAAGTCAGATGGGATTATCAGTCAGTCATTGTGCTACCAGCATGTTGAACAGATTTACATGAAACACTACAGGACTTGAAACAGGTCGACAGGTGGTCTGGCGCGCCGTTTAAAGTCCTGCAGTGCTGTTATTGCTGTTTTTGTATCCGGTACACACGTGACTGTAGACTTGTGTCTTGAAAGTGAATCTTTTATGACAGGCGTCGCAGCCGAAGAGCCTCTCGCCGGTGTGCGTCCTCATGTGCATGGAGACGTAAGTCTTGGTGGAGAAGCCTTTATTGCACACGGGGCAGGTGAAGGGTTTCTCCCCGGTGTGCGTCCTCATGTGCGTCCTGACATCCCGCTTGCAGAAGAAGCAGCGGCCGCACACCTCGCAGCTGAAGGGTTTCTCGCCCGTGTGTCGCTTTATGTGAGTCTTCAGGTGCGCCTTGGTGTTGAAGCGTTTGGCGCAGACGGAGCAAGCGAAAGGCTTGTCGGCAAAGTGGCGCTTCATGTGCACGCTCAGGTAGTGCTTGAGGGAGAAGGACTCGCTGCACAGCGTGCAGTTGAAGGGCTTTTCCGCCGAGTGCGTTCTCATGTGGATGGTCAAGTCGCCGTTGCGGGAGAAGCGCTTGCCGCAAACGGTGCAGCCGAAAGGTTTCTCCCCGGTGTGGATTCGCATGTGGCGGTTCAAGGTGGCCTTCTGGACGAAAGACTTGCCGCATTCGGAGCAGATGAAGCCCGTGTGCTGCGCGGCGTCGCCTTTGGGGTTCTTTTTGTGGTCCGTTTCCGAAGAGTGCGGCGTCGTGTCGTCCGCTTGCGATTCCCCGCATTCGCCGTCCGTGGCGGTGTGCGTTTCCAATTCCTCTTTTGCGGAGAAACCCTTGCCGCACGCCGAGCAGCTAAACGGGAGGTCGGCGTTGTGCTTTCTCACGTGCATGATCAAATATCTCTTGACGGGGAAGGTTTTGGCGCAGACGGTACATTTGAAAGGCTTGTCGCCAGTGTGCTTAACCTGTACGTGCACTTTCAGATCGGACTTGCGGGTGAAGCATTTGGCGCAGAATGAACAGCCGAAAGGTTTCTCCCCGGTGTGCGTGATCATGTGTCTGTTCAAATGTCCCTTGTGGTAAAAGGTTTTCCCACATTCAGAGCAGATGAAGTTACTATTGTCACCGTCTTCGTCGGGCCTCTTATCCGCCTCTGTAGGGTCGTCGCTGTGATCCGTATCAGAAGACCGAGACATTGCGTCGTCATCGTCGTCGTCCACATCCGAAAGCGGAGCAAAGTTGCTCACTACTTGTGACTGAACCTGACTGGAGCTGCCGGAGGCTTTTGCGTTTTCCTCCGCGTGTGTCGCCACGTGCAAAGCCAGACATTCCTGACTGAAGAATCGTTTCATACAATGCGAGCAAGCAAAAGGTCTCTCGGCCACATGAGTCCTCATGTGGTTGATTAGTTTGTACTTATCTCGGAAGCCTTTAGCGCAAGCTGAGCAGGAGTAGGGGTGCTCCCCCGTGTGGATTTGCATGTGTCGGTTCATGTGATGCTTCAAGTAGAAGGTTTTGGCACAAAAAGAGCAAGCAAAGTGTTTCTCTCCCGTGTGGGTGATCATGTGGATTTTTAAGCTTCCTTTGTGCGCGAATCCTTTGCCGCATTCGGAGCACTTGAACTGTTTGTTGTCCTTGTGATGTCTTGAACTGCCTTGAGAGTTCTTATCCAAAGCGTCCTTGTCGTGCTCGCTGTGGTCCGTGTCAGACGAGTGTGACATCACGTCATCCATATCTGACAGGGGAGCATCAGCTTCTGTGTTCTGCTCACTTTGACCACGATGAAGCTGCTGCTGAGCTTCGGCACCATCGTCTTCACTTTTCACATGCACACCGCCAGTCAACATGAAGGCGGTGACATCAGCCTGGTCCTCCTCTGGCTTTTGAAGCTCTTCCCCATCCTGACTGCTCCACGCTTCCTCCTTAATGCGAGGGGGCTCTGAAGGCTCTTCCGCCTTGGAACGCCACTCCCGCCGCAAGGCGGGAGTCTCTTCTTGACTCTTGTCCAACACTTGCTGGATGTCTGAAGAGAACAAGAGACACGGATTAGATGTGAGGGTTTTATCACTCTCGTCACTTCCCAACTGGACTACTGAAAAAGTCTCATCACAAAAAAAAATACAAATCAATTCAACAGTGTCCTGAATTACAAGGGCCTCAAATTAGGAGGTTTACCAATTACGGGTCATTGCCTGGTCTTTTTTTTTTGTGTGTGTTTTATAAAATAATGTGCCTCGTGCAGTCATTATTCGGCTGTTACTACAATCATATGACTTAACATTTGTATGTTACATTACTTTATTGAAAGGGGGCACCCATGCCTCTTTCTGTAGAAAATTCCAAACAAACATTCATTGTATTTTCCAAATTAGGATGATTTTCGTCATTCCAGGATTTACCTCGTTTCACGTGGTGACTCCGATTGCTTAATAAACGAATTGATTTGAAATCATGATGCTTACATCCTTAAACGATCGGTCTGATTATGTTGGTTTCGTGTAACCTTTCAAAATGTAGGCACATCCCTGGGTATGGCTGACGTCAGATTTCGCACGTCTCTGTCAGAAATGAGCACACACTTTCCGATGCTGTCAAACCTGGTCAAAATGGTGGCTGGCTCGCAATGGCGGACTGGAACTAATCGCGAATTAGTCCCAATGCGCTATTTAAGCAAACGATATAGGCTACTTCCCCTACTTTGCTCGGAACTGACAGACACGGAAGTTTGTGATTGAACACACGAGGTGAAGTAAACCTGTTGAGTGTGCTCCAGCTTGAGGTTTGAGAACAGCGTCCAGTAGTTCGCGTTGTCGCACGTTCTCCGCTTTGGTTCGACAAAGTTCCTCCTCGTAGTCCGCCAAGGTTTGGTCAAATAGTTCAAATATATCTTCGATGGCCACGTTTAGTCGCTGTTTGACCAGCTCGCGCAGCATCCTCACTTTACACATTTTTCCACCGCGTTCAAATCCCGCTAGCTGTCGTCTTGCTGAGCGATGTGGGACGCACTTCCGCCTTTTTCTTCTTCTCTGGTGATTGGGCGGCAGCGAAGATCCACGGCGTAGCGTTCCTGCCGTTTTTCGGGTTTGCTTGGATACTACGAATTATTTTCCTTCGCTTCATGCTCAAAAAACATTTTGTTTTTAAGATTTGTGACGATTTAAGTGTTTTGTTTAGTTTTGCTCCAGAATAAAATTTCATATTGCATTATTACGGTCAAATCGTGATACTGTATTATGTGAAAACGTGAAACGCTTCCGTACTTACTTGCCCAAGTCAATTTTGAACATTTTCGGGAAGGAATCATCACCCCCCCCCCCCCCCCCAAAAAAACCTCGAGTACAGTATTATGATTAGATTTTTTTTAAAGGAACGGATTGGGCAAGTCTTTTGGATATGTTTTTTAAATGTAAAAATACAAGTATAAATAGTAAATTTTTAAAAATAGTCATTTTTTAAAATTGTATTTATAATGTGCAATATGAAAAAACTAATTGTGTGACATTCAAAAAAACTATCCGTTTTTAAAATGCATGTTTACCTCATTCATTGAAGAAAAAAAAAGTACAAAATTAAGAACGTAAAATTGTGGCAGCTTCTCACCCAAATTCAGCTTGGGTACGTCGGCTCCATCTCACCCTTGAACCGGATGAAAGAAAATTCGTGGAAACTAAAAGTACCTTGAAGCAAACAAGCAAAACTGAAACAAAGGCCAACTCACACAAATGGGAAACTGCTCAAGCACAAATAGGCACAAGGACCTTTTAATAACAACAAACTTGAGTCAATGGAGCTTCATATTCATTGCGTTAAGATGCTATGCTGTTAGGAATGCTTACTGGTCATGCCCATGCATTTTATTTTTAAAACGTAAACTTAACTGGAAACAATGTGCGGGAGAAAAAAAAAGACAAAAAATTGTGAACAAAAAAATTATTTCTGACGCAGATGAGGATTCGCCCATGTGTCAAACTGCCACAGTGTAGTGCCAAATACTGCCAAAAAAGACTTAGTACTTGTCAGATTTTTTTATGTCTTTAGTATCAGTGACTGGTATTGACAGCATCCAAAAAAATCAATGGAGAAGTCATTTAGGAGATGCGAAGATTTCACCCGACAGCGTTGATACATTATTCCCACCTCAACTCATTAAAACTGTTTTTCCGTCACTTTAGAATGCGTCGACGTGGCCGCGGCATCCAAGACGAAGCAGCGGTGCTTGTCAGAAGACCGAGAAATTGCGTCGTCATCGTCGTCCTCCACATCCGAAAGCGGAGCAAAGTTGCTCACTACTTAAGACTGACCTGACTGGAGCTGCCGTAGGCTTTTGCGTTTTCCTCCGCGTGTGTCGCCACGTGCAAAGCCAGACATTCCCGACTGAAGAATCGTTTCATACAATGCGAGCAACCAAAAGGTCTCTCGGCCACATGCGTCCTCATGTGGTTGATGAGTTTGTACTTATCTCGGAAGCCTTTAGCGCAAGCTGAGCAGGAGTAGGGGTGCTCCCCCGTGTGGACTTGCATGTGTCGGTTCATGTGATGCTTCAAGTAGAAGGTTTTGGCACAAAAAGAGCAAGCAAAGTGTTTCTCTCCCGTGTGGGTGATCATGTGGATTTTTAAGCTTCCTTTGTGCGCGAATCCTTTGCCGCATTCGGAGCACTTGAACGGTTTGTTGTCCTTGTGATGTCTTGAACTGCCTTGAGAGTTCTTATCCAAAGCGTCCTTGGCGTGCTCGCTGTGGTCCGTGTCAGACGAGTGTGACATCACGTCGTCCATATCTGACAGGGGAGCATCAGCTTCTGTGTTCTGCTCACTTTGACCACGATGAAGCTGCTGCTGAGCTTCGGCACCATCGTCTTCACTTTTCACATGCACACCGCCAGTCAACATGAAGGCGGTGACATCAGCCTGGTCCTCCTCTGGCTTTTGAAGCTCTTCCCCATCCTGACTGCTCCACGCTTCCTCCTTAATGCGAGGGGGCTCTGAAGGCTCTTCCGCCTTGGAACGCCACTCCCGCCACAAGGCGGGAGTCTCTTCTTGACTCTCGACCAACACTTGCTGGATGTCTGAAGAGAACAAGAGACACGGATTAGATGTGAGGGTTTTATCACTCTCGTCACTTCCCAACTGGACTACTGAAAAAGTCTCATCACAAAAAAAAATACAAATCAATTCAACAGTGTCCTGAATTACAAGGGCCTCAAATTAGGAGGTTTACCAATTACGGGTCATTGCCTGGTCTTTTTTTTTTGTGTGTGTTTTATAAAATAATGTGCCTCGTGCAGTCATTATTCGGCTGTTACTACAATCATATGACTTAACATTTGTATGTTACATTACTTTATTGAAAGGGGGCACCCATGCCTCTTTCTGTAGAAAATTCCAAACAAACATTAATTGTATTTTCCAAATTAGGATGATTTTCGTCATTCCAGGATTTACCTCGTTTCACGTGGTGACTCCGATTGCTTAATAAACGAATTGATTTGAAATTATGATGCTTACATCCTTAAACGATCGGTCTGATTATGTTGGTTTCGTGTAACCTTTCAAAATGTAGGCACATCCCTGGGTATGGCTGACGTCAGATTTCGCACGTCTCTGTCAGAAATGAGCACACACTTTCCGATGCTCTCAAACCTGGTCAAAATGGTGGCTGGCTCGCAATGGCGGACTGGAACTAATCGCGAATTAGTCCCAATGCGCTATTTAAGCAAACGATATAGGCTACTTCCCCTACTTTGCTCGGAACTGACAGACACGGAAGTTTGTGATTGAACACACGAGGTGAAGTAAACCTGTTGAGTGTGCTCCAGCTTGAGGTTTGAGAACAGCGTCCAGTAGTTCGCGTAGTCGCACGTTCTCCGCTTTGGTTCGACAAAGTTCCTCCTCGTAGTCCGCCAAGGTTTGGTCAAATAGTTCAAATATATCTTCGATGGCCACGTTTAGTCGCTGTTTGACCAGCTCGCGCAGCATCCTCACTTTACACATTTTCCACCCCGTTCAAATCCCGCTAGCTGTCGTCTTGCTGAGCAATGTGGGACGCACTTCCGCCTTTTTCTTCTTCTCTGGTGATTGGGCGGCAGCGAAGATCCACGGCGTAGCGTTCCTGCCGTTTTTCGGGTTTGCTTGGATACTACGAATTATTTTCCTTCGCTTCATGCTCAAAAAACATTTTGTTTTTAAGATTTGTGACGATTTAAGTGTTTTGTTTAGTTTTGCTCCAGAATAAAATTTCATATTGCATTATTACGATCAAATCGTGATACTGTATTATGTGAAAACGTGAAACGCTTCCGTACTTACTTGCCCAAGTCAATTTTGAACATTTTCGGGAAGGAATCACCCCCCCGCCCCCCCCCAAAAAACCTCGAGTATTATGATTAGATTTTTTTTAAAGGAACGGATTGGGCAAGTCTTTTGTATATGTTTTTTAAATGTAAAAATACAAGTATAAATAGTAAATTTTTAAAAATAGTCATTTTTTAAAATTGTATTTATAATGTGCAATATGAAAAAAACTAATTGTGTGACATTCAGAAAAACTATCCGTTTTTAAAATGCATGTTTACCTCATTCATTGAAGAAAAAAAAAGTACAAAATTAAGAATGTAAAATTGTGGCAGCTTCTCACCCAAATTCAGCTTGGGTACGTCGGCTCCATCTCACCCTTGAACCGGATGAAAGAAAATTCGTGGAAACTAAAAGTACCTTGAAGCAAACAAGCAAAACTGAAACAAAGGCCAACTCACACAAATGGGAAACTGCTCAAGCACAAATAGGCACAAGGACCTTTTAATAACAACAAACTTGAGTCAATGGAGCTTCATATTCATTGCGTTAAGATGCTATGCTGTTAGGAATGCTTATTGGTCATGTCCATGCATTTTATTTTTAAAACGTAAACTTAACTGGAAACAATGTGGGGAGAAAAAAAAGACCAAAAATTGTGAGCAAAAAAATTATTTCTGACGCAGATGAGGATTCGCCCATGTGTCAAACTGCCGCAGTGTAGTGCCAAATACTGCCAAAAAAGACTTAGTACTAGTCAGATTTTTTTTAATGTCTTTAGTATCAGTGACTGGTACCGGCAGCATCCCAAAAAATCAATGGAGAAGTCATTTCAGAGATGTGAAGATTTCACCCGACAGCCTTGATACATTATTCCCACCTCAACTCATCAAACTGTTTGTCCGTCACTTCAGAATGCGTCGACGTGGCCGCGGCATCCATTACGAAGCAGCGGTGCTTGTCCAGCTGATACTTATAAGAGAAGCTCTGGCGGCATGAGTCGCAACCGAATGCCTTCTCCCCCGTGTGCGTCCTCATGTGTATCATCACGTTCTTCTCATAGGTGAATCTTTTATTGCACACATGGCAACTGAACGTCTTCCTTCGGAAATGTATGCTCATGTGCAGCTTCAAGTCGTCACCCCGGCTAAAACTTTTCAGGCAACGTGAGCAGGCGAAGGGCTTCTCTCCGCCGTGTGTCGTCACGCGTCTGTTCAAAGTCGCCTTGCCGACGAACGTCTTGCCGCCTTCCGAGCGGCTTCCGTCGCCTTGTGTTGTCACCCGTGGTCTCGTGTGTAACACGGCTGCGTGTGTTTTCATGTGTATCATCATGTACTTCCTCAGAGTGAAACCCTTGGCGCAAATCACACAGTTAAAAGGCTTCTCGCTCGTATGCGTGGCCAGGTGGTTTTTCATGTCGCACTTTCTGTAGAATCGTTTCGCGCAGAATGAACAGGCAAAATCTTTCTCCCCCGTGTGTATGACCATGTGCGTTTTCAGCGTCTTTTTATAGGCGAACGTTCTCCGCACTGGGGACAGACGAAGCGATTTTTGGCGCTTTTAGAGTTCGAAGGTCCTTTGGCATCATCGCTGCGATACGTGTCGGACAGCGGCAACGTCATGTCAGGCGTGTCTGATGGCGGAGTGAAGTTGTTGTCCACTGAGTGCGTGTTCGCCGCGGCTTCTCTGTTCCCGTCACTTTGACTGCCCTCAAGCTGTGACGACTGATCTTTGTCTTCCTCGTTCTTTACGTGGACGCCGCCGCCCATGTGAAATGAGCAACATTAGCTTCTTCCTCACGCCCGTGAAGCTGCTCCCCATCCCGGCTGCTCCACGCTTCTCGCTCTTCCTCTTTAATGTGGGTGGGCTCTGTTGGCTCGTCCTGCTCAACGCCTGCAACCTTTTCTTGACTCTTCACCAACACCTGCTGAATGTCTGCACCACACAAGGGAAGCGCGCACAAATATTACAAAAGATTGGCTCTAGAGAACCTTGAACGATTAATTGAACTTTTCATTTAAAAACAAGCCAGGTGAATAAATAAATCAATATCCCATTCTTGAAACTGTGAGCAGTCAATAAGATGTGCTGAAATAGACATTAATGGCAGTCATTCTCATGAGGTGTGTTCCTCAGACTGCTTCAATTGACAATTAAGTATTTTAACTGTGCATAATGTTAAAGTGGCTTGCCATAATATTAAATACTTTTTTTAAAGATTGAAAGAGCAACGCTGAAGCCTGTGACACGCCTTGCCAAATCTTTCACGTAACTGACGTGATAAGACAGTTAATTGTATTTGCCCCCCCCCCCAAAAAAAACAGAAAAGAAAAGCAAACAAAGGTAAGGTCACCAAACCTGCTCTGTGCAGTCGAACCTGAGGATTGAGAACAGAGTCCAGGAGTAGGCGTTGTCGCTCTTTCTCCTCTTTGCTTCGACAAAGTTCCTCCTCGTACTCCGCGATGGTCCTCTCAAACAGTTCAAATATCTCTTCGACCGCCACGTTCAGCCGTTGCGTCACCAACGTTCTCAGGATTCGGACTTTACACATTTTTGTACGCAGAGCTTACTCGCGTGTTTTGGTGTTGGTGTTGCTAATCACCGCCAACGCTTGACTCGCGCTAACGCAGGGCGGAAACCTAGGCGCTCGTATATGACGTCACTTGTAGGCGACACACAGGAAAAGGACTACATTGTGGCAATATTTACATTTAACAGCGAGACCGGATGTGTGTAGCAGATACAGTATCTTCTTGTTTTGTAAAACCTCTTTAATTAAGATGAGATACAAAGAAATTGTCAGTGTCTTACAGTGATTGTTTTTTCAAATGTATTTTGTGTGAGGAAAGATAATTGAGTCGAGGCACATATAAAATGAGAGACGGTAAAAGTTCATACAAGTGTTTTTTTTTATTATATGTCAACAGTGGATACATTTTTTTGACAAATTATGTTACAAAAACGTTGATATATAATTTTCCAGCTTCAGCTACTGTCAATGTTGACTTCAGAACATAATATCAATAATTAGTGTCAAACATGAAACGTAATTCTCCTTAATCACCATACAGTAATCTCCGCATATTTGCACTTCAACAGTCACAAATGCACCTATTTGCGTTTTATTTCTATGAAAGTTCCACCCATCGATTCCCTGCAAAGCTCCTGTCTAAATAGGAATACGTGTCCACAACGTAGATTGAAGTGATACATCTTAATCGAGAGACAAGCTTTGTATGCCGGAAATAAGCTAAGTTTAGCCTGGGTTGTACCAGTGAGACTTCTATGCATATACAAATGAAATCATTAAGGCCTGACCGATATGGATTTTTTTTTAATGCAGATGCCAATTTTTGGAAGAAAAAAAATACAGATTATCAATCAATTGGCTGATTAATTTAAACAATATATAATGCATTAAAAAAATACCCAATGCACTAGAATGGGCATCAATTATACGTGGCTGTTCGCTATTCATGCGCCAGCCTGATCCTCATTCCAAACTGTAACTGTAATTGTTCAAATAAACAACTTTCCTTTTCTCGGTTCCCAGATTGCCTTGGGTGGGGTAATGTGTTGAATGAATGAAATTATAAGGACAATAATCCTTGTCATAGATTTAATTAAGAATACAAGGTTACAAGGTATGGATTTTTGTATCATAAACAATGAGACAAGTGTACAATGGCTGTAAATGGTTAGAGGACATAAAGGTAAAACCAATCACCCATTAGACCGATTATTTTGGCTGATGTTTGAAGAGCCATAAAAGGCCGATTTAATTGCCATGCCGGTTAAACACTAGAAATGTAGCTCAACGGGTTTGGTACATGTGGTATAATTATGGTTTCAACTCTGACTACAGGCAAATTAGCAGTTGCATTGTGTCCCCAGTTACTGTTGGCCCTCAGTATGACGTTTAATGTGCACGGTGAGTGTTTCTTGACGGGAGAAACATTTGCTACAAATGGGGCAGACAAAAGGCTTCTCCCCTGTGTGTTGTCTCAGGTGTACGCTGAAAGACGAACTGCCGGAGAAACCTTTGCCGCAAACGGTACACATAAAGGGTTTCTCCTCAGTGTGTAATCTCATGTGAATCCGCAGCGACGAGTTACAAGACAAACCTTTCGCGCATATTGGACACGAATACGGTTTCTGGCCAGTGTGTTTGCTCATGTGACTCCTCAAGCCAAACTTGTCGCGGAATCCTTTCCCGCAAACCGAGCAAGAATAGGGATGCTCGCCTGTGTGGATTCTCATGTGCCTGTTCACGTGATGCTTTAAGGAGAATTTCTTATCGCAAACCGAGCACGCAAAAGGTTTTTCTCCAGTGTGCGTGACCATGTGGTTTTTCAAAACGCTTTTGTTGACAAACGTTTTACCGCAGTCGGAGCAGACAAAGAGTTTTCTTTCACCTTTGGAGTTGGAGGCTTCTTTGTTGTTGTCGGTGTCAGAAGAGTGTGACATCACGTCTTCCGTATCAGATAGTGGCGCCATGATGTTTGCCGGCGAGCAGAGATCTTCGCAGTGTTCTCCGCCGGCTTCTGTTGTCAGGGTTTGGCTCGAGCCGCCGCCTCTCTTCTCCTCACTTTGATGCCGCGAGGAGTGAGCGTCATCATCTTCGGTTTTCACACAGACACCGGACAGCGTGAACGCGGTGATGTCCGCCTCCGGTAAGGGTGGACTCTTCCACACGTCCTCCTCTTCCTCTTCCTCTTTAATGTGGGGGAGCTTTGCTAGCACCTCCTCCTCCTCCTCTTCTTCTTCCTCCTCATCATCATCATCTTGACTCTCCACCAACACCTGCTGCACGTCTGCACAACACAAGGAAAGAATAGCAATGGCTAAGTTAGAGCTGATTATTATTTTTTTGTTATATGGTGTCTAGACAGGTTGAATACTTAAGAAGTGCAGTCCACTTGTTTAGATATTGATTCACGAAACCATAAAAGTTCAAATGAGAAATCTACATACGACATTGTTCGCATTATTGTTGTAATCTGACTTGTGAATTACCGACATGTTGACAATGAACCCTTCCTCGTCCGAATCTTTTGTTAATTGATCTATTTTTGTCGTAATGCTGAGTGTAAACAAGCAAGTCAAAATGGTGGCTGTTTGACTGCAATGGCGGACAGGTGAACTTCAAATCGGTCAAATATAAACTAAAAACCACACTGTATGATTATGTGAGGTGCATTTGAAAACAAACCTGATGCGTGCAGTCCGGTTTGATGGTTGAACACACTGTCGAGAAGTTCGCGTTGCCGCACGTTCTCCTCTTTTGTTCGGCAAAGTTCTTCCTCGTACTCGGCGATGGTTCTTTCGAACATTCCGAAAATCTCTTCGACGGCCACGTTAAGTCGCTGCTCCACCAAGGCTCTTAAAATTTTCACTTTACACATTTTGATACAGTCGCGGTAGTTCCCTGCTTAGTGACGGGTGCAAAATGTGGCCTTTTTCTTTTCTTCGTGTAGGAAACGCCGTTGTGTGGGTTGTGCTGACCCAAAACGCCCACGTAGACAGTTCCGCCCAAAAAGCCATCCTGCGCATGCGCACATTAGGCCGCCATCTTTGGGGGATCTACGGTACCCCTCTGGGGATGAAATGCATTACAATTTGCCGATTGCGATATGAAATTAAAGGGGAAAAAACGACTCAGTTTAAAGAAAAGAAAAATAATTCGGTTGTTGAATAAATAGCGTCATAATTTTTGTAACAATTATTCTCAAAATGATTTGAAATTTCTATGATTATGAATACATCTTTTCCATTTCCACATATCAGGCTATGGGTGTCTTATTTCTGTCTGGGCATAACAAACAAATTATCAAAACGAACAGGAAGAGTGCAGCTTGCTAGACAGCGAGAAATAATAGTCAAGACAGTACAGAAGTCATTTCAGGAAGATTTATTAAATGTATGACAAACACAGCCGAGAAATAACCAGGAAAGAAAACTACACCTACAGGGCACATACTGCAAACAAACAAACAAACAAACAAACAGACAGACAGACAGACAGATAGACAGATAGACAGATAGATAGATAGATAGATAGATAGATAGATAGATAGATAGATAGATAGATAGATAGATAGATAGATAGATAGATAGATAGATAGATAGATAGATAGATAGATAGATAGATAGATAGATTCTCAACTCATCAAGGCGTTTGAATGCATGGACATGGCATCCGCGTCGATGATGGCGCACCTGTGCTTCTCCAACTGATACTTGTACGAGAACCTCTGAGCGCACACGTTGCAACTGAAGGCCTTTTCCCCAGTGTGCGTCCTCATATGTATCATCACGTTCTTGTTACTGGAAAACCTTTTGGGACAGAGCGAGCAAGTGAAGGGCTTGACGCCCGTGTGCTTGACCTGCACGTGGAGCTTCATGGCCGACTTGCGAGAGAATCTCTGAGGGCAAATGGAGCAGGTGAACGGTTTCTCGCCCGTGTGCTTGACGCGGATGTGTATCTTCATGTTCGACTTGATGGGGAATCTTTGAGTACAGAAAGAACACGCAAACGGTTTCTCCCCGGTGTGCGTTCGCATGTGGATCTTGATATCGGAGTTTGTGGAGAATCTTTTGGCGCAAACGGCGCAGCTGAAAGGCTTCTCTCCGGTGTGCGTCCTCATGTGCCTGTTCAAAGTTCCCCTGTGGACAAAAATTTTCCCACATTCGGAGCAGATGAACTGTTTGTTGTCAGCGTGATGCGTCATGTCACCTTTGGGTTTTTTATCAGTGTTCGGAGGTTCTTTTGGGTGGTCGCTACGATCAGAGTCTGAAGACAGTAACATCATAACATCCATGTCCGGAAGCGCAGCAACGTTGCCCGGTTGTGCGTGGTCTCCTTTGGATTCTCTTGTTATTCTGCCGCCTCTGTTCTTCTGTTTTCGACTGTGACGAGGCTGTGAGGACCCACCTTTGTCTTTTTCACTCTTCAGACTGACACCTGTGGGTGCAACCGTGTTGAGATCTTCCTCCAGCACTTGAAGCTGCTCCCGATCTTGACTGCTCCAGACGTCCTCCTTTTCCTCTTTCATGTAGGCGGCATCTGCTGGCTCCTCTTCTTGACTTTCCACCAACACCTGCTGCATATCTGCACCATACAAGACACCAGGTAGCTTAAAGTTTTTGTTGTTTATTCATAAATACTACCCTGCATGTGGGTTTGATTGACAACAAAGTGTAAAACTAAGAGAATGCACAGAAGCGTATTGCTGCCACACCAGGAAAGAGGTGAAAAGTTAGCACTTTAATCTAGATGAGTTTCACAATGACTTCTGTGGTTGGCAAAAAAAAAAATGGAAGCAATTCCTTACGGTTCTGGACCTTTTTGTCTCTAATGAATCAAAATTAACTGCATAATGATGCTGCTCTTCTCTCATACTACAAAAAAACAAGCATTAGTGTTTAGATCTATGTGACATTTGAACTTTAACCCTCTACGTATGTGGACGTGCAGGGAGCGAATAATTTATCGTATTAGTCAACAACACACCTGCTCCGTGTGGTGGAACTTGAGGCTTGAGAACAGCGTCCGATGGTTCGCATTGTCGTCGCTCCTTTTTCTCTTTGGCTCGACTAAATTCCGCCTCGTACTCGGCTATGGTTCTTTCAAACAGTTCGAAAATCTCTTCGACGGCCACGTTGAGTCGCTGCTTTACCAACGTTCTCAGCATTTTGACTTTGCACATTTTTTACACGATAGCTTCTGTTAATATTGACTCCTTTTTTTCATGACAACGACCCAAAACGGGACGAAGTTCCGCCAACAATCCACACTGCGCATGCGTACATTGAGCGCCATCTTTGAAGGGTCTACGGCATGCCCCGCGAGACCAAAAACAAACACTTTTGCAATTAGTCTAAAGGACGCCAATATATTCTTTAACTTTAATAATAATTATGAAGAAACTACTCACTTTGACCTTTGTGCGCCCCACAATTTACTGAAATAAAAATATGACTTTGTTAAAGATAACGGCCAACCTATAGACTATCTATCTATTTATCTATATTCGTCATTTAATAAGATAAGAGTAATGTTTTCAAGAACACCTGATATTTGTAGTACTCATGTTAAAGTTGTCTATTTTGAATATATTTAAATTGTCATTTTACGAGAATAAAATAAAAAGCCTTTTCAGTTAGAGTTATTTGGGTCCATTTATGTGAAATAACACCAAGCCTTGTAAAATTATCATTCAAAATAAACTACATTTTCTTCTCCAAAATATACAGCTTTAAAAAATGTAGAATTGATTAAAAATAGAGATACCTTTTACTTGACGGTATACATTATTTACATAATAGCAACACTTTAAAGTTCTTAAATTCTTATGTCACCTTCAAATATAAAATGTTCATTTCAATGATTGTGTACGACGTCAAAACGATTTCTTAAGGTCCCGCAGCTTCACGCGTCATCGCCAGCACGCACGCGTGATTGCTGAGCAGCTTCTCGCTGGCGAACCGTCCGCCGCACATGTCGCATTTGACGGCTTCCCGCCCCTTGTGCATCCACATGTGCTTCTCCATCTCCACTTTGGTGGTGAAGCGTTTGGGACACAGCAGGCAGGCGAAGGGTTTCTCCCCGCTGTGTCTCCTCATATGCAGGGTCATGTACTTCTTCGTGGCGAAGCCTTTGTTGCAGACGGGACAGGCGAAGGGCCTCTCGCCCGTGTGCTTCACGCGGATGTGGGTCTTCATGTCCGACTTTCTGGACAAGACTTTGGCGCAGAGGGAGCAGCTGAACTGTCTCTCCCCCGTGTGCGTTTTCAGGTGGCGAATGAAGTCAGACCTGTGCTGGAAGGTTTTGGCACACTGTAAGCATTGCAGCCGCTCAGGGTCGACGTCTTTGGGGTCATCGTGCGTCTTCGGGGGTTCTTTGGCGTCCGCCTCGGGAGATTGCTCCATTACCTCGACATTGGTGACTTCTTGCGAGTCCGCTTCCGTGATTGGGTCTTGGCTCGAGGTGTCGGACGAGTGTTCTCTCGTGTGCAATATGAGCGATGCCAAACTGGAGCAGCTCTTCCTACAAACTGTGCAAATGAAATGCTTCTCCTCAGAGTGTTTTCTCAGGTGCTTGATCAAGCCGGCCCTGTAACGGAAGCGCATGGTGCAAATCGAGCAGGGGAAGGGTTTCTCCCCCGTGTGCACCATCATGTGCTTGATCATTTCCGAATTGTCCCGGAATCTCTTGACGCAAACGGGGCAAGCGAAAGGTTTCTCCCCGGTGTGCATTCGCATGTGCCGGTTCATGTTGCCCTTATGCCCGAACGATTTGCCGCACTCGAAGCACATGAACGATTTGCCGACGTTGTTGTTGTTCTTTGCCTGTTTTTTCGGGAGCCCGTCTCCTCCTCGTGAGCTGCCGTCCGCCGGACGACTCGTTCCCTCCCCCGTGTGCGTCGTGATGTGCAACACGAGGCATTTCCTGCTGGAGAAGCTCTTCTTACAAATGTCGCAAGTGAAGGGTTTAACGGCGATGTGCGTTCTCGTGTGCATGATGAGTTTGTAATTGTCGGCGAAGCCTTTGGAGCACACCGAGCAGGAGAAGGGATTCTCCCCTGTGTGGATTCTCAGGTGGCTCTGCATGTGATGCTTCAAGGAGAATCTCTTGGCACAAAAGGAACAAGCGAAGGGTCTCTCTCCGGGGTGTGTGATCATGTGGTTTTTCAAGCTGCCCTTGTGGCCGAACGTCTTCCCGCACTGTGGGCACTTAAAGTCTTTGTTGTTGTCGTTGTGATGGTTCGTATCACTTTTCGACTTCTTCTTAGCCTTCGCTGGTTTGGCGGCAGCGCATTCGGCGTCAGATGACATCACCTCGTCCATATCGGACACCGGAGCAAATGACTTGGTGCTCGCGGGCTCCGGTGCATTTTGACTGCGTACGCCGTCATCTTCGCTCTTCACGGGTCGGCGCTCACCGCCAACATGTTGATGCCGGCTTCCTCCTGATTGCACCACTCGTCCATATCTTCCTTTTTAATGCAGGGAGGCTGCGCTGGCTCCGCCTGCTGCTGCTCCTGCTTGGAGTCACAAGGAAGCTCTGCTCGACTCTCCACCAACACCTGCTGGATATCTGCGTGACAAAAGGGAAGTTCGACATATCATTGCGAACTTTCAGATTAAGTTATGATTTCACACTCTGAGTGGCCCTCAATTCATTTTTGCGGTTTTAAGATGTGGTAACAGCGGTTGCCAATTAACAATATCGGATCGATTATGCATTACAGGATATGAAGATAAAGTACAATTCAGGGAATTCCATTACATTTAAACGAATAATCTGATTTTTGTGAAAGTTAAGGGTTGCTATTAAAAATAAAAATCTTTCAATATTCTGGCAAATATATGTGATTTATTTTCTTTTCTTTAATCTCCGGTGCAGGGCTCTGATTCCTACTTAAAGATGTGTGTGTGTGTGTGTGTTTAGAAGTGAGTCTCTGATTTTATACTTAACACTCTGATATCGGCTTTCCGCTACCGCCTCACACGAAGGTGTCGTGCTTCCTGCCATAAACCGTCAATACCGCCTTTGATGACCGTTGTAAAAGGGGTTCCTGTTTACCGCAACTTCTTATATTTCTTCTTCTTATATTTCTTCTTCTTAAATGTTCAATGGACAAACAAACGTCACTGTGGCAAGTCATGCTAATGCTAACCAAGCACATTTGTTACCTGATGTACGGAATATTTCAGTGTCATTTGGGGATGAACGGGAAAGCGGAAAAGCTCCTTTTGGGGTGTGAAGTTTAACACCTGAGATTCCCTTCACCACTCTTTGTTGAAAGTAGCTCACAACCGGCTAATTATCAGTTCGCTGGAAGCCAAGTCTGGGTGTGCTTGTTCGGTGTGATAACACACACAAGAACACAAACCTTGTGTGAAAGCAGTTAAGTTTAGGGTTGATAGTAGATTGCAGCGGTTAATTCCATTTTTGGAGCATCTTACGTCGTTCACATTCCCTGCTGATGACCACCACAATGCATATAAAAAGTCTACAAACCCCAGATCACACGTCACGTGTGAGTTGAAATTTCTCCCCGTCAACAAACCTGCGGGGGGCAGTCCAGCTTGATGATGCTTGAAAACATTCTCGAGCAGCTCACGTTGTCGCTCGTTCTCCTCTTTGGTTCGACAAAGTTCCTCTTCGTACTCCGCGACGGTTGTCTCGAAGAGTCCGAAGATATCTTCGACGGCCACATTTAGCCGCTCTTTCACTAATTCTCTCAGGCTTCCGACTTTACACATTTTGTCTTAAAACTCGTGGTGCTGCTATGTTGTACGTCACTACGTCGTCTGTGTTCAGCTAAAATAATAATTTGGGAAAATCGTCTTCGACTATATCAATCTTAACAAAGATGATTTGATACGACGTCTCCGGTAAAATCCGACCATTTAAGTAGGAAATGAAACAAAAAGTAAAAATGTTCCGTTGGCTCCCAGAACGGCGGTGACCCAATCTGCATCAGGAACCATCTGACAACAAGCCGCACTGCGCATGCGTATAATAGCGTCGTTATGAACAATATCGACGGTGCGCCGTCAGGGACAAAACTATCGAGAGGAGTATTTAATACTTGCTGGGATTAAATGGAGAACTAATATAATAAAATAATATAGATAGAACAGCGTCATTAGTCAATGTATCTGACGTGGTAGAACACTGTCAGTTTTCCTTGCATGGTTGTTCGGCCGCCATTTTACGACAGTTAACACGGACACGCCATCCTCTGGAAATTTTTGTTTTTGCACATATCAGAAACGCTTGAATAATAATGAAATCCATATGGACTTTTGAAGCATTGGTTTAGCATGCCTATAGTTTTTGAAAGTCAACTTCATCAATTTGGGGAAAAAAACAAGTTGTAACTTCTTTAAAACTTGGCGATTGTAGCGGATCAGAATATGTCTAGATGGATGGATTGATGAATAGGTCGAAAAAAAGTCCAGACTGCTATACACATGTGACACAGTCTTAATGAGAACAACGTATGCAGTACACAGAAAGCAAAGCGCTGGCTCCACATAATAGATGAAGGCGACCATTAGAGTCATTTCTCATCTTGTCTAAAGTGTCGGAGCTTGTTCCAAAGTCATGTTGCACATGCGTACATACAATCAAGCCAAACTTGAGCATTTTTCCTCCCTTACGATAAAACTTGACAAAGGCCCAATTGCCCGCCAAGATTATCCAAAACATCATCTTCAGAGTTTCTTCCTTCATAGTTCCACCAGTTTGTGGCACCAAGCTGCCTCTCACAGGTCAGTCCTTGTACTAGAACAGATTGGTTGACTGCTTTGAGGGAGGAGGCTCAGGTTTAAAAATATTGGTTACACGCACATTTTTAACACCTTAACTAGTCACTTTGCGTCATTGTGTGCACCAGAACATTTGTGTTTGTTGACATGGCACTTCCGAGTGAATCTTTTGTCGCACACGTGGCAACTGAACGGTTTCTCGCCCGTGTGCGTCCGTCTGTGCCTCATCATGTCCCCCTTGATCGTGAAGCCCTTGTCGCAAAACGTGCAGGTGAAAGGTTTCTCCCCCGTGTGGCCCCTCATGTGCGTCATCATGTTCCCCTTGCTCGAGAACTTTTTGGCGCACACCGAGCAGGCGAAAGGTTTCTCCCCTGCATGCGTGCTCTTGTGGGCGATCATATCTTTCCTGCTGGAGAAGGCGGCCGGACAGGCGACACAAGCAAACGGGGGCGCCCTGCTGTGTTTTCTCAGATGCGTCAACATGTTCTCCTTCAGGGAAAATCTCTGGTCGCACACCGAACATGCAAAAGGCTTCTCTCCGGTATGCGTGCGTGCATGCCGCGTCAAGTGTGTCTTGGTGGAGAACGTCCCAGCACAGATGGAGCAGGAGTACGGCTTTTCCCCTGTGTGGGTTCGCATGTGCAGCAACACGTTGCCCTTTGTGGTGAACCGTTTGTCGCACAAAGAGCAAATGAAGTGTTTCTCTCCGGTGTGCATCCGGGCGTGTCGCGTCATGTGCGCTTTGGTGGAGAACCTCGCGCCGCACAGCGAGCAGCCGAAAGGTTTGTCGCCGACGTGACATCTCAGGTGAGAGAGCAAGTTCTGCCGGTGGCGGAAGGTTTGCGCGCAAACTGAGCAGTTAAAGGGTTTCTCCTCGGCGTGACACCGCATGTGGGAGAGCAGGCAATCTCGCCGGCTGAAGGCTTTGCCGCACGCTGAGCAAGCGAAAGGTTTCTCTCCCGTGTGGCATTTCATGTGGCGGTTCAAAATCCCTCGGTCGCCAAACGCTTTCCCACACTCGGAGCAGCTGAAGTGTTTTTTAGATTGGCTGTCCTCCTCGGGAGGTTCCCTGCCGTCATCGCTATGAGCCGTGATGTCATCAGATGAGTGTGACATCATGTCATCCATATCTGACAGTGGAGCGACGCTGTCTGGTTGTGATCCTCCACTGGGTTCTCCACCTCGTTCTCCTTGCAATCCTCGGCTGCTTTTCTTCTCCTCACTTGGGCTGTGAAGAAGCTGCGAGGGCCGAGCTTCGACGTCGTCCTCACTCTTCACAAGCACAACAGTCAAAGGAAAACTGCTCACGTTAGACTCCTCCTGCTCCACATCATGACCGGTCCAGACATCCTCCTCTTCTTCTTTAATGCTGGGGGGCTCCGGCTCACCTTGACCTGCCATCATTAGGCGCTGGATATCCACATGACACATAGAAAGCAAAGTGATGGTTAGAAATGGGAAGTAACAAGCTTCAAGTTCATTCACAGTAGTTGAGTCAAAAGATGGGGAGCTATTGGCATATTTTTGTTGTTTTTTTGGTCACTTTTGTTTGCAACATATATTTGTTTAAATCTATAATTACCTGACAACCAAGCACCACCTTTGTGAGATTTCTTCTTTTTTTGCCTGTTTCTGTTATGTTTGTGGCTGTTCTTTTTTTAGGAGGAGGAGGTCAAATTTTTGTGTGTGCAACTTTCAACTTCAACATATGTTACAGAAAGACATGATTTCTTCCAATTCTCTTTTGTGTTGTGCATTTTATGTTGATTAGAAACACTTAAAAAGACTGCGGTGGTTTCTTGGGTGATAAAATGGTGTCATAATTTCAATTTATTTAAATTAAAAAACATATTTCTCATAGGTGTGAATCCTGTTACGACCTCAATCACAGAACAAATAAAAATCGGACGCCAAACACTACTTTTGGTCAGAACAGGACCACGACGGCAGTGACGTCATCCGGATGTGTACTTTACGTGGGAAACGCACTTTAGTAAAGTCCTTATTACAGTCACGGTTTGTGTGAAAAACAGAGTAGCATTATGGGAAAAAATCATGGCGGTGCAATTAACGGACAGCAAACGAAACTTCACTTCTTTTCCCCCCCTCACACAATGTCAAACGCAAACATGCTTCCTACCCGAAGAGGAGGCAGCACTGTTTGCAGCTAGCATGCTATGCTAACCGAGAGCCTCCCGAGGCTAAAAAGAAGAGCGTATCGCAAATTCCTCCTTTAACAAAACGTCACGTATGTGTGTACCGAATGGACACACGAATACAACAACGATAATTCAAGTAAAATCAAAGGAATACATACGTTATATTGACGGCTGCCTCTCTCTGCTGGCTGGATGTGCTAACTTCTGGGTTGTTCTTCTTCGGTGGTCGTATTTACATGACGGTACATCGCCGCCATGTTAAGGAGGTACTCGTTTATTGCCGTCAACGTTATTTCTGAGCCGAATATTTTTTCGCATTAACTAAAACGGATAACAATTATGATATAACACATCATAATATAATATACATAAAATATAATAATATAAAAAGTCACACACAGAAGCACATACATCTTTAATTTATGACGACAATAGCTGCATTTTCCCATTTTATGAAAAAAAAAAGTAACAAAACCAAGTAAATTGTATCCGACCCCATCTACAGTTCAGACGGTTCCTCCAACTCCAAGTGCTCCTCGGTTTTCCCTGCTTCATCATTTCCAGCCTCGGCACTCTCATCTCCCTGGCTGGTCATGGTGGCGTCAAGCGTGTCCTGCTCGGCGGTATCGTTCTGCGGCTCGTCGTCTTCATCTTCCGTATCCATCTCGAAGACACGGAGGTGTCTCAGATTTTCGCTCAGCTGCAAAGCGGGCGATGGAGAAAGTGAAAGACAGGTCACAGAAGGTGCACCCTTCGGTTTGTATGCAGTAATCCCCCACTTTTGTTAAACAACAACTAATGAATGAAGAGTTTAAACTGTTAATACAGTGAACCCTTGCATGTTTAGAGCTTTGGCATTCACAATATAATAATGATGTCTTAGGACGTTACAGAAAGAGTACACATGTCCGCTCTAAAGCTGAGGATAGGTGAATTTGTGAATCTTTAGAGGATTACTGTACAGCACGTGACATTGGCGCTTACCACGCAGGCTACTTCTCGTATGCCGTTGACTGCTACGAACTGAGCTTTCATGCCGTCCAGTTCCCGCCACTGATTTCCCAGCACCAGGCCTTGGCAGGGAATGTTGCCGCTCTGCTGGTCCAACCTAAAGGTACAAGTGGGAAATCTTTGAGCATTGGTAATATGGTGAACTCAAGGGTCTGTTAAATTGGGCCTCTTTGGCAAGCTGATAGGGGACTTGAGCTATCTCTCTGCACCCTTACACACTTAACAGTTAAAACCAGTTTAGGTCATAGAGTCACACACTGTCACATGGACTAGGCGGAAAGTAAGTATGAGAGTAGAAACCATTTGAAGGTTGGTGCCATGACTGATTGAAAGTTGGTTCTCAAATGTTTTAAACCAAGGGTACCACTGTATATCACACTAGATTATTCTTATAACAACAACAAAAAAGTATACATAATTTAATGGCATATTGTGTTTGTTGCTATGTGAGAGGGCAGTTGTGGTAATAACCCGCCTTTTTCTGTGTAAAGGTGGATCAATGGCAGCTTTTCTGTGAGGTACTGGTGGAGAAATTTCACTCAATCTCTGCATGAAAAAGGCAACGCACCTCATATTGGGTGTCCAGTTGAATTCAATCTCACACTTTAGGGTCGAGGAGAGAGAAACCTGGGCCAGGACGCTGCGACTGTTTTCGTCTTCTGTCCCCTGAAGGACCACAGTCAGCATCTCGTCGCTATAGAAACGAGCATCCAGGCAACCGTAGACGCCGCGCGCCCTGGAAAAGACCACCAAGGATGTCAATCGAATAAACGGCAGCCCCCCCTCGTTGGATCTGGGTACCACCTCACTCACCGGGGCTCCGCGCTCTCGCCGTCTGAGGCGTCGAGATGGTGACTCAAGTCGAGGGACGCGACACTGTTCGGGATGTGTCTGCCAAAAACGCTTACGTGAGTAAGAATAAAGAATAAATAAAGAACATCATACTCACCCCCCCAAAAAAGATATACTGTGCATATTGTAGTGTCTGTGTGTTAAATATGCCTCTTAAAGAGGCGGGGCATGACGATGTGGTATGTGACGTTGGCAAGTCTGCATGTGAGTGTCGGGGCGTGAGCTGTGGACAACAGCAGCTGTAGAGCGAGTACGCTCATTGCGTTTAAGTATGAAACTAATTTTATAATGTGCAATTGCTGTCAGGACAAGCCGAAAATCACCCCAAACTACTGCAGCGGTGTATGTTTGCCTTGAAGAGCCTCGTGTGAGACATCAGAAGCTGAAGCCCGGTCGGCCCAACTTGGCCGGTCAGTCTTCATAAGCGCCTGGGTGAAAGTTGTGACCCTCAGTAGCTCCTTGTGAATTTTTGTCATTATGTAATTGTACATTTGTCACACAGCTCAAGGAATAAAATCAATCAATCAGTAGGTCGTAACTGAAAGCAAAAAAAAAACAAAAAACATTCGGAATCTTGTAGAATGCTGGAAAATAAAAACACCACCTGTTTGGGTCACTTGCTTTGCGCAGCAAGTACAGTTTGTGCGGCAAAATGTGGGGCATGCAGAACACCACGTAGTGCATTTTGGCCTTCTTGTCATTCCACCTGTGGAAGACACACACACACACACACACACACACACACACACACACACACACACACACACACACATGGAAACACACACACACACACAAAAACACACACAAACACACACACACACACACACACACACACACACACACACACATACAGCAATGCCTTCATAACGTGCTATTGATTGCGGAGGTAAAAAAAAAATATATATATATATATATATATATATATATATATATATATATATATATATATATATACTGTATATATATGAAATACAATTTTAATTTAATCCAAAAATATTGTGAAATTATGAACGCACTGAACATGTCAGGTCACTTATCTCATTTTACTTACAAGGATGGAAGCTCAAAAAGTCGCGGTGCATTTTCAGAGCTGGAAAGTTTCCACAAAAAAAAATTAAAAGACCAACATTTAGAAATGCAATCATAAATGATATTTGGAATAAGGCACCGTCAACACAGAGGCAAGCCGGCCTACCGTTGTGGTGCTGAATACAGGGGCAGAAAGGCGGACTGCTTCACAGATTTCCCAATAACTTGCTGCGCAAAAAAAAAAAAAACATCTCATGAGCATTCTCATTTTGTTGAAAAATCCCACAATCCACTTGCACCAGAGAGAGAAAAAAAATCAGTTCATAGTCTCACCGCAGGTTTCTGCAGGCATAGCTCGATCACATTCTCCATCATCCGCTTAACAAAATGCAATGACTTTTGGGGAAAGGAAGGAAAGAGCAGCGGGCTCTCTGAAGGGTGGGGGGGGGGGACAAAAAACCCACAACCTGAGCATTTTGCAAATGGGGTAACAAAAAAAAGCGTGCAAACAATAATTTGAAAAATCACCCTTCAGGTGTGCGCTGTCCTGTAAAAACTTGAGCCACTGGTTGCCTTTGGTACTGGGTGGAGATACGAGGTCCTCGTCCTCGTCCTTCAGGTACTACAAATGAACCAAGCAATTGCTGTGCACATTTGCCACTGCAGAAAATACTGAAGAAAGCTCATTTGGGGCTATTTTGTCCTCATACCAAGCGATCTTGACAACAAAGCTACTTACCTGACCCACTCGCTCTACGTTGAAGTACTTCCCTTTGCGATCAAAGAGCTGTTCGTTCTGTGGAGTGGAGAGAACGTTAAGACTTGGATGTGAATCTCTGGAATGCTTTTTTTTTTTGCTTGTACCTTGCTGAAATGCTCCGAGAGGAAATCGGCGACAAAGGCGATGTCCTTCTGCGTCATCTTGTTGAGTTCTGGAGGGACGTGCTCGTCGCACATTCTTAGCATCGCTACCGAGAAAAAAAGAATAAATTTAGTGTTAAAACAAAAAATAATAAGGGAATAAAAAAATGACTGGAAACGCCATTCATCTGTACCCGTCACCCCCGCACCCCCAAAACGTTTATTTTAAAAAGAAAAATTGCACTTAAATACTATACACTACAATGACATATTTCAATAAAACATAAAGAATAAAACTGCTTTTGTCATACTATTCACTTCAATTGAATGGAAATGGTGCCACTTCTTGTAGTGCACGTTCTTTGGCCACCTGGGGGCAGTATAATAGAGACATACAGATCTCCATGGAGGTGAGTCATTCTTCGAAGAGGATAAATCAATTACGCCTCGAAAATTATTTGTCTGCATGTGTTGCTCCACTGTTTGTGTTCCAATATCTGTTCCTGGAAGGGTTAGAAACACCACCACGTAGATGCCATCCGTTCGCCCATCTGTGGCATTTCCCATGATGTAGATGTAGCAGACTGAAGGGACTATGGGGATGTTTTAATATCCAAAGTGTTCATTTCCTTTGTTTTATGTGTTGTTTGAGAGCAAACTTCAACCAAGAATGGCGACAAAAAAAACAAAAAAAATCGGATGTCAAAAAACTCAATTCAGATCACTTGTACCACAAAGCACCATTGTACTTCACATACCTCCCCAGGGTGAATATTGGATACAAAGAAAGTCAAAAACCTACATACCCACATACAGCCAACGGAAAAAGGCTTTAAAGTTCTTCATGCTCTTGTCGATCACCCTGCATGTCCAAAAAAAACAACAACAAAAAATCAATCGCGGATCAAAGTGTAGAGTTTCAAACGAGATTATTGTGAAATCAGTCAAGGAACTTACTGCAGGAGTTCGCTGGTCTTTAAGGAAAAGGAGCCCACCGCCGTGATGGCACCTGATTAAAAATGAATTCAAACCGCGTGAAAGATTTCTCGTTCACTTGCCGCCGCACGAGCGTGGCACGCTACCTTCTATGGCGGCCGAATCCAGGCCGAGGGGCTCGAACTTCTTCTTCCACAGCGACATGCCTTTCACCTCGCTCAGATGGTAGAGCAGCGCCTCAGAGCCGCTGCCGGACAACCGAGCGAGGGTTTTGCCGGATGCGCTCAAAACGGGAAAAGGACACTGAAGGGAGACGCTCTTACCTCTGCAGGTGGCTGATCACCAGCTTCTGGATGCTGGAGTAAGAGGACTCGATGGTCTGGCCCAGCTTCTTCAGACCCTGCGATAGAAACGGGAGGGGAAAAAAAAAACAAACACATGTCGTGTAACAAGACGCACAAAAAAGTCTCAAGTTCCACTTTGATGAAGTATTTGGAAATTTGGCTATTTGGGCCGCATTAGTGAATCTACCCAGTCAGGATGATTTTTTTTTTTTGTAGCTTCTTCTCTAGATCTTTTTTTGAGTCCTACTGTAATTGCCTAGTCCAAAATTAAAATGACCAGGCAAAATGACCCCCCAAAAAATCAGCAATAGTTTAGTGATCGAATGTAGCATTTTCATGAAAGAAAATTTGACCCAGAAAGTCAACAAAATCTCACAACTGACGAAAATCTGACAAAACTGGAAAATAAATTAGACCTCTCCCCCCCACCTCCCCAAAAAATTAAATCATAAATTCTGCACAACATTTCTGCACAAATTTGGGTCAGACAAAAAGATGATTTTAAAGACACAAATCTAACAAACATTACGTGCAAACCTCTTGCACTCACCTTGACCGTCAGCTGGTTCATGAGAAGAGCCTGAAGTTCAGGACTGGAAAGTAGTAATACCAAGTTAGCTTTCCTCCTACACGACACTTAAGTGTACTACAAGAAGGAACTTAAGTGCCCTCACCTTGATTGCCCCCACAGAAGAAGCTCCAGGAACTCATCTTGCACCTGTGTGCTTGTGTTCTTTTCCTAGAGTTAAAAAATTAAATTAAACTACAAATTACAATTAATTAACTAGTTAATTATTTGGTTAATTAATAATAATAATAACAGGAGCTCATTACGCGGCAAGCTGACCTGCACAAACTTGGTGAGTCGGAGGTCCATCTGCATGAGGATTTCCTCCCAGGCCTCGCACATGCACGTGAGCGACAGGTGCAGGTACTGCAGCAGCGTGGAGATGTGGGTGAACTTGCGCGCCATCCTGGTGAGCTCAGGAAGGCAGTCGGACAGCAGGCCCGTGTCCAGCTGAGAAAGGTGAGAGAAGAGGAACACCAATGGGGGTGCGTCAGCTGAAGACAGGGGGGGGGGGGGACCCACGGCAGCCACACAAACCCAAATTTGCACCGATGCCGCAATGCGCCCGTACTTGGGAGGCCCTTGAAACGCCTTGAAACGTTGCACGTCGGGATGGTCGTGAACCGACGATCAGTTGTAAAACCGGCCGAAAAAAATGACAATGTCCCCCGTAACCGTTCTCACCTGCACAAAGCAAATCTCTGCGTGGTCCTCGGCAGACTTCACCTCCGTGATGACGGCCAGGGACTTTAGGTCACTGGCCAGACTGAGCGTGCGACAGCTTCCGGAAACCTGCGTGGTCAAGTCAGAGATCGGGTTAGATTGGCATGCCCGAAATCCACTCTTCTGGTTTAAGTTCATTCCAGCACATTTGAAAATGTCTCACTCCGGCTAAGGTTGCAATCTTGTACATCCCGTAGGCGTAAAGCTCCACCTGACCGGCATCTCCTCCGAGGACCAGTATGTTCAGCCTACGCAGAAAACAAACAGATTTTAAAAAGCGACAAAGAAATTCAACAGCAGTATTACGCTTCGCCAAACACAGCAAGTTACCTGACTTCTCCGAGGAGGTTCATGATCTCGTCAGACTTCTCCTCACTGCAGAAAAAACACACCATGGCTGCATGCAAATATTTGAAGGATGCTTTAAAACGAGTGTTGAAAATGGCTTCACCTGAAGAGCTTTGATGTTGTGCTGTAGCTGGAGAACAAAAAGAAGTGAGATCAGGTAACCCGAGGAAATGGTGTTTGTGGTCTATTTGTCTTACCTCTTTGGGAGGGAGGCTAGTTTGGGCAGAAACAGCTTGGACTCATCCTCTGATTGATAAAAGGATCCGAGGGCGCTGGGGCGCATTAACAAGAAGGCAAAACAGAAATATTTTCGAATTTGTAAGTCTCTTGAATGGAATGTCCTTTGAGCACCGTCATGGCAAAAACGCCTACCTGCATTCCTCCGTCACCTCCATCCAGTGCATGCAGCTGACGGGCTTGTGCGTGTGGAAGACGTGCAGGATCTCCGCTTTCTCCACACTGCACAACACCACCTGCTTGGTGTCGCCAAGGCTGAAGGCCAGAACTGACCGATCAGGAGAAGAAAAGGGGCAGGAATTCGTCACAAGTTTTCCAAATACCACATCTGACCAACACCACGTATTCCAAAAGAAAACTAACACTAAAACTAATATAAATTCAAATTAAAGTAAGCACTCACCATCAATAAAACTTGTAAAGTCACTCTTAAAAAAACGTAAACCAAACTAAATTTGAAAAACAAAGTCAAAACGATATAAAAACTAAAACCGATGACAAATTCTAAACTATTACTGTATAAAATGCCATCAAGATGGTTCTGCCAATCCCAGTTGAAGTTTACAGTACAACTGACAAAAAAAAAAGTACATTAAACCAAACATTGGACTTAACAGTAGAGCGACACAAGCATCGCTCACTTTTGCCATCAGGTCTCCAGGCGAGTGAGGTGATCTCCTTTCCGATGTGCTCGCTGGGCGCCAGGCTCCAAACTCGATGGAAGCTGGCCAAGCGGTGCAGCAGCAACTACCAAAAAAAAAAAAAAGTAACACAATAAAATAAATACCAGACACATAATGAAGATACAAAACACTAAAACATCCAAAATACAATTCATCCTTAAGCGTACCTCTCCAGTTGTGCTGGCCAGAGCGATGAGATCTCTTTTGGGCGACCAAGCCATACAGAGCACGGGGTTGGGAAGCTGCTTCTCTCCGACTTGCCGGAAGGCAGGCATCTTTTGTACTAAGTGATGCAAAACAAAACAAGAAAAGTATTACACGATCAGTTCTCTTCTACTATTCTACAGCATTTGTAAGGCTGGCTAGATAGAGTTCTGTCTAGATATAGTGCTATCTAGCCAGATAGAGTTCTGTCTAGATATAGTTCTATCTAGCCAGCCGCAGTGTAAGAAAAAGTATTACGGCGGTCCTTTTAATTTTTAACTTCGCTGTCCTTTATTAAATCAGGTAAAAACAATCAATGTATGAACTGAGGGTGACTGTTTTCCAATTGAGAAGACCATACATGTACGATTTTCTGAGTTTAAATCAAGTTTTAGTCGAGTGAACTGAGCAGTCTTACCTTTATTCTCCTCCAACGTTACGTCCAGATTAAATTTTGATTCGTGAGATGAGATACGAGAAAGAACCTTTTGATTTTTCTATCAACAGAACTCGCGCATTTATGTTACTTTGCGGGCAGCGCCATCTTCTTTTCCCATCGACCAATCATCGCGAAGCAACGGGTAGCGGGAAGAGACTTAAATGTTCAGAGAGAAAAACGGAAGTATTTTAACGGCCTCTGTTTAAGGGTGAAAAGCCATTAATACCTGCTGGTTAATCTAAAAATTCACGAAACGGGTTATTTTTAATTGCATGTGATATCTGATCAAATTAAATTACGTTTATTGCCAGCTATTAGCCATGCTATGGTAGAGACGTCATAAATATGCGACACACGACTCGCGGTGACACACCGAGGAAAATAAGTAGCCTTGTTTGTAGTTAGGGACACATCGCTACGACGTTAAAATGTGCAAAGTCCGAATGTTGAGAACGTTGGTGAAGCAGCGACTAAACGTGGCGGTAGAAGAGATATTCGAACTATTCGAAAGAACGATAGCAGAGTATGAGGAGGAACTTCGTCGAAGCAAAGAGGAGACCGAGCGACAACGCGAATTACTGGACTCTGTTTACAAGCCTCGGGTTGAGCTACAGAGAGCAGGTTTGTTTGCTGTTACTCACGTGGTCAAAAGCTCATTTTTCACACACCAAAAAAATCGACAGACCCTAGGTTTTAAAATTATGAGTTACTTCATCATTTAACAATGTTTGGTTTGACAAATTGGCCTCAAATCCTTCTTGGTCAGATTCTTACAATCTTTGTGTTTATGTCTGTGCCTGTAGACATTCAGCAGGTGCTCGTGGAGACTCGAGATGAGGTTCCCTCTGACCATAAGCAGAAAGAATGGGGCTCCGGTGTGGATGTTAAAGAAGAAGACAAATCAGAAAAGGACATGTGGAGCAAACTGGATGGGGAGACTGACGTTACTGCGGTCACGTTGACTGGTGTTGCTGTGAAGCGTGAAGATGCCCAAGCTCAGTCCTCACAGCTTCATCACAGTGAGGAGAACACAGGCAGCAGCTCAAGTCAAAATTGTGGAGGATCACACCCAGACGACTGTGCTCCAATATCAGCTTTGGGCAACAGGATATCACAGTCTTCAGACACTGATCACTGTGATGACATTAAAAAAACACTCAAAAGCGCTCATGGTGATGTCAATCCGCTTATCTGCTCTGAATGCGGGAAAGCCTTTGTCCAGAAGTTCACTTTGAACAGACACATGAGGATACACACTGGTGAAAAACCTTTCAGCTGCACAGTTTGTGCTCGGACCTTCTCGAGGAAGTCAGAAATGACCACTCACGTTTTGACGCATACGGGCGAGAAACCCTTCAAGTGCGCTGTGTGTGACAAAACGTTCTCCGTGAAGAAATACATGATGGCCCACATGAGGACGCACTCGCAGGAGAAACCATTCGCCTGCTCAGTTTGTGCAAAACGTTTCTCGACAAAAGCGCATTTGAAGATACACACCAGGACACACACTGGGGAGAAACCTTTCAGCTGTGACGTTTGCAACAGGAGCTTCACAAGAAAATCGGAGATGATTCCGCACATGGCGACGCACACAGGCGAGAAGCCTTTCGACTGTTCGGTCTGCGGCAAAAGTTTCTCGGCCCGAAAATATTTGATGATGCATATGAAGAGACACACAGCAGGGAAACCTTTTACCTGCACTGTGTGTGCGAAAAACTTCTCCAGTAAAGCTTATGTCATGATACACATGAGGACGCACACCGGGGAGAGACTGTTCAGTTGTGACATGTGTGATAAAACATTCACATTTAAGACCCAGCTCAACAATCACGTGTGTACTCGGGACAAAAACAACAGTAATGACAACGCAAGACTTTAAATGCTCAAGTGAAGATCCGACACTTTGTGTATCACTCCACGGTCGTAATGGTCATAATAAACGACTTTCACAATCATGTCAGAATGTTCCATTGTCTAATACATGTTATTTTACTTTTAGTACAGTCACTCACAGGTGCTTTGATTTATGAGAAGGGCTGAACGATTTAGAAAAATAATCAAATAGCGATTTTTTTTGCCTTCAATATTGCAATTTAATTTGCAAATATTTTTGTCAACATCCTCTATCCTATTTTTTTAAACAAACACAAGCAATACGTTCATCTGAATTACAATAAACAATATAATATTTATTATTTATAAATGTTTTAATTTCATAGGTTTGGGCTAAAATAAAGGAGAATGAAGCATGAATTATTATGAAGGACAGATTATGTACTTCAGTTAGAATTGTTACTTTACTGAACATTTTGACTTGCCTTTTAAGGCTTCACAAAATTCTACCAAACAAGTGAGGCATTAACATCGTCTCTCAGTAATTCATAAATCAGATCACCAAATCAGATTACAAAAATAACACTTCTGTGGCTTTACCACTTCAACTTTTTCAAAATAATAAAAATCCGACGAAAAAGGATGAAACAGCGTTGGCAGCATTGTAACACGGCTATCATGGGCTCGCTACCTCAAAACCACCGAAGAAGAAAACAACGGAAATTAGCATCGCGTCGCTCAGCAGCGAGCTAGCGTGACTGGAAAACAAAAATGTGCAAAGTGCAAATGCTGCGAGAGTTGGTGAAACGGCGACTGAACGTGGCCGTGGAAGAGATATTTGAACTGTTTGAGAAGACAATAGCGGAGTACGAGGAGGAACTTTGTCGATCGAAAGAGGAGAACGAGCGGCAACGCGAACTACCGGACGCTGTTTTCACTCCTCAGTCGGGGCTAGACAAAGCCGGTTTGTTTACGTTTTCGTCTTTTGTCGTGCACCCGCACTTCTACTTGATCATTTAACACCGCCGCCTTTCGCTAAGTCGTCTGGTTGCGAGTTCTCATTGTTTGCGGTGGGCGCGAACACGTCCAGTATAATAATAATAATAATAATAATACATTTTATTTATAAGCGCCTTTCAAGACACCCAAGGACACTTTACAATAACAAAAAACACAAAACAATACAAAACAATACGGGTTTGAGCAGCGGCAGCCAAACGCGCCAGCGTTCACTCAACCCGGAAGTCAGAAAGAAACCACGAGGGAGGGAGAGGGGGAGAAAAAAACCCACGCTCGAACTATCCTCATTTTGAGGATAATTTGAGTTAGGCAAAAAAAAACTCCTGCACAAGCATATGACAGTTACAACAGGTCACAAGACATAAACAATGAAGACGGTGATACAAGGGAGTGTATAAAGGAGGGGGTGATGGTGGGGGACTAGCTTCCGTGCATATTTTCATCAGGGGAAGGTCGGACGGAGATGCTCCAGAACCGCATCCCCACTGCCTGCTCTTCTCACATAGACTAAGTGGCGAGCAAGGAGAGGGTGGGGGGGGACAGGAGCAGAGCAAAAAGCGTCCGCCTTCGTCGAGAGCCAAGCAGAAGTATATAGGCTATATCAAGCCCAAATTATGTGTTAGTGTCATAAAAAACATAATGTCCTCTCACTTTTCCAAACTAGTCAATACTGACACGGAAATGATGTGACGCGCATGGTAGATAAACCATCATCGCAACTTGTCAACATTATAGACTCGACTGAGCAGCGAGAATGAACATGTCGTTTTAATTCGTCACAGCTTTTATATCGCAATGAACAACTATCAATCATGCACGACGGTATCAGTGGCTGGCATCAGCAGCCCCGATACATTGAATTAAGGCCAATAATATCCAGATACTGATACCTAGTATCTGTTTGTTACGCGCCCATCCGTGGACATTACTCACAATCTTTCTCTTCTGCAGATACTCAGCATTTGGGAGAGGATCATCTCCCTGATCCCCAGCTAGAGCCAGCAGAGCCCCCCCACATTAAAGAGGAAGAAGAAGACGTGTGGAGCAGTCAGGATGGGGGGCAGCTTGTAGGTCTGAAGGAGGCAAATGTCACCACCTTAGCGCTTGCTGATTTCCCTGTGAAACGTGAAGTGAATGAAAAGAGAGCTCACTCTTACCAACTTCACTGCAGTCAAAGTGAGGAGAACAAATATGCCGGCGACGCACCACAGGCACACTCCAGCAGCGCGCCACTGTCCGACATGGACGAGCGTGACGTCACATCATCCGAGACGGATCACAGCGACGACGCCAAAGGACGTTTGAAGCGTTTTACTGACGGCAAAGGTGCGGCTGGCCATCTCGACGACCGACTCTTCAACTGCTCTGAATGCGGCAAGACCTTCAGTCGGAAGGGGACTTTGAACCGACACATGAGGACGCACACCGGAGAGAAACCTTTTGCTTGCTCGTTTTGCTCGAAAATATTCTCTTTAAAGCATCACAGGGACCGCCACATGCGAATACACACAGGGGAGAAACCCTTTTCCTGTTTATTTTGCCCTAAAAGATTCAGAGACCGTTACCAAATGATGACACACATGAGAACCCACGCTCCTGAGCTACCGATTTCCTCCAGCCCACAAGCGACAACGGAAGCTGGCGGAGAACACTCGAACGTTCCTCGCTCACAACGAAACAACCCCGCTCCGCTATCAGACCTGGATGACGCCATGTCACACTCTTCCGTGAGCGAACACGGCGACGACGCCGAAGAACCCGACAGTAACCCCAAGAAGTTCATGTGCTCCGAATGTGGGAAAATGTTCGGCCGCATGGGAAGTTTGAACCGACACATGACAACGCACACCAGAGAAAAACCTTTTGCTTGCTCCATTTGCGCAAAAAGCTTCTCTTTCAAAGAGCACATGAAAAGACACATGATCATCCACACGGGCGAGACTTCCATCTCCTGCGGCGTGTGCGCAAACAGCTTCCGAGATAAATGCGAAATGGTACTGCACATGAGAACGCATACGGGCGAGAAACCCTTTACGTGCTCAATTTGCCGCAAGGGTTTCTCTCGCAAGGACCATATGGTGTTACACATGAGAACGCACACGGGGGGGAATTTCACCTGCCCAGTTTGCCATAAAAGATTCTCCAGTAAAAAGTATGTGATGATACACATGAGGACACACACCGGGGAGAAGCCGTTCGGTTGCAACGCGTGCGATAAGAGGTTCACGTATAAGTACCAGGTGACCAGACACAAGTGTGTCAGCGGCATAGATTTAAACGTACCGGAAGCGAGATCCCAATCACTTTTGTTGAGTGATTAACTTGGGTGATGTACAACACTCTTGTCTTCTCACGAACAAACTTTTTACATCGACCAGAGACGCAGCTGTGATGTTCATAATTACCGTAAAATCCCGCAAATAACACACACTTGTGTACATGTCCCCACCAAAAAAAAGGCATGCAAGCATTTTTTTGTCTTTGTACTTGTGTATAATATGGTCCCCCGATTTGCTGGCATCCTTTATTATCAGAGTGAATAATTTGAATTATTAAAGATTCAAAACATACCAACAAAGTGTAAATGCTTTTAAATCCAGGTTCAAAACCACCCTCTTTTCCCATACCTTCTCTTTCAAAGTATTTTAAAAATCATCTTTTTGAAAATGTTGTTCTTGCACTGTATGCTCTTTTGGTAATTTCAGTCAGCTATTCATGATGATTATTATGATTCTTATTATTTCTTTACTTTGATCTTAAATCGCTTAAGCTGTGTTTGTAACTGGTTTTAAAGGGTAAGTCTACACAAAATTTTTCTTTACGATATTTGTGTGGGTGCGTGCGTGTGTGTGTGTGTGTGTGTGTGTGTGTGTGAGAGAGAGAGATCTCACAAAATGCTTCATATCATTGTAGGATACAGTCATGCATCAAAACTCAAACAAACATGGAGTAAAAAATTGAAACATTCTACAATTCCAAGGGAAAAATATCAAATATATTTTTATTTCATTCGATTACACTTTTGAACGTTTCCCATGCCAACTTATATTATTTTTTATCATCGACACTATACTGTATATAGATTGACCTCAGTACAGCACAGTAGTATTTTGTCCCCCAAAGACATACCGTAGATACCTTTCAAATATGGCGAGCTCTCAACGCATGCGCAATAGTACTCACGACGTCGGAGCTAAACTTGTTAGCTGCACGTCGCAATCGCGAAGGCTAAAATGAGTAAAGTCCGAATTCTGAGAAAGTTGGTGACGCAACGGTTAAACTTGGCTTTAGAGGAGATATTTGAACTATTTGAGCGAACGATAGCGGACTACGAGGAAGAACTTTGTCGAACAAAAGAGGAGAACGAGCGGCAACGCGAATTACTGACTGTCGTTTACACGTCTGATGTTGTTTCACAGAAGTCAGGTTTGTGCACTTATTGAATTTGGAAGATCCTTTAAGTAATTTGTTTTTAAAAAATTGCGTATAGGTAACGCCCTAGACCTTTTTTGTATGACTGATTATTATACAGTAGTCGCTTTGTTGGGTTTTTTTTCATACGATTTAATTTGTTCTAGTGGACTTTCCGTAGATATCTCAATCACAGTCCTGTATCTTATTGGTTTGCCACAGTGGTACGTGAGTCGTGATGCTTTCAAATTATTTCAAAAATCATTTTTCTTATTTTCTACATTACTTTTTTTTTTCGTCACACTGTACTACCGTGACATTTGAATTTCTACATTCAGCATCTTTGATTTAATTTAATTTTTTAAATAAAGTATATATTGACACAAATGTCCCTTTGTTAATCGTGTGAGCATTCTGCTTGTCATGCAGACGTGCAGAAGGTGTTGGTGGAGCATCCAGAAGAAGATTTTGTTCCCTCTGAGCAGCAGGAACAGCCACCAGAGCCACATCGCATTAAAGAGGAGGAGGACATATGGAACAGTCAGAATAAGGAGCAGCTTCCCTTGCTGGAGGAGAATGATGTCACTGCGTTCAGTTTGACAGGCGCCCATGTAAAGAGTGAAGAGGATGACGATAAGTCCAAACAACTTAGTCACAGTCAAAGTGAGAAGTTAGATCAACACATCACGGTAGGGGAATGCTACACAGGCCCACAATCACAACCAGATCAATTAGCTCCACTGTCTGATATGGACGACATGATGTCACACTCTTCCGACACCGATCACAGCGACCGCACCAAAGAACCTTTAAAGAAAAGCTCTGAAGGTCATAGGATGCGTCACGCTGACAACAAGCACTCCAACTGCTCCGAATGTGGGAAAAGTTTTGACCACAAAGGAGCTTTGAACAGGCACATGAGGACACACAGTGGAGATAAACCATTTAGGTGCACCATATGCACCAAAGGCTTCTCCTTGAAGGCCAACATGAAAAGACACATGGCAACCCATTACGAGCCGAGCAACGGCTCAACCTGCCACGTGACGACCGTTCAGTTCGGCTGCTCTGAATGCGGGAAAACGTTTGGCCAGAAGGGCAATCTGATCACCCACATGAGAACGCACACCGGAGAGAAACCTTTTGCGTGTTCGTACTGTGACAGAAGATTCCACACAAAGCTTCACGTGAAGAGACACACGGCCATTCACACCGGCGAGAGACCCTTTTCCTGTTCGTTTTGCGGGAAAACTTTCCGGGAGAAGTATGACATGATGAATCACACCAGGACCCACACCGGTGAGAAACCTTTCAACTGCTCCTTGTGTGCCAAGGGTTTCTCTCGAAGGTCATATCTGAGAATACACATGAGAAGTCACACTGAGGAGAAAAGTTTGAGCTGCGGCAAATCCGCTCAACACGTGACAATAGAAGCTGATGAAGAACAATGTGAAGAGCTCCACGCACAACCACAAAATTTTGCTCCACTTACAGATATGGACGATAGGATATCATACTCTTCAGACACTGATCACGCTGACGACCACAGATATCATGTGCAGTGGCTGTGATTGGTCAGCGTGCCCACCATACTCCATGTGGCAGATCTGCCCATAAACGAGGTCTGAATGATTCTGAAAAATAATCTAATTGTGATTGTGTGTTGGTCTTACATCATCAGCTTACACGCAAGGTGCTGCTACTGCTCCAATTATACCTCCAAAAGCAGCAGATAGAATTTTGAGTTTTGCACCTTCAGTGTATTACCACGTTGTGCCACAACAAACACCGCATTACTGACAGCTTCTGGAAGCCATGCGACGTGATTGACAGCAAAAATAAGAGGTAGAGAAAGTCCCCCATTAATATCTTCAATAGTGATTGTTCAGCAGAAACAATATATGACTGTCAGTGTTGGATGGGTTGCAGTTTTTAGTGAGTTAATGTAGCTAGTGAGTTGTTTGAAGGTATACAATTACTCTAGCATCAATGCTAAAGTTTATTCGGCCGTCTACGTTATTGGCTAGCTGTCTTATGTTGATCAGGTGAACATTTCTGTGCTTAAATATACCCTGTTTAATTCTATTTTGTGTAAATGTGTACATGGAGCAACTATCATATACAGTCAAACCTCGGTTTTCGAACGTCTCAGTTCTCGACCAATTCAGTTTTCAACCAAAAATTATGCCTCGGATGACGAACAAATTTCGGTTCTCAAACAAACTGAGCGCACTTGAATGCACCACTTGACTCCTCTCGCCTTCCTTACACGAGGAAATGACGCTTCCTCAGGTAGACGAGGAAGTGACGCTTCCTCGTGTCGCTTTCCATTGTGAGCAGACGTGTTCAATAAACCTTTTTTTTAAAAGAGCGTGGTTTCGGTTTTCGACCAGCCTTCTGGAATGGATTATGGACGAAAACCGAGGTTTGACTGTATACAACAATAAAACAATAAATTAATAACAAAGACAGCAGAAAGCACCAAACAGTAAAATTAAGATCAAGTCTGAGTCATGCCGAGTCAAATGCCAAAGAATGCAAATGAGTTTTGAGAAGAGTTTTAAAGATGGGCAGCGAGTGGAGCTTGCCGAATGTTCAGTGGGAGGTCATTCCAAAGAGACCACGTTAGGCGCCACATGTCAGAGGGATTGGATCCGATACAATCCGGATCCGCCCTCCTCCAAGGGGTCTGAACCCCCACGACTTTTTTCACTATCCTCCTCGCCCTGCGGCAATGCAGAACGGCGGTAGAGGGAGAAGGACGAGGGATTCTAATAATAGAGCCGATGATGAGAAAGACACGCCTGGATTTCTAACTGTATATATATATATATATATATATATATATATATATATATATATATATATATATATATATATATATATATATATATATATATATATATATATATATATATTATATATATATATATATATATATATATATATATATATATATATATATATAAATTATTATTATTATTATTAAAACCACAGACAAAATTATAAATAATAAAAGGAAAGATGAATTTAGAGCGTTTACATCGGTGCAAACTCTCGCGATATTCGTCGGCGAGCCCAACGGCTTCAATAAAGGTCTCGAAGGATTCCAACCAGCGGGGCTACGGGACAGGCGGCTCACCAGGCAGGGCGAGGAACGGAGGAAGAGGCGAGAGTGGAAGCTCCATCTTCGTTGCCATTGTTGTGTTTAATAAAACGCGGGGAGTCTGACTCTGTGCTCACTACCGCTTATTGTCAGTACAGGTAGTCAGGCGTAGAAAAATAAGTAGTGTGTTTCCGGTAACATGAAATTTCAGCATGGGGTCGGTAGGTCGGACAACGTTTTTTTAAATCTTTTTTTTTTGCCCCCCATCAAAAATGTAAACAAAATACCCATAAAACATAAAATAAGGAGACATTTTTACTATTATTGAAACCCCCGCTCGCCGCCAAAGGCGGCAAGAGAGTTGGGTGCCCCCCGGCTGGGTGTCTCGTTACCTCTGCGTCCCGTGTCCTAGCCGGCCAGTGGTGTAAAAATGTCTCCTTGTTTTATGTTTTATGGGTATTTTGTTTACATTTTTGATGGGGGGGCCTCAAACTCAGAGAAACTTCTGGTGAGTCCCCTGTCTGCGGCTCAACAGGAACTTCTGTGTCGGCCCTTGGCCCTCTGCGGACCCCCGGGAGAGGGCGAGACGCCTCCATGCGCCCGTTGTCTCCGGGAGGAGGCTTGGGCCTGACTCAGGGCCGATACTTCACTGGGTAACCACGTTCAAACTCTGAGCCGATGGATGCTACAGATTCTTGTTGACTTTGAAACTTAGCTTGTAGCCGACGTGTGCACATTTTGAGCATGACGTCTCTGATCCACTGGTGAAAGGACACTTTGATTCTCTCCTCTTTCATCTATAACTGCTTTAACAACAAAGCGTAGGAGGGGAAAAGTGGTTAGGACTGCACGACTGTCCGTGGTTTATTTATGTGTTGTGTTTATTATTTTACTTTATGTTAACTGTTTTGTTAAGCGCTTTGTTACAGCTTCCGCTGTTGTGAAAGCGCTATATAAATCAGCATGTATTGTATTGTCTTGTATAGTAATTGCAGAAAAGTAGGTGGCGGTAGTGAGCTATTGTCGTCTGTGAACTGCCGTTAAATCAAAGAGTACGAGGACAAGAAGAAAAGGAGCCCTCTGTGTCCTTACCATAACGTGTACGGTTGGGTAACTGTTCGCCGTCGCTTTTGTCAAAGAAGAGACACACGTTTACGTGAAACATGTGTAAAATCACAATGTTGAGGGAGTTGGTGAAGCTTAAGCTACACGTGGCCGTCGAAGAGATCTTCGAACTGTTCGAGAAGACGATTGCGGAGTACGAGGAGGAATTCCGTCGAAGCAAAGAGGCGCGCAAGCGTCGGCGTAATGAGGAACCAGACGCCGTTCTCAAACCTCGTGCTCGACTGCGAAAAGGTACGGTTGTCCCCCACATCCTCAGGTTCACGCTGTAAGCTTTCTTGAGCCAACGCGCTCGTCGTTGTTGAAAGCAGATGTCACTTTTGAAAAATGATCCAAGTGAAAACCGGGGTATTAGCGTGATGGACAATCAAGAAAGAAACCGCTAACGGGATGAAGACTAAGCAAATATCGCCCCCCTATTGAAGGAATAATTGTTTCCAAGTTATCATACGTTTTCTAGTAATTAATCGTTTGTAGCGAAGAAATGCTTTTGCTTACAATGAAGATATGATCGCAACGAAGAAATGCTAACGCTCTTCTAGCTATGCTCATGCTTGCAACTAAGAATGGCGTTTCATCTTCCCTCGGAGGGCAGACCGTGAAACCGAATGAATCGTCTCATAGTATTATTACTTGTGCACTACAAGATAATAAAACTTTTTATTAGTCTTACAAGAGAGAAATTCCCAATTCACAGCAGCAAAGTTATGAAAGGAAGAAGTAGAACAAAATATAGCAGCTGCTGTAAAGGCAGCCACTCTCGCGGCGCCATCTTGAAGTCAAAATAACAAAATAACCGTCCAACCGCACCGACCTCTCCGCTGAACAAAGCAGGGCTATGAAAAATGCTGCCCATTGCAGGCGTAAAAAAAAACACAAGCGCCCCCGGAGCTGTGCAGCAATAGGGCCGTTCACACGGGGAGATTTACTTCGGACCGACGCCGAAACTGCTCCCCTCGAGCGTTCATACGTGCAACTTTGTTCCGGCATAGCGCCCGAAAACAGCTTGTTTTGGATCACATTTGATCCACCTCAGGGAGGTGGTTTAAAAATTTGCTCCAGAACAAATGCTCGTTTGCGAAGCAGCACCGATGCAAATGTGCACGTGTGAACGCTACAATTTGCTCCGCAGCAAACTTATGGCGAGAATGCAGTAGCAAAGCACCTCTTGGGTTATACCATCTCAAATAGAAGGGGGGGGGGGGTTAGTCCTCAAACGTCATCTTTCCTTTTGTAGGAGACTGGACTGTCTCTGAGTTGTTTGTGTGGTTTGTTACTTTGTTGTGTGTTCACAACCCCCGCCCCCCTGTGCCCCATATAATTTATTTAGTGATTTCCTCTCCTGATTTTTGTGTTTGGCGCATTACAGGTTTGCTTTTCTGAGTGTCATTGAACTCATCGTTGATTTACGTTTTCGGGGGCGGTCACTCTCGAGCAGACGGCACTGAGACAGAGAAGGAGAAGGACGTGCCTGTACAGTAGTTGCTTGAGTTGTGTATACGTTTTAAAAAGAACCAACACGACAGCTCATTCTGTCGTTTTGCTCCGCAGCAGAAACTGCCCGTGTGAAAGCAAGTGGAGCTGCTTCGACGCCGTGCCGGAGCTGTGGCGCTCAGCGGCTTTGTACGTGTGAACGCTCCACAAAATTTGTTCCGGTGTAAAATATATCGCAACAAAATACTCCGGTGCAGCGCCGAAATAAATCTCGCCGTGTGAACGGCCCTAATGACAGTCAAATGGCACCGACATTTCTCCCAATCAAAAACGGTGCTGGTATACCCGTGCTGCCGAGAAGGGGCAACCACCAAGCACAGAGTCTCCTCCTTGATGAATGTTGTGGCCAAAAAAATGCTGAAAAACAATCCATATCTGGTCCACACAACAACAAACACAAAGTGACAAAACACAAAACGAAACAAAAAAGCAAGGCTCATGAGAGCACTTGCTGACAGCTGCCTACTCGGGCGCCATCTTGGACTTCTTTGTTGATGGATTAGTCGTTTTAAAATCAGTCAATTACTAGTCTATTCAATTACTGTTTAAGTGAGTGTAAACAGGGTCAACAAAATTATTGCACAATCTCAACGTTAATTTTTACACATTACATTTTGGTAGAGATTCTAGCAAGGGGCGTGGAAGTTGACATGCATTGTTTTCTTTCGCGGGCCACATAAAATGATATGGCAGGTCGAATCTGGCCCCTGGGCCTTGAGTTTGATCCTTGTGGGGTAAGGTAATAAAACAAAACAAGAACAAGGTCGGACATGGATGGAGATTTTGATAGGGAGGAACGTCGGCGCCATTGACTGTCCGTGCTGGACAGCCTTGGGGTGCTTGTCTTTTTTGCGCCTGTCATGGGCAGCATTTTTCACAGCATTTTCTTAGTCCGATCTTACCTCTAGTTAGCACACACAGGCGAATTTATCTCCATGCCCGGCATCCCCGTCCCCTCGCTCCACTGCGTCGTCACAGGCGAGGGGGAAGCCAATGCTCCATCGCAGGTTACTGCTCCCCATTAACCGCGATATGTTAGGGAACACTGTATATTTTCATTCATTTGTGTCATGCAGATGTCCGGCCTGTGTCAGAGAATAGTGAGGAGAAGGAGGAGGTCCCCTCGGGGGAACGGGGAGAGCCACCAGCAAAAAAAACGATGACCGAGGGGAGGATGACGCTCAGGACAAGTCAACGCAAGACACCACAAGTGAATGGGGAACGCTGTGAAGATGCCCACCCTCCACCAGACTACTTGGCTCCCATCTCCGACACGGAAGGCATGGCTTCAGACTCCGACAACAGTGATGACATTTGCTGTGCCAAACAGACGAAGAAGTCGAAGTGCCATGACTGCGGCAAAATGTTTGCCCACAAGGAAGATTTGGAGAGACACGCGAAAACACACACTGGAAAGAAAACTTTGAATTCCGCAGCTGTCACTCAACCGTCCGAAGCCGTTCGTTCTTTTACCTGTTCAGTTTGCAAGAAGAGCTTCCTGAGTCAGGACAATCTCAAATCTCACGTGAGAACACACACCAAGGAGAAAGCGGTCCCCTCTGGTAGCTCAACAAGAGCCGGTGGACAAAGCGGGGAAGATCTTCACCCTCAACAGGACCACTTGGCTCCGGTTTCAAATACGGATAACGTGACGTCAGCCTCTGATCGCGAACGGACGCCAAAGGACCTTCGAAGAGAAAGAAGTTGAAGTGTTCTCGCTGCGGCGAAACATTTGCCCTCAAAAGAGATTTGAATAGACATGCGAAAACACACACTGGAAATCAACCTTTGGATGGCGCCAAGCCATCCGACGGAGTCAAATCTTTCCCCTGCTCAGTTTGTATGAAAAGCTTCACCAGCAGAGACCTTCTCATATCACACATACGACAAGCACACACCGAGCAGAAAACCGTTGCGTCCGCTAGCTCGAGTGAACACGTGGTGGCCGAAGGTAAAAGCAACCATCGTCAGTCACAACCAGACAAGTTGTTACCGGTCGCTAAATCACCCGACGGAGTCAAATCTTTCACCTGCTCGGTTTGTACGAAAAGCTTCACAAGCAGAGACCTTCTCATATCACACATACGACAAGCCCACAACGAGGAGAAAACGGTTGCGTCCGCTAGCTCGAGTGAACACGTGGTGTCGAAAAGCAAAAAGCTTCAGTCACTACCAGACAAGTCGGCGCCAGTCGCTATACCGTCCGGCACCGATGAATATTTTGCCTGCTCGTTTTGTCCAAAAACCTTCATGACTAGAGACTTCCTCATGTCACACGAAAGAACACACAACAAGGAGAAACCGGCCGCCTCCACGAGCTCTGGTCAACGCGCGGTGACAGAAAGTCAAAAGCTTCACTCCCAACCAGACAAGTTGACGCCGGTCGCCAAACCGTCTGACGCTGTTCAATCTTTTAACTGCTCAGTTTGTATGAAAAACTTCTCGAGTAGTGATCTCCTCATGTCGCATGTACAAGCGCAGCACACAAAAGAGGAACCGGTGGCCTCCAGTATCTCTCCTCAACACGGGACGACAGAAAATAAAAATCTCAATTCGCAGCCGGACAAGTCGGCACCAGTTCCTAAACCGCGCAAGGCTGAGAAATATTTCACCTGCTCGTTTTGTCCAAAAATCTTCACGACTGGAGACTTTCTCAAGTTGCACGAACGGACGCACACCGAGGAGAAACAGGTAGCCTCCACAAGCTCAAGTCAACGCAGTGTGTCGGAAAGTAAAAAGCTTCATTCACTCCCAAACAAGTTGGCACCAGTCCCTAAACCGTCCGAGACCGATAACTATTTCAACTGCTCGGTTTGCTTGAAAAGCTTCATGACTCAAGACTTTCTCACGTCGCACTTACAAACGCACACGGAGGAGAAAACTAGCCTTCGTCAATGGCTTGCGTCAGACAGTAAAAAGCCGCACTCACAACCAGACAAGTTGCCACCGGAAGCGGACAAGGATGAGGTGACTTCAGACTCTTCTGACGCCGAAGATGCGGCCCAAAAATCTTTGGACACGAACAAGAAGTGCTCAGAAAACGGTGAGATGTTTGTCCGCAAGGCATATTTGGACGATCACATGAGAACACAAACTGGAAAGAAAGCGCTCAATCGCGCAGGTGTGACTAAAGTCTTCCTGACTGTCAAATCTCTTACCTGCTCAGTTTGTACGAAAACCTTTGTGAGTAAGGATTTACTCGTTGCACACATGCAAGTACACGAAGTGCCGACCTCGGCTCGTCCGAGTGGGCACGCGACGACGGAAGAGAAGGGAGATCACGGTGAAGGTGTACAATCCAGACCGGAGGGCTTCTTGGCTCCACTGTCGGATTCGGACATGACGTCGGACTCGTCTGAAGATGATCCCGATGACAACGGCGTTTCTGTGATGACTACTCGGAACGCTTGACGGTGAAGTACGCAGAAACAAACACTCTACCTAGAGACCGAAACCTTTTTTTTCTTGTTCGGTTGTCAAAAAATTATTTGACCGTATGAGCCAACGTTTGGTTGTGCACACTGTCGAGAACCCTTGTGCTTTGCCAGTTTTGTTTTGAAAAGTTGCATTTTCCTGAGGCTATGATGACGCATGTTCAGTTCCTGTCCTGCCAAGGGGTCTGAACTTTGGGTTATGAATCATTTCAAAATTTGTACCTGAGGAGTTCTATATTTAGTCTGTATTTCGACTCATTCATTGCCAGTATATATATATATTTTTTTTTTTTTTAACTGGGCGGGTCGTGAAGGAGTTGGTGACCATAATAGGGAGGAGCATGATAGCAAATGGACAGATACTGTGGTGTCGCGCCAAATTCTGCTCCCCCCTCCCCCATACCATTCGATTGATCTGCTGTGCCAAATAAGACATTATTACAATTGTTGCTCCATGACTTTCAAGGCTGCCTGAAATTGTTCCTGGCCTGTTCCCAGAATAACTCTTATCTGGACTTTCCCCGGATGAAAAACTTGACTTCACGTCCACATGCGGCTGGCCTTGCGTTTTCAGAATAACGCCGCCGATGTGTTTTGCCCGCGATAAATTCTCGGCATTGCGTGGATTCTAGTTCTAGTTAGACATGTCATTCTCTCGGTTGTGCTTCCTCCTTTGTTTTCTGTATGACCGTGTTCCACTGTTTTAATTAACCTCAGTTATTTGTTATCTGTAGTTTAGTCAATAAATTCTTCCATTCATAATAACCCAATTCTATGTTTTGTGTTTGTTGAAATAATGTTCCCTCTGTATATGGAGTAAACAAAGTCCAATTTTATGTGGCAGCCTTTCAGAAAATGAGAGCAATGAAAATTTCGCTGTTTTTATTAAAATTGCAGTGGTCTGCTGAGGTAAATTTTAAACTGGCGTATTTAAGTGGTTATATTGTAAATTTGTGAGATAAATTGGCAATTACAATAACATCATGTTTGAAAGTTTTATTTCTTGATATTCCTGTTAAGACATTTTGCTGAATCCATCCACGCAGTTTCCAGCTTCGGTAGAATGTGCCACACAGTGTGAAGAAACAGGAAGCCATTAGCAGAGGAAACAGGTTACACCCGGTGTAACTAACCGTTACATTGTCACAGCTAGGTTACAGATACAGTGTGATGAGAACAGAGCAGAAAACAGGATGCCGACTCAGCCACAAAAGGAGGGACTGTTACTGTCTTGTGTCTGAACCCGTGAATAACATGTTGCTTGAACTCAAAAGGCAGACGGGGGCAGCAGGGAAGCTGACAGTTTGGAAGAGCGATCACGAGAGCGTGGCTTCTGCTGTCCCCCATGAGCAGAAAGTAAATAATGGCTGGTGCGAGTTACTTGTACAGTCCTGAAACAAGGCTTGTCTTGGTCTTCCTTTGTGGACTTCCCTGACAGTTATTTTTTTTGTCATCTTTTTGCTACGGAGACTCATGGGAGACAAACTTAACGAATGACAACAAACCACCCGTGGGGCGGAGTTGGCCTAAGGGGGCGGGGATACATGACCCGCGCATGCGCAGTGTGGTTTGTGTTCCGGTGAAGAGCGGAAGTGAGTCCCCGCAAATCAGAGAGCAGTCGTCATTGTGTGAAAATGTGTAAAGTTCGAATGTTCAGGACCTTGGTGAAGCAGCGGCTAGACGTGGCCGTCGAAGAGATTTTCGAACTATTTGATAGAACCATAGCGGAGTACGAGGAGGAACTTTCTCGCACTAAAGCGGAGAAGGAACAGCAACGCGAGCTACTCAACGCTCTCCTCAAGCCTCACATTCACGGTGCATTGCACGATGCAGGTTTGTTGACTTATTTCTCACGTGAAACGATTCCGTTTGCACGATCTATTGAACAGTCGTGTTGCAAAACAAATGCCTTTAGCCGCGTTTTATTGTCGTCCACCTTCATGAAGCGTTGGAAAGTCAATGTTCAAATTGGTCAAAAATACGTTGCGGGCACGACGCGAGTGTTACGTGCGCACGAAATACACGTTTTGAATAACACAGACATACAGTACTTCACGAATAGAATAAAAATACAGATTCACAACAGTGAGTAAAAAAAAACCTCAACAAAAAATAAATACTTTGCGTTCACAGTGTAGTAGTCGGTGTTGACTGTAATTACAAATGTAATTTGTGGCCAATCCATCCCTGTTTTATTTCCATGCGCGGTGCAGAAATGCAGCAGGAAGCACCAGCAGAGCCTCCTCACATTAAAATGGAAGAGGAGAACGTGTGGAGGAGCCAGATTGGGGAGTCGCCTCAAGAACTGAAAGAGGAGGCCGATATCAAAACATTTACGTTGACCAATGTCCACGTGAAGAAGGAAACTGATCAAGATCAGTCCTCACAGCTTCCCTGCAGTCAAAATGAGATGATGTCCGATGAACACATGGCAATGGAAAATGACGGCGAACACAGTGGAGGATCACAACCGGACTTCTTGGTTCCGCTCTCAGATGCGGACGACATGACATCGCACTCTTCTGACACTGATCACAGCAACCACACCAAAGACCCGGTGAAGACTGAAAAGAAGTCCCAAGGTAATATAACGAATCGCACCAATCAAAAACTCTTGAAACTGCTGCTGTGATTGTGCCTCCTCTTTTACGTAGACGTGACCAAGGACCTCTTGGCGTTCATGCACCAGCGCAATAATTCGAGGAAGAATCTCTCTCAGATGGAGCGAGAAAAGGTAACTCAATGCGCTTATACACACACACGCGCACACTAAACACATTTCTGTGCTTTAAGGGGTCACTTTATAGTTTGCAAACCACATACATATTCTTTTACCTAACAGTACTATAATTCCATATACAATACATATTTATTCATACACGTACCAATGGATGGAAAAATAAGCATGCAGTCTTTTTAATTAATTTTTTTGCACCTTGACTTGACTGTGTGTCTGCTTGCTCTGCGCGTAACGTAGCGAGTACATTCTCGACACCAATTGGCTGTCGCCGTCGCCCCACCACCAAAAGTTGATTTCTTCTCATCACAACGAAATGGGCGAAGGAGCAACATTTTTTTTTTCCTTTTTTTTTTTGGCTTGAAACGTGACCCCAGCATGGAACCGCGCCTGACCGCTCGAACTACATTGACAATAGATGGAAACGCGCCGGCAGAAATGCTCAGCCTGCCTTCGGTGTGACTGCACCGAGTCTCTGCGCGACACGCTGCCCTCGGAGGAGCCCGAGGAGATGGAGGAGACGGCATGGGACCAGGACAACGCCGAGGGCATCCGAGAGCTCAAAGGCTACCTTCAGAACTGCGAAATGTAAGAAAATCTAATTTTAAAATATTTCATTTGACCAGGTTGCATCATTTAATTAAGTGTATTTCATCACGTTGTGACCTATTAGCGGAATGTCTTTTCTTTCTAGGTTTTTTGTCTTTTCAAAGTTGTTGAAAACTGAAGGCAAGGGCAAGAAGAACGTCTACACTGGCTCGGCTAAGTGCATGCAGCCTGGGTGCAAAAACAAGGGTGTGACCTTTACCTCAATTTCCAGAGCCCATCTTAGCATGCACTATGAAAAAGTGAGTTCATACTTAAAAGTTTAACATTCCTTTTGATTTAAAAACAGTTCGCTGTTCCAACTTTGGTACAGAATAAATATAAAGTAGAAGTTATGTAATGAAGTATGGAAAGAATAAAAATATCGAGCATTGTTTCAACAACCCCCCCCAAAAATAGGTTCACCCTGGAAAAAAGGCCGCGCTTATGGCCGCCCTGGCCGGAAACAGCCGGCGTGGCGGCCGCGGCCAGGCCAAGGAGCGACGTTCCAAGAAGCACCAATTGAGCACCTTGGAGGAACCAGTCAGAGACAATTTGAACCAGGACAAGGCCAGGCAGATGTTCACACGGTGAGGAACAATCATCTTTCTTGTCTTCATCACGCCGCTCATTCCATGCTTTTTTTTTGGGGGTGGTGATGATGATGATTTTGTCATTCGCAGATGGTTTGTGGAGACGCTTTCCCCCCTGGGCCTTTGTGAACACCCCTACACCAGGGAGCTGTTTGCCTACCTCAGTCCCGAGTTCCAGCTCATGTCCCGGAAGACCCTGGCGAGGGGTCTGGATGAGCTTATGCACAAGGCCCAGCTGGAAGTCAACAACCTGCTGAGCAAACAGAAGTGGGTGGCAACCACTGCTGACTGCTGGACGGTGCACAGCCGGTAAACATATTTTGAGGTGGCTTGGAACGGATTAGGGCATTTACATGGAAAACGCGTCTCTACTTACATTTTCTAGTTAAGGAATGTCTTCCACGACCAATTAATTTCGTAAGTAGAGGTACCACTGCCCGTAAATGATTTATGTTTTTTTATTTTTTTTTATTCACAGCGCCTTCCTGGGCATGACCGTGCACTGGATCGACCGGCCCAGCCTGGTAAGGAGGAAGGCAACTCTGGCATGCAGGGAGTTCAAGGTGAAAATGAAAAGAGATCACGCTTCAGTTTAAAAAAGCTGATATTGATTTGAATGATTTCACTGAGGCACTCGGATAAAATTTTTAAAAAGCTCGAATGGGTACTGAATAAATTGGTTCCAACAGCAGCCACGCATCTTTTTCCAAGGTCAACCAGACAGATCAGCTCTTGGCCGAGGTCATCCGTGACGTCCACCAGGAGTTTGGCATTGTCAAGAAGGTGGTCGCCACCACCACAGACAACGGCGCAAACTACGTCGCGGTCCTCAACGCCTTCGGGGAACCGCAGGAGGACGATGAGGAAGTGGTGCCGGGACAGCCGGGCGACGTCCAGGGACACCTCGACGGCGAGGACGTTGACACCGAGCCCCGGGTCGCTCTGCCGCCTCACCGCCGCTGCAGGTGAGGAATAACACATTTGGAAGACGTTAGGAAATGACCGCAGGAAAACGTCAGACGTTATCCAGAAGTTGGTCACAAAGAGAACTTTGTGTTCCTTTGGTTTCAGTGCGCATACCCTGAACCTCATGGCGACCGCTGACATCAGGGCGGTCACGGGCTGGAGCGTGGGGGACACGCCCTGGTGCGAGGCAACCGCCAAGGCCCAGCACCTGTGGAACCTCCAGAACCGGATCCCCATTGCCGCCAATCAGATCAAGGAGGCTGTCAACAGGAAGCTCCCAACTCCTCTTCTAGTAAGGCAAGTTGTAAGAAATGATTACGTTCACATTAAATCACCAACGCTATTACAGTGAAACTCCTCTAGAACGAAACCTACATGGGCGAAAATAGCCCCTTATGTGAAAAAATGTTCATGCATTAACACAATTCCCATTCTCCTGCCCCCCAATACTACGAAACCCCCTGTTGCGTTAGACGAAATCATTTTCTCTGCTCCAGCCTCGCGAAGACATTCACTACAACGAAGTCTTATACAACAGTGACCTCTACTGGTTCGTTCGGAAACGGCAACAGCAACCACCACACTGGTTTAACGCTAACTGGAGCGCTAATTAGCGTAAGGTTTTTAGCCTTCGAGAGCTAACTAGGCCATCGAGGACTACAAAGCGTCCCGTGGCTGTTTTTAGCATGATAACAAGTAAAGCATTCGAGGAAACGTTCGTTTATTTGAATGTCCGTCGAGCCACGGGACGCTTCGTAGTCCTCGATGGCCTAGTTAGCTCTCGAAGGCTAAAAACCTTACGCTAATAGCGCAAGTCTTTACGCGTAAGTTATTTAGCCTTCGAGAGCTAACTGTGGCCATCGAGGACTACGAAGCGGTGGCCGTGGCTGGCGTAAAAGTTCATTGCATGACATCAGCTGAGCAACGCTGTCTTGGGTCAGGGTTAGGTAGAGACAGTGAGATGGTGGAAAGAAAAGCCAACGGGTCCAGAAGTATTTGTTATTGTTAGATTCAGACGAGCGTGGACGATATAATGCTAAAATGGCTACAAAACGGACCTCTGGATGTCAAGCAGCTAAGAAAAGAAGAGCTCTGATGCTGAAAGAGAGGGTAAAAGTGATCAAAATGAAAGACTGAGCAAGCAAAATAAAATACATTATCCAAGAACTTGATGTAAGTGAAAGTGAATGCTGATGATGAATTTCGCAATTTCTTTCCCTTTTTTTTTCTTTCTACACTGACAATATGAAGTGTCAAATAAGTGTGTGCTCATACTTATGGACTATTGGAATAAAAATAGAGTACACATACGTTTGTGTGTGCGTGTACACATACGTTTGTGTGTGGATGGATCTTTATCTTTATTGTCATTACACTTTACACACTTTACAACGAAACATCACTTAACAGGCACGCTCCGCACAAGAAACATGAAAAAAACAATGACGAACATGGGATACAGTGCAAAGGGCCTGTCGGTACTCGCTGTAAAGCGCCCCGAGATCTTAGTTAGAAAGGAAACCACAAGGGAGGGGAGGTAAAAACACGCTCGAACTATACTCTTCTGAGGATAATTAGAGTACTAGGAGAAAAAAAAATACCCAAGCACATTTAACAAGCATATGACAGTTACAACAAGTCACAAGACATAACATATAATGAGGGGATGGATGGAAAGGCGGGGGGGACGCGACGCGGCCCGTCCGACCAGCTGCTCAGTCAAAACGAGCGCTCCGCAGATCAAGGTCACGTCACGGGGAAACAACAGGAACAACAAAGGTGTTGATGATAAGGGCAGGCCGCCGCTGCATCGTCAAGGTCTGCTCATGGAGACAGTCCCGGCTTATCAGTCCTTGGCCGAGAAGGAGGGAGTGATGGTGGGGACACTAGCTTCCATGCGCACTTTCAGGGAAAAGGTCCAGATAGCGTTGTTTTGTTTTGGAACGGCCGCCAACAATTCCAGGTGGCCTTGAGTCCGTGGCTGTATCCCTTCACTGGCGCCGATCAGCCAAATCCTCAATTTCTTTTTGAAGCGCGAATTCCAACTTCTCCATGATGATAACGATCGGACGGAGACGCTCCAGAACCGCATCCATATTGCGGTTGAGCTCAGTCACCGCTTGAGTCTGAGTGTTGGACATTCGCGCCGACCATCGAGAATGACCGCAGCTTCTTCACTTCCAATAAAGCTGCTCACGTCGGTTGAATTTTGCGATAGAGCAGGAAACTGCTAACACCAAACAGCAGCATACCTGCTATCAGAAGGCCGATAATGTCGATGTCTTGCTCCTCCTCGACTGACAGTATTGACAGGCACACCATTCTCCGCTTCCTCCAGGGATCTAGGGTGTACCCGGCAGCAAATGTCCCGAGGGGCAAGCGGGCTCCCCACTGCCTGCTCTTCTCGTCGAAAAAATTTTGTCGATTGCATCAAGAGACCAGCCAACCAATTCCATGGTTTGTTTTAGGGTGAAAATACGATAGGAGGCTAGGCAAAGTTAAGACACAGACAGCACATAGACTAAGTGGCAAGCAAGGAGGGGTGGGGGTGGGGTGGGGGGAGCAGAGCAAAAAGCGTCCGCCTTCGTCGAGAGCCAAGCAGGGGTGTGTGTGTGCTTACATCTGAGACCAAATTTGCTACAGTGAAAAACCCCCTGTTGTGAAAAATGTCTTGCCGCAAACAGGATTTCGTTGTAGAGGAGTTTCACTGTATCTTAATATTTGACTTCGGGATTTTTTTTTCCTTGATATCATCCGAGCTACAAATGACCATATTTTCTGCACTATAAGGTGCACCTAAAAGCATCCAATTTTCTCCAAAGCCAACAGTGCGCCTTGTAATCCGGTGCGCCTTATAAATGGATCAATATTCTGATTTCTTGGATGTAATATTTTAAATGTTCCGTGAAGCGCTTTGTTCCAGCTGCAGCGGTTGTGAAAGCTTGATATAATTAACGCTGTAATGTATTGTATTGTATTCCCTTTAGCGGAGCTCCATCTAGTGGATGCATAACATAACTGCAGCCGCTATTATAGCTTCTATTCCAGTGGTCCTCAACTAGAAATGCTGTAGGTCCACTTTTTTTTTTTTTTTTTAAGAAGACCAAGGTCCGGCGGTCATGGGGAGCAGGGCTATATGCCCATTTAGTATGGTCAAGCCAAGCGTATACAAATCACAACCAACCAATAATGGGGGGCATGAAAATAACAATTATTCACTTTGCCAGTACACAGCAAATAATGAGAGGTATTGTGTTGAGGCACAGGAACTCTTTTATTTTGTTAAGTTGTGCCTGCTTAATAATAGAAATAGCCCTTTTAGGGAAATAAGACATTTTTACTTTAACTTTGTTAAACAGTAGTTGTCTTCCCCTTAAGTTAACAAAAACAAAACAAAATACTAATTTTACCAACATAAATACTAAACATGAAAACAAAAATATCCTTTTCATTTGTACAATTCCCCTTTTCACATCCCCTCTGAAATCACTGAAAAATATATCAGAAGAGGAGTTAAGAACCATTTTAAATACTGACACAAGGGAGCACAGGAATGTGCAGTGCTGTTCTTCCACTAAAGGTGAATGCAATGTCTGAGGCATGCAAATATGATTTGAGGACGCCATTGTGATGTTCATTTACCATGTTGCGGTGTTATGCTGTTAAACAGCTGCAAAGATCCCCGGGTAGACGGGAGCAAAACTGCACACAATCGAAACCTCCCGCGATTCGTTTTGTCTAATTGTCTGTGTGCGGCTCTCCTGGACTGAAGCTGTGAGCACACTGTGGCGTCGCGCATGCGTCTGTTTCCTGACACAATCATCCATTTTGAATGCGTGTGTATTGGGAGAGACGCGTGCTGACGCTTATGTATGGGCACACCTTAAGTTCAGAGGAGCCAATCAGCGCACCGTTATCGCCGACATGCCCTGCTCAGCCAGGGTCTCCAGTTAGTCAAACATTGTACAACACACAGTCGCGCTGCTGCGGTCCTCTGCAATACATCTGTGAATGCACGCAAAGAAATCAACGGATAATTTTAAAAAGCGATCGCGGTAATGCGCAGATTATAGTCCACAAATATAAAATGTATAACGTAAAAATCACTTTATAATTTATTATTTTATATAATTTGCCGGCGGTCCGGTCGTGGATCGCGGTCCGCCAGTTGAGGAAGGCTGTTCTATTCTATGTGCCTTATAATGCGGTGCGCCCTATATAAGATAACCTTTATTTGTCTCACAATGGAGACATTCCCAATGTACAGCAGCAAGATTATGACAGGGAGAAAGTAGAGAAATGTGTTTATTTCTGCAGGTGGAACTGTTACTTCAATAGTGTGAAGGTGCTGCTGGAGGTGATGTCACTGCCTGAGCAGGTGGAGGCCATCAACAACATCATCGTTCACCAGCCTAGCAGCAAGGCCGGAGCAGCCATTCTTGATCGGGACATCAAGGTATGGGGGGAATGACATTCATTTACACATATATTAATTCGGCAACTCGCCTGGTTGCCCTCGAGGGCTGGGCGATAGGCTGTTATCAGATCGCGTTTTATAACATTACGCAACCATATTTATGTCATTCCACAATGGATGAAATAGTGGAGCTTATTGTAAAAATGATATACGAGCAGCCAGAATCAATTGCAATATAGCCACACTCGCCCACATTCTATTTCCGTAACAACGCAAGTCTTCTTTGACTGCAGCTATGTTGTTGTAGATTAAAATATATATATATTTAAGACATCACACAAGGCAACTTAACGTAGGTTTTGGCCACGGTCAAGTAAGCCGCACGTCTGCTTACCTTTTTGAACTTTCCAGGTCCTGACAGAGTACAGGGACGTCATGAAACCCGTGGTGGACACCCTGGACAACCTGCGGGGGGAGGACAGCGCCTACATGGGCGTCCTCCTGCCAACGCTGCTGGTCTTGAAAAGGTGGCTGCTGCAGCACCAGCAGAGGGGTGAACTGCAGTACGCAGAGCCCCTGGTCCAGTCCCTCCTCAGGGGCTTTGAAAAAAGGTGTGCGTGGGTGTGTATGGATGTGTATTTGTACAGAGAGACAGACTGATATCGACGACTTTGTTTTCACCTTTTGACACTGACATTTGTGTTGGAGATGTTCGCTCGGACAGTTGAACTGTTCCTGCTCGACGACGCAGGAACAGATCAACTTTCACTGCCGGCAGGAGGCGCAGTTTTCGATGAAGCCGCTCTAGTGTGCGCTTGTCAACTGACACCCGACCTCTGCAGCCTCTGCCGGCTTTTTATTGATCGTGTATGCAAATTACAAGTGATGTATCAGAAAAACACTCCCTGCCTTCATTAACATACCACCCCCCTGGACGGCCCCAACGGGTCGCCCCTCAGTGGACCCCCTAAAGACCAAGGCATTCCCTTGGTACAAGCACCCACATCCATAAACCAACAGAAACGTTGACATTTTAACGAGTGGCCTTTCCATGAACTGATACATCTGTAACCTGGCTAGTGATCTTTTCTCATGATGGAGCCGTACCGAGTACTCCCTTTCGCCCGAAGTTAAATCTTCCTTTCCAAGTTGTCAGTTAACAGGCGCCTGTGGGTCTATTCACCTCAAATTGACCCCAATTGTCTATGCTCCATTGTGTCCATGCTCTATGAACACCACACGCGTTCGAGGTCAATCAAGCCTGTAACAAAATGAACTTTTAAACAGGATAACATTGTGTTTGCCAATTCCCCATCACTCATGTATAGGTTTGGCTCCCTCTTTGAGGACCAAGACCTGCTCATGGCCTCTGCCCTGCACCCCTCCTTCACACCCGCCTTCCTGGCGAGGATTGTCCCCGAGCAGGCTGACGCCATCAAGGACAGGATCCTCAGCGAGCTCAAAGCCCTGGTGAGCGAGGAGCAACAGGAGCAAAATGTCCAGCCTGCCGTGAAGAGCCACCAGGACAGGGTTTTCAAGTAAGAGTTCATGTTTAACTTTTGTCCGTTGCTCAACATTTTTTTTTAACCATTGAATGATTATTCAGTGAATTTTTATCTTACCCCCCCACCCCCCAAATGTCACTCAACCGCTCATGCTGATGACGGAACAGGGAGCTGTTTGTCGGCGACCACGATGTGGTGCTGAGGGCCAGCATCCAAGACTGGAAGCCCCAGCGGAAAGCCCTCTCCTGGGCCCTCTTCCCCAAGGAGCACAGGGAGGCCTGGGTCGACTTGTTCATCAAGTACAACACCCCGCTCCCGAGTTCTGCGGCCGTGGAGAGGATATTCTCCACGGCCGGCGACGTCCTCAGGCCGAAGCGGGCCGCCCTGGCCAGTCCCGACTTCCAGAACTTGGTGTTCCTCAAGGGGAACATGTCTCTGTTGGGGTACCCCAGCTACAAGGGACAGTTTGCTGAGGAGGAACAGGAACAGTATTAGTATTACCAATTGTTTTGTTTTTTTGGCATGTGGTCCAACTGTTTCTCATTGAAATTGTGTCCTACTACCCTTGAAACCTTTTTTTTTTTTAAACTGGTGGTCCTAAAATAGAAGTCACAGTTAAAATAATGAGGACTGACGGGACTGGGGCAGGCTAAAATAATTGACGTCACACTTTTCTTCCTGGAAAAGACTTTTTTTTGTCCATAAAAACTACACTAAATTGTCTTCTTGCAAGGAGAACAATGAAGCTTGTAGCTTAGGCACACAGCCTAAGTTTTTCACCCCCCCCCCCAAATCCAGTGCAGTGTAGTTTTCAAATTTTAAGTACAGTACAATTCAATTGTATATAACTTTTTTGGGTTTGTTTCTGAACATTCATGTCGTAACATTTTTTTAATATAAATGTTTGGTTCACTCCTTTTGAATTTGAATTACGTCCATTTTTTAAACAAAATATTTTACCGGTACAATATTTATGCGCAAAGTCACGATTGAACCTGTGCACTACAATCTTATATGGGCTTAAAATATGAAATATACTTTTTAATAAAAACAAAAAACTAAACTCTGCTTTTTTGGGGGAATACATACCCTGGTTCTCTTTTCAAGTATGATTTAGGATACAGGTGTGGTCACAGGACAAATTAAACTTATATCTCAAGGCACCGCTGTATATAGATTTCGCTCATTGCCGGTTTTTTTTGTGTTGCAAATTAATTAAAATTCAAAAATGCAAATTAATTTATGAAGCTTTTCTAGGTCTCTTGTGACACCGAATTAAAAAAATAATTGCATCACTTTCATACTGGGAAAAAAAAACATGCCAAATAACGCTTTCAGGGACAGAGGTCACTACAGTGGACAGCTTATCGTGTTGTCAGGTTACAGCGTGCATGAGTGTGTTAAATGTTATGTGTGGGTACCTAAAGACCATTGTATTTTTCACAAAAATGAGTCCAACCAGCTGTGCATTGTGCTAACTTTTTTTTAAATTTTATTCACAAGACAGCAGACAAAAGAGAAAAGCAGCCTGCGACTCAACTGCCTCTAACTGGACTGACTTGTAAATTTACATGAGTAAACTTTGTACAAGATAAAACGGAGCAGAAATGTGGGGGCGGGGGGGGGGGGATTACGATATAACCGTGTCCTACTACAGTGTGAGGCGAAATCTTCCAAAATATAAAAACGCCTCAAATAAATGGTGTCACCGGGAGAGTTTTTATGACTCAATCATCAATGAGTGCCAAAACCCACTTTGGTGTAAACTATACGGTATTAAAGATCATAAGCAGCATTTGCCAGGTTTGGGGAAACTTACAACAGAAGCCCCCCATGGTCTACCCTCTTTTTTTTTTTTTGCACGCGGTTGCCCCTTCAAGACACCCACGCATTGACTTTCCCAACGCGGGGCCACTCATCTCAAAACCATCATGCTTTATTTTGTAGTTCTGTAAAAGTGCGGTTTTAGTCTTATTAGAGGGTACTGCTTTTTTTTTTTTTTTTTTTTTTTTTGCGCATGTGGATATTGACGACAGCACTGTCCTGCCTTCTCAGAGCCACCAGAAGCGCACGTAGACGATGAGCATAATGAAGAAAACGCCGCCGGCTGCCAGCTTGGCGTATGTGGAGCGCGTGTTCAGGTACTTGGCGTCGCTGCGGTACTTCTTGGACAGGCTGGACAAGTTGCTGGCCTTGGAGTCCAATGCTGGGGGAGGAGAGGGGACGGGGTGGGGACAAAGCACAATTAAAGCACTTGATAATATGATGTCATCATAGTAATTGTAACCCTTAAAACAACGGATTCTGAGCAACAATGAGCAGTGCTCGCATCCATATTATTTATCCTCTGCGAAGAGCAACTCATCACTGTGGCTTACCGAGGCCAAAATCAAATTTTGTTTATTAATTGAATAGTTAAGTCTACATAGAACATAATCTTAATTTTGCTATTAATAAATAATAAACAACAAAGTGACTCAGGATCTGGGACGATCCTTTGAGCTGGACTGCCTGGAAGAAAAACAAGTCGCTGCCGCACTGCAACTTGGACTGGTGAGTCAACAAGAACACCAACTAATACCATTATGGATTTGTGGAAATGACGTGAATTTGATGTCAGGGCAATATTTTAAATAAAAACTTTATCCTTGACCATTACTGTTTAAAAATGCCCTTCCAACAAAGTATTGGCAAAACCAGTCAAAGCAAACCTGACTTGTGCTCTGACTTACGGTAGTTATTTTTAAAACCAAGTATCCGGTAACCAAGTTATTTTTTAAATAAAGTCATCATAAAAGTAAGAGTTACTTTTCTCCCCAGGTAACTGGTGTTTGTGTATCAACATGAATATAGTAGTGGTTGCTTGTGCCACACAAAATCTAAGTAGTCGACTTACCGGAGAGCGCCTCCCCTCTCTGGAGCACCTCTTCGATGTTGGCCACCATGATCCTCTGCACATCTTGCAGCTCCGTGTTGATGCTGCCCAGGTTCCGCCGAGCCCGGCTGTCAATGTAGGCCTTCTTGGTCTTTTGGATGTACGTGTCTGCGGACGCACACAGGACGTTCCGTTACAAACAGTTGTTCACCGGCGCCCTCTAGTGGCTCGTGCCAGAAACACTGTCGGTACAGTTCTAGGTACATCGCTTACCGAACTCGATGAAGGAGTACGGCCGGGAGACGGTGGGCACCTTCTTGCCGTGCTGCTCGTGGAACTCGGCCTGCAGGTCCTCCAGGTAGGCGAAGGCCAGCTTTTTGGGGAAGCTGGCTTCGCACAGGACCAAGTAGCACACGCCTCTCTCCAGGACGTAGCTGCGCGCAAAACGAGAGAGCAGTCATGTAACGTAACTGACCGCACTGGCATGTAACCAAGCACAACTACTTGGGACACTGTTCATTTTATCTTTGCGGCGCCTCACTGGAAGGACATGGAGCCGGCTTCTAAGGTGCAGCGCGTGGGGCTCTGCTCGTTGAGTTTTCTGAAGAGCTGCTTGGCTTGACTCTGGTACTGCTGCAGGTCCCGGCCCAACTGCAACACACAACGCATACGCGTGCTTGTGGGGAGGCCTCGACGCATCACAGTAGCTACGTCAACACGAATTGAAATGTGCCATGTGCGCTACTTGTTTGTTAGTCCTGGTATGTATGCTGCTTTTTTTTTGGGGGGGGGGGGGCAATTACATGTGTTTCGAGCACTCGGTATGTCTGAGCATCCTTGAACACATCACTGTAACAGCACGTAAACAAGTAGGTTTGTGTTTTTATGGGGGTGCTACTTTTATCACATTGTTGCGCAGAATTTGTCTGTCGGAGCGTCCTTGAACGCATCACGGTCGCAATACCTGTATCTCAAAGCTGTCAAACTCCGCTTCTTGAGGGCCGATATCCTTTTATGTTTGATCATTTACAATTGATCATTCCAATCGGATGTGTTGGAGGAGTGGAAACATCTAAACCATGCAAAATAGCGACACTCGAGGACTGGAGGTTAACACTTGTAAATAAACAAATACTACACTGCGCTCGATGGCGTGCGTGCCGTGTACTGTACTACCTTTTATTACATTGTTTTGCTGCACTTGTCTTGTCATCGTATCCTTGCACGCATCACAGTATCAGCACAGAAACGGGACTGTATGCGTACACACTACTTACATGCCATTATTGGCATGACTCAGCGTTTCAGTGTAATATGCAATCTTTCAAGACGATGTCACAAAGGATTGGGCTGACCCCATCCCAGGTTCTTTAATTCATGTTATCGATCTCTTGAACGGATGTAGGTTATCTTTAACCATCATAAATAGTTCACAATCTGCCTTTTGGTCTTTTGGAGTGTCCTTAAAGGCATCGTAGCACATCAACACAAAAATGATGCAAGGACACAAGGTGCACTGAAGAGCAACAACAAACCTTTTCGGTTCCCTTTGTTGATAGCAAACGAGAGAGCAAGGAGAAAATGTTAGACTTTAATTTCAGCGTATAAATTCAAATATCACACAGATGACACAGTTTGATTGTCGTCATGGAAGAAGGCAAGGAATAGTTTTTCAAAGGAGCTAACGTTTTATATTGACGCGATGTAAATAAACAAGCCACTTGTCCACTGCACAGGCCTGCAGCTGGAGGACTTTTAAACTGTGTCCGACCTGCACACGTGGAAATAACGGAGCTCCCACTTGAACCGGACGAAACCGCAGAGGCGTTTTGCGTACGCTCGCGACGCACAAACGCAGTTGGATTGCAAAGTGGCATGTCGAACCTGCTCGTCCTCCTGCATCGAGGCGGCCAGCGGCAGGCCGTCGGCCAACCGGGCGATCATCGTCAGCAGCACCATCTTGTCCGCTGAAGCCAGACGACCTTTCGGGTTTCGTTGCTTTTGACAGCCTGGAAGGGAGTCCGATTGGAGAAAAGGAGCACCCGGACCACCAGGACGGATGACGTGACGACGCTGAGCTGGCCGGAAGCGCGTCACCGCAGCCTTCGTGTCCGTCAACGTAAGACTTCCGGTAACGTCGCCAGCCGGATCCCTTTGCATTCGGAAAACTGTTCCGTCCCCCAAAACATTTCAATAAAACATTCAGGTTGACACTTAAAATGGTTTTAGCCTTTAAATGGTTCGAGAGAAAGGCATATTGTAGAAAGTCGCTTTTTGCAATTTTACTGCTTTGGCGCCTCAAGGTTTAATGCTTCCGGCCTGAAGATGTCAACATGACAATATTTTGTCAGATATGTACCGCCGCCTAGTGGCGATAAGAAATGTTGTTGTAACATTTGGTTGTACAGTACTTCACCGAAGATGTTCACCGAATAAAATGTCAGATAAGTTTCATACTATCATACTTAATTCAGAATATTGTGACTTTTCGGCAGCGGGCGTGTCTATACTGGTGCTGCAAATTCTGATGACTTGTTCTGACAACAAAATCTGCCAATTATACAGCAAAAAATGTGAGGGCTGCACTAATAGCTCAAAAAGATAATCTGCTCGGGGAAAAAAACAGATTTTGAAAATTGGCGTCAAAAATACATTTAGGGACACAAAAAAAGCCATAGCTGATTCAAATCTGTTGTTGACTTGTCTCATTTATGCACATGTGCAGCTGCGTATAGTGTTTGACAGATTAATTTTGTTGGTCTGTTCCCAAAGCTAAACAGGACTTCACGTCTCCAGCAAAAGCAAGAGTAAAATTAAATCAAGCAAAATTTTATTTATGTAGCCCTTATTCACAGAAGAATCTCAAAGGCATTCACAGGCCCACAGTTGACAAAGATTGGCAACGTCACATGATCCAAGCCTGCAACCGGGTAAAGAAAGAACGAAAAAATCCAGTAACGGGGAGAAAGAAGAACCCTTCGGAAGGGAACATGGATGAGGGTTTAAACATGCATGAAAATTCATTGAACAGGCCTGGCACAAACAAATCCATGTTAGTATTGTGCCATTAAAAAAAAATCTTTTTGGAGTGCCAGTACCTCAGTGAGGCCAGGGCTGCAAGGGCCCTTGATAGCTAGTCGCAGCTCTCGTTACAGTACCTGGATATCAAGAACAGCCAATAAATTCCCAACTGGCTTTCCATAGCTGCTTGTTTATGCTGCGACATGTGCATCTTTTTACACAGGCAGTGGAGCAATCATACATTATACAGGCAACAAATTGAACATGAATCGAATTACATACACATTGGAAGATGACTATCCAATAAAAGGACATGAGAAATATGTAATTGCAACTAATAGAGTCAAAGCAATCCCTTGATTATTCCAATAACGGTACAAGCATAAAACTAAGGTTTCTGTAAAGACGGAAACGGCAGTTGAATGCTAAGTGGTAGGAGTGCTGCGGCGACGTCAGTGTACGGAGAAGAGGTGCTGGTACTTCTGCTTGATGGCTATGGCGTGGCTTTGAGGACACGGCATGAGGGGGAGACGCGGAGGGCCCAGCTGCAGGCCTGACACTTCGTTCATCAGCTGCTTATTCACGCCCACGTCGAATCCTGACAATTACCAGAGAGAAATTTCAAGGAGACAGATTGCTACGGATAAAAATTGAGGGGGAAAAAAACTAGATTGATAATTTTTGTATTTTGACCATTTTTGCTTTTTGGGCAAATAAATGCTCGCAATGGCATTTGTGTTCGGGAGTTACGGTTGGTTCTCAGGAGTTTTTTTTTTTTAATTACATTTTTTTTTAATAATTAAACGTTTTACTTATACCGATATTTATAAATAACAAATACAAAAGTAGTTGAAAGGTTTCTTGATAACATGCCCGTGACCAGTTTTAGTTTTCCGGTATGTGTACAGTGAACCTCCATAAAATGCCTCTTGCTCTCCTTCCCCAGAAGGGGCATAAGAGTAAGCAAACGGTTAAAAACAAATAATAATAATCCACTGACCAACTTTGACAGCATGGCTGATGAGCTCTTGCATCTTGAACTGCAAAAATAGGACAAAGAGTGCATCAGTGATATGGATGGACATTTTGAGAACCATGACTGGAAGGAATAAGGTAAACACACACACACACACACACACACACACACACACACACACACACACACACACACACACACACACACACACACACACACACACACACACACACACACACACACAACTTGTACCTGAAGGTTCCTGGCCTGCACAAGGTTGCCACTGTCAAACTCGGACAACAGCTTGTTCATGTGACTTCCCAGGTAGTTGTACGTACTGCAAGTAGAGCAATTGAATGAGTGTGAATACAGGCTGAACAATTAACACATTTAAATTTGACATCGCAATGGAGTAGAATGCAATTTTCACATTGTATCTCAAATCTTTCCCCATTGAAATGCCATGAATCCGTTTTAGCCCTCACAACCACCCCCCAACATTTGTAAAAAAAATGTTCATAATAAGCACTCTATTTTATTGTACTTAATTAAAAAAAAGTGTCAACAAAAATAATAGAATGCATATAATTTAACAGTTTGTGCCTGCTCATTTCATGCTTCAAAACATCGTGCCGATCCTTGTGGTGTGCGCCTTTGGCCACCAGGGGCAGTATAACATATACAGTGTGTGTGTATGTGTGTGTGAGTGTGTGTGTGTGTGTGTGTGTAACAAACAAAAAAACATGACAGTCACAACTACTCAGCAAGCCATAGTGAAAGTAAATGCTTTGGGCAGAGGATAAAGAATATATTCATGCATGTGATTATTACTTCGTGTGTATGTGAAAGTTGCACGTGTGCGATCGTCGAAAATTAAGTTGAGCGGTTAAGGTTGAAGGGCATTTCAAGTTCGTCCTCAATGTCAGAGGAAATCCCAATCTGTCCAACTTTGCGGGTGAGTGGCATAGGGTGGAAAAAAGCTGACCTGCCAACTGCTCCGTGGGCTCCCAACACGAGGGCCGCCAACAGTTGCTACGTGACAGGACAAGAGAAGGTGAGAAGCCAAAAGGGAGGCGGAGGTGCGGTCATGCGACGTGAGCGCAGCGGACCTCATCCACACCGTACAGGATGGACCAGTGGGGCTGAATGCGGCTGATGCACTGGCCCAAGTCCATCAGGTTGCTCCCGGAGAATTTCACACCTCGGAATGAAGGAATGAGCGTCTCAATGCCTTCCAGCAAATCGCTCGCTGGCACTGAAAGAAGACGTAACACATTCAAGGAAAACATCACCTGGAAAATGGATTATTGGATTGCAAATTCCTCCTCCAAATCCAACCCAAAGCCCAACATCCTACACTTTTTGGACAACTGCATCCGCAAGACAACAAGACTCACCATTAACACCAGTAAGAGCTGGAAGGTGGTAGTAGTAGAAGGGCATGTTCGGGGCCACGTCGGCAACCGTCTGGAGGTATGCCCTCACCGACTCTTGAGAAGGGAAACGATTTCGCACATCCCAGTTGACTTTTCACGTGCAACCGCACTTGAATACGGTTTCTCCACGTAAAAGCCACGCATACCTGCAGAGCGAGGTTTGAAGAAGGAGGGAGCAATGACTGCTATCCCGTCAGCTCCAATCACCACCGCGTGGCGAGCCTGAACAAATCATCACAAGCAGCGTTCTGTATTTACAATACGAAACTCTTGGATTTCTCTTGGCTGCACTGCTCCCACTAAATGATTAGTATTAGTCGCTCTTCACAGGGGATAAAGAAAATATGCCTGTGAGCATTGCTATCCAGCTCCGTGTGTTGCTCCACAGCTCGTCTTCAAATATTGGTGGATTGGCGTAAATTGTCCCTAGGTATGAGCGTGGGCGTGGATGGTTGTTCGTTTCTGTGTGCCCTGCGATTGTCTGGCAACCGATTCAGGGTGTCCCCCGCCTACTGCCCGGAGACAGCTGGGATAGGCTCCAGCACCCCCCGCGACCCTAGTGAGGATCAAGCGGTTCGGAAAATGAATGAATGATGTGATGTGTTAGCATTTGTTAGCTTTCCTCAAACAAAGCCACGTGGTTCTTTTATGTACACATTTAATGGCCTGCTCTAGGTGATGAAGATGGCACAGTTGCATGCTGTCGCATTGCCTTTTTGTAAATAATTGAAGGTTTCTATAATTCCGACGTGATAGTGCTGGTGTGGTTTTTTTTGGATGTCCATCCCAATTCTGATATATTAAAGAACAAAATTGGCTGTATGGTTAAAATATGCAGAACGATTAAAAAAATATATACTTTTTGTTCCCTTGATACTTACAACACTAACGATATGCATTACAAACAGAACATTTGAGTGTTTGACAATACTTTAAGTATTTGTTACAACGTCACCAAGAGAGAGAAAAATCTGCAAATGATCCCCTCTGCAATGATCTCACATGTGACCGAGTTGGGCTTGTTTTTTTTCCACGCATGCCGTTATCACGAACACCGAAAAGAGGAACTCACAAGCTCTTGGGAATCTTTGAGACTGGTGCAGCCAACGTGCACAATCACCTGCTCCATTCTGTACGAAAAAAAAGACTTAACTGTTGTTTTGCTTCAATATGTGTATGAGATTGAATACAGAGTAGCAATGAAATGAAATAAGCCTTATATTTCTCGTATAGTAGGGACGTTTTTTGGACAAAGGTCTGTCTGACTCCGGTTTAATGTTTTTATTAAAAAGGAGGAACTCAAAGGAAACATTTTTTTTGCTATATGATGTCTAGATTCCCGTCGACTAGTGGGGGCGCCACAAAGGTAGAATGTATTATTACAAAGGAAACTGTCGGGCTGGGGTGGGGGGCAAGACTTACTTTCCCTTGGCTTTCCGACACCAGTCCTCGGCCAGTAACTTCCTCTCGTCCACGCTGAGAGACATGCCCTCTCCGGTGGTGCCGTTCACTGCGAACAAGTACGGTCTTGTTATTTCTACAGACTAATGCGGGATTCCGAGAGCGCATCTCAACAAGTAAAAAGGGAGTCGGCGAGATAGAGAGGGTGAAAACCAAACATTGTCGTCAAATATAAAAAAAAACAGCACGACAAATTGAACAGTACGGTGAACCGACAGTAATTTACATGGCGTATGTTTACGTAAACTACCCTAAGTGAACTAAGCACCTGCTTTACCACTAGAGGGCGCCCCGAAACTAATTAACCATCAACCAGAGACGCGTCGCAACGACCTACATTTGCTCTTTTACGTTTACTGTAAACGTAAAAGAGTATTATGAAAAGACTGTAAACGGTTTACAGTCTTTTCATAAGTAAATTTTGGGGTAACTACATGTCTGAGTAGTTTGAATGCAACGTCGTTTTTACTTTTCCTGGAGTGTTTTTGTGAATTTCTCCATTACACTGAACTTCATTCTACTGTCTACCTGCATTTTTAAACAACAGGGATTCCTTGTTGCTTGCGCAATCTCTGAGTCACCAGAGGGACGCGCCACGTGATAGCGGCCTCAAAGTGACTCAGAATGCGTGAAACAGCAGCAGAAATCTATAGTGACCTGACAAACAATCGCCAGCTCACCAGGAAGTAGTAAGTCATGTGTGTCTGCCGAACAATCGCGGCATTTCATAACCACACTTGGAGGTTGAGAAACATACAAGCGTCTCGTCTGCAAAATGCAATGCTCTGCTAAAAAAAAACAACCATTGGTGAATACATAGTGCTGCATATAAAGTAACAATCAGAGATAAAACAAACTTAAAACTGATTAATAAAATCAATAAATAGTTTTAAAATTAGACTGAGAGGGAGGCATTGTTGAATCGTGCGGGTGTAGCCACGTCATAGTGCAATGTCATCAAATTAAATATATTTTTTCCTAATGGGATTATTTATACATTGCTGCAGTATTTTTAAAAATGTATCATTAGTTACTCAACACTTACTCTGTACTTGAGATTTTTTTTTTCACTGAAAACTTACTCTTAAGCAAATATTTGGAGTCCTTATTTTTACTTTCATACGTCTCAGCCATTTTATTTGGGACTGCACTCCATTCTTGTCCTTGCACACCATATTATGCAACACGGTCACCACCAGCAACAAAGACACAAAACAAGCTTAGGACCACATGAAGCGAAAGAGGAACCACAGAATTTGACCCAGAAGAAAACGATGAGCGGTCCTGTCCAAGGCAGGATATTTGATTTCAACATGACTGTTAATTGTTTCCTTTTGGGCTGAGGCGGGCCATGCATTTGTTCCATTTAGAGGAGACTTACCTGATTCTTGATGCCACCACTATCACGTCGCCGTTATAGAAACCATGACTACAGTGGTGCCTTGACATACAAGCAGTTTTGCCAGACTTACCTATAGAAAAATTAACTTTACTTACTGACGTGATAGTGGTGGTATGAACGAGTGGAACAAGTCCCCACTGAGGCCCCGGGTACCAAATGCACGTTTGGCCGGTTGCTTTGAAAAGACTTGAAGAAACGAATTTGACAAACTAAGAAAACAGGTTATGCTAATGTGGTTACGGAGATGAGACAAAATGTTCGATTGAAGCGGTAACAAGCACACACACCAGACAGGTCCTGAAATGAATAATTTATGTGTCAACTTACCAAAAATGCTATTTACACCTTGCTTCTCTTTCAAGTAGTCAATATAAGGTCCAATGACTGATAGGTTGACTTCACTGTTATGGGAAAACAAATGTCGCACACATATGCATACACATTTAGCAAAATGACATGTACAAGATGGCGTCGATTTGCGGATACAAGTGGGAGACAAATTAACAGGGTCCCCTCATCTCCTATTTTTGAGTCTATTACCATTCATGAACCGCTCTGAAACAACAAGAGCAACTTCTATCTTGGACTGAAAATGTGAGTGTTGATATCCACTTTCTAGACTTGCTTATTCATCTTTCCCCCCACACACCCTGTAGTTTTGTCATCTGACTGTATCGTACCATGAAAGATACAAAGTGGCCCAATAGTCACACTCCACATCCTTTGTCTATTTGGCTTCAGGTATCATGCGGACAGATGTGAGGCCTTCAGCATTTGAAAGTTTCAGCTTTGCACCTTTTCCCATGGCTCACCAATTAACAGTGGAGCAGCAAATAGTTTTTCTGTTTGAGGCATTTTGAGAGGATTTATGGTTATCACCTATTCCAATTTGTAGAACAATTTAAACTATTCATGGCAAGTCACTCAGAACACATGCTTGAAAAACAATAAAACATGAAATGATCAATGAAACAATAAACTCCTCCAATCACCCCCTGCTGACTAAATGTCCCCCAATAGGATTTGCTCCGGCGCCAAAATTATCAGCACTCCTAAAGTTCTGATGTTCGAATCGCCCCTGGGGAGGAGAATGATTTGTTAACAAAAACTAAACTGCCAAAAGCTGATGGCCTCATGTACTTCTTCTGACTTATACCCGGAATAAAAAATGGGAACCGTATTGTGAATTTTGTGGCACTTATATATAAAATGTGTTTTTGTTTTTTCAAAATACATACCCTTGGGAGGTGAATGGAGTGAATGTGGCCGCAACCAGGCCAGTCAATTTCTTCCCGGCATATTGCGTCATAGCTGACTGGTCCACGATAACGTAGAAAAATGAAAAGCCATTTAAAATAATATACAATTCGACAAGAACTGGATTTTTTTTTTGCAGTGATGTTTTACAACTTACGGGTATATCTAAAAAGTATGTGAATATAACGTAAAACTGCGATAATACCCTTAAACCACTGGCGGTAAAGTATAAATTCATGCGTTTAACGGCCATTGGCAACGGAAACGAAATGGAGCATGTATGTTTACTGTACACGCGATCGAAAAGTGTAAATCTATTTTTGCAAGTGCCAGATACTACCTACCTGTTACAACTCGCTCTTTCCCCTCCGAGTGTGAATCAAGTACTGCACTTTGGAGGAAACCGGGCGCGGATTATGGTCATGGTCAATGTTTTACTCGGGAGTTTGTTGATGTACTCTCTCACGTGAACGCGTCAAGTGACCGCAAAGCTTTGTGGGAAATGGAGTTTTGATTTCTAAAACCTAAACAAAACACGATACAAACATCCAGTATACTCCAAGTGCGTGTGGTTATCACATATAACGTCACACAGTTAGATAAAAATGTGCCTCCTTTAATTTTAATTTAAAATGTACATAGCGTCGATTTAGGGGAGGGCCCAGCGGCATTTAGGTTATACCGTAAATAGTAAGGTTTGATGTCTATTGTAAATACCTGTACAGCAGTAGCAAGACTGTTTGTTTACATTAAATTTTACATTCTTCTGGTGTAAAAGTGTAATTGAGTGGAAACTGTGGGTATATATATATTTAGAACAAATGCCTCGCTTTGTGACATGAAAACAACATCCCGTATATGAACAAGCTTGTTGTAGACTTTATTTCAGATTCTTTGGGAGTGACCCTGAAGGCATCGTATTATTCGATTTGACAGCCATCGTTTCTTTGTAAATGCTGATATAAATCGAGAAGAACGATCCAATTTTGGAAGAAAATCATTGAATAATAATTACATACAAAATAAAATGACGTTTACTTTCGCCTCGTTATTTGTAAGGAAAATGTTCACGATTTTAACCTGAGTGTCATAACTCGGGTAAACACCTATCAGGAAGCGGATGTTGTCGAACCTTTTTAAGATGGCAGCAGGCTAACCTAAAGGAAGAAAAGCAACAGAAGATGGCTAGTTTGAAATCCAGTTAATTACTCCACCTCAACGGACTTTAAAACTGACGCAATCGGCGTCCTCCTTTCTCCAATTGGAATATTTTCTACTGTTTTTTGTTTTTTGGGGTGACGTTTTCTTTTGCCGTGTCGCGGCTAATTAGCATACCAGCTAGCGACAAGCTAACTGGGCAAATTCAAATATGGCAAGTTTTGATGATGACGAAAACCAGTTCGTCAAGATCTGGCAATTATTAACATTTGCGATCGACTGGTATGTTAATGACGGCTGAAAGCGCTATGGAGAACTTATTGTCAAGGACTTCAGTTATTTGCCCTCATTTAATAAATGGAAAGTGGGCCTTTTGAATATCACTGTGCAGCAACGCAAGCTTTTGGTTTCGTGTAAGTGTCAGTGGATTTTAATTACTTGACACGCAAATTGGCATAGCCATGAAGTGTACAGTTATTGAATAAATTACCAAATAAAATCATATAAGCCCTTGTATTTGGGCTACGCGTCACACATCCTCCTTCCAGTAGATCCGGGTGACAGCATGGAAATACAAACAAGTGTCACCTGTAACCAGTGAAATGGCACATATACAACATTGTTGTTAGTCATTTACTGACTAGGGAGATGGCATGCAAGTGGCCGTGTAGTAGTTGTAGTTTCTAGCTGCTATTGTAACAAAACTTCAAGAGACTAATCGAGAATCAAAGTGAAGTTGTGTACCTTGCTGCTCATCTGGCTGGCCACAATGCCATCGACACTGTTCGTCTTGTTGCTGCTGGTGGCGTTATGTAGCCTGGGACATTCCATGTCACGGGACGAGAAGCTCAAGTTGAGGTGAGAGCAAAAAAAGTCAGATTTAAAAGTGCGTGTATATACAACTGATTTAGAAATCAGCAACTCTCCCTCATGATGCGCATCTGTTCTTTCCTCTAAAAAGGAACCAAGTGGTAGAGATGTTCGACCACGCATACCAGAATTACATGGTAAGTCATCGCTTTTAATTCCTCAGATGTCAAAACAAAAATTCCCATCTCAGTCACTATCAGTCTGGACGTCAGACGACACGAATGTCGTCTGATTTTGAGCCGACGGACATGTCACAGACAAACGTAGATTTTGTGATCTTGACACATAGTAGCCCGTGGAGTGTGACTTACTCTACGATTGGCCCTGTTGCATCTGGGACGCTTCACGACCACGACGACGAAAGTCTGGCATGTCAGAATTTTTGTTGGTCTTGCCACATAGTGTGACATGTCCAACATCGTCTTTCATTTGGTTCTTTGGCATTGACCAAAAGGAAAACAGTGCCATCCTACTTTTGACAAGACTGGATGAGGCGCACACAATCACAATGTGATGTACCGTATTTAATAAATGACTTGAACAGAACATATTCTTTTTTTCCTTTGTGAAAAACTATTACTGCAAATGTACATGAGCATATGTAGCGTGATTGTCAATTTTCCCAAAGGACCATGCTTACCCAGCCGATGAGCTGATGCCGCTAACATGCAGAGGAAGAGTACGAGGTCTGGAACCAAGTCGGGGCGACGTGGACGATGCGCTTGGAAAGTAAGAACAAAATAAAAATATGCAGTACAGTGAAACTCCTCTACAACGAAATCATGTTTGCAGCAAGACATTTTTCACAACAGCGGGGTTTTCACTGTAGCAAATGTGATCTCAGATGTAAACACACACACAAACGTATTGTGTACACAGACACACAAACGTATGTGTACTCTTTCTTTTTATTCCAATAGTGCGTAAGTATTAGCATACACTTAACACTTCATATAGTCAGTGTAGAAAGAAAAAAAGGGAAAGAAATTGCAAATTTACGATCAGCATTCACTTTCACTTACATCAAGTTCTTGGATGATGTCTTTTATTTTGCTTGCTCAGTCTTTCATTTTGATCACTTTTACCCTCTCTTTCAGCATCAGAGCTCTTCTTTTCTTAGCTGCTTGACATCCAGAGGTCCGTTTTGTAGCCATTTTAGCATTATAACGTCCATGCTCGTCTGAATCTAACAATAACAAGTACTTCCTGGACTACTGCGCATGTGTATAAAGAGATTTTGGTCTCTTTATAAACACACTGGCTAAATCCCAGTGGGACGAAAAAAGACGTGGACAAGACTACTATTGCAGTAGAAAAATATATATTTGGACAGAAAAAGGAAAGAAAGGAAGAGAAACATACTGATTGATGGAGAGCGTGTCCGTCCAACCTCGAGCGTCGTGTCGTGTCAAGCTCAACTAACTAACTTTTGTCGTGGCGAGACTAGCTTAGCTGTTGTCGTAGATCAAAGCACTTTGATGTGTAATATCCGTTGCGTCAGCACTGATTGGTTGAAGAGGAGTTTCACTGTATATGTGTCATTCGACAATCCATGTTGCTGCCATAAAATTCCAAGTTCGTTATTATTTGCTTCATAAACTTTGAACATTAAATATCTTGTCTTGGTAGCGTATTCAATGAAATGTAGGTTGAACGTGATTTGCAAATCATTTTTGTAGATTGTTATTGACGTTTAATACAAGGCCGCAACTTCATTGGAATTGGGTTTGTAGGATTGAAACAGAATCTCGGCGCTCTAAACAATAATTTAGATTTTTTTTTGTGTGATAGCATGAGTAACAGGGTTGCAATTTGTGAGTGATACACTATTGCCTCTGAAAAAGTGATGCTCTGTTACGTCAGTATTTCAATGCATTTTCTTTCATGGGTGAATACTTATCTCCTGCAGGTTCTCGTTAACCCTCATAGACACTCTGGATACGCTTGTGGTGAGCACCATTTTTTTCCTTTAATTTCTCAGGGATAAAATTGCACAAAAATGCATTCTGTTTCATATGTTCCTTAAATGAAATATGCATAATGAGGACTCCCAAATCAATAATCCCCTTTTTATTTATTTTTATTTACTTTGCACCATGTACTAAACAGTGGCCAATATGTCTGTTGTGGTGACTTTTGACACCCAAGTATTGTTTTATTTTTTTCACCAGCTTTTGAACAAGACGGTGGAGTTTGAGGCTGCAGTCCGGAGAGTCTTGTCAGACGTCAGGTTGGACAATGACATCGTGGTGTCGGTATTTGAAACCAACATTCGAGTCCTCGGGTAAGGAAAATTGTCCTTTCAGAGCATACATTTTGTTACTGAGGTGCGTCAGAAAAATTTGTAATTTGTATTTGAAATTTATTGTGATTGTGCCCCCCCTTCCCCCTAAAAAAATGCTGAATTTATTTTTGGATGAAGATATAGTTCATGATGCCTCAAACATCTGAGCAGCCTTTTCTATAATGCCAACAACAATGTGCTTCTAATGGCAAAATAATGTATTTACAAATATTCACCAGTTAAACAATTTTACATTTGACAAACTACAAGCTATTTGCCTACTATTTAGTAGTAGTAGTAGCAATAGTAGTAATAGTATTTAGTTGTGTATGCGCATGCATGTTGCCATGTATGTATCCGTTTGCGTATGTACGTACATACATCGCTCCTAAATTTAAATAATCTTTTTCGTCATCTTTTCAATTGTTTGTGACACTCTTTTTAGTAGCTTTAAGAATGACAAGCACTTTGATCAGTCACATGCTGCTTGGAATGGTTGCTTTTCCAAGGGTCGGCCATGTTTCAGCAGCTGACACATTATGACCCACAGTGACTTAATCCAAACGAGATCCACTACTGCTATCTGCTGGCCATAGTTATTATTATTATTTTTTTTTTTACATTTCACTGGTAAATGATCAAACCTGAGTTGGCCAAGTGCCCCCCCGCCACCCATGCACACACACACACACACACACACAAAACATCCGGAATTGACGTAGATTGTGTTTCACGTCAATGGCACTCAAAAGAAAAACACCTCAATTAAAATTTTTTTTTTTTTTTCGAGGCTGCAACAGATAAACAGCACATCTTTTCGTCGAAGAAACTGATAAGTCAAGGTACCACAGCATGTCATTTCTTACTGTCATGAACGTGTTTTATTCATGCTGTTCAGAGGTCTGTTGGGCGGACACTCCATGGCTTTGATGCTGAAGGAAGAAGGACACCACATGCGGTGGTACCAAGACGAGCTGCTGCACATGGCCAAAGACCTGGGCCTCCGACTTCTGCCAGCGTTCAACACCAGTAGTGGCCTTCCTTACCCCCGGGTTAGAATGTGCAGCGGCTTTGACGCTGCCACTTAAAAGCTGCCGTTTTATTGATTGATTTATTTTAATTGAGGCACTGCACCAATTAGAGGAGAGGCAATATATTGAAATTCTTTTTTTTTTTCCACAGGTGAACTTGAAATATGGCGTCAGGGGTCCTGAGACGCGGACGGGCACAGAAACGGACACCTGCACAGCATGTGCCGGAACCATCATCCTGGAATTTGCTGCATTAAGTCGCTTCACTGGGGATCCTGTGTTTGAGGTGGGACCCACATCCACAAATCTAGCCTCTTACCTCCGTCTTATCCAAGTGGCGGTTTGGTTAAGTTGTTGTACAGTGATACCTCGGCTCACAAACGCTTTAGCTCACGAACTTTTCGCCTCAAGAACATTAATTTCGCGAGCATATAGTCTCTGCTGACGAACTAGTTTTCGGCGGACGAACCAAACCAAGCGGTCGAACAGCGCCACGGTGGCGGCCACGAGAAGCTGGCACACGCTCACGGCGTCCCAGTTTGTCACCCCCTTTCTTCGAATGCGGACGTGGTTTGAGTTTGATAGACACTTTTGCTATTATGGGACCGAAAAAGACCCCACCACATGCTAGTGTTAAGCCTAAGAAAACACTAAAGAAAATTACGATCGAGCAGAAGAAGGAGATAATTGAAAAACACGAACGAGGTGTGCGTTTGTGTGACTTAGCGTCCCAGTACCAGTACGCTAACACGCAATAGGTGTCAATTAAGAGGTTTTTAGTCAGCAAAAAGGATAAAGAGTCTCCTTCTAAGAAGCAAAGAAAAGAAGCCACACAGGAGGTTGAGTTACCTACAGTCCTTATGGAAGGTGACTCTCCTTCCAAACCGTAACTCCCTCCCTCCCATTCCATTCCATCAAGCCATCAACTACGATCACAAAGGTAAATAAAACGACTTTATTATACAGTACAGTTTATTTCTTTAATTTCAATACAATAGCACATTTATTATACATAAAATAAGGTATATTTATGTGTAGTTTTAAGGCTTATTTCGTAGAAAATTGTGTTTATGGGGACCTGGGAACGGATTATTCTCATTTTAATGGTTTCTTATGGGAAATAAATGTTCGGAAGACGAACTTTTCGGCTCACACACACTTTCTGGGAACCAATTAAGTTCATGAGCCGAGGTATCACTGTACTGTAGAATTCCAGCCTCGGGGCGGGGCGACAACACAATAATTTTCCCAGTAAGCATTATGGCAAATACTGAGCACTATCTGGAAAAAAAATGTTTGCACTTCTCTCATTTGATGTTTAGTGTCTAAACATCAAACAAAGAGTATACAGTATTTAGAATATAGTCAATTTAGCGTAAAGCTAACAATGAAAAATGCCATAGATGGGCGAATGAACACATGGACAATATAAGAATACTCACAGGAACATTCTTTATTCTCTGTAAAAAAAAGAGCAAAACCTTTCTCGCGCTTACAGGCACATGCCCGGAGAGCCCTGGACTTTCTTTGGGAGAAGAGGCAGAGGAACAGCAATCTGGTGGGAACCACCATTAACATCCACTCAGGAGAGTGGGTCCGCCGCGGTGAGAGGCGCACAGGGTAGTAGATGAGGTGGGAAGTAGCCGGTGGCAGAAATAAGGATACGAGATGGCAAGATTAGATTGTGCAAAGGGCGGAGGAGTTGAAAAAGAAAATTTACTTTGTACGATGACTCACATCAACGATGAATGCACGCTTTGTTTTGTAGACAGTGGTGTTGGAGCAGGGATTGACTCGTACTATGAATACCTCCTCAAGGCCTACGTTCTTCTGGGAGATGACCAGTTTCTTCAGCGCTTCAATATTGTAAGCACGCATGACACACACTTACTCCATTGCATAGCAACTGGATAACGCCCAAGATAATTCAATATATTGCATGTTTGCAATGTCTTCTCGTTTGGGTGCTTACTTTGTTGTGGTTTGTTTCTGTACGTCATTACTCAAAATAATTGTCGGCGGCGTTTAATTAACTGGGTTGGGAGGGGAGCATTCATTATTAGAATTTTTATGGAGGTAACAATAGTAAATACTAGAAAATTCCTGCGTCAAAAAAATGTAGAAATTAGAGGTGGGAAAACAACAATGTTTGGGTTTTATTTTGAAATTTTTGGGGAAGACCCAATCAAAAAGGTTTGTAATTTCCTTATCAAAGCCACATGATGTCCGAAGAAGCACTTTTTTTGTCACTTTAAAAAAAAAAATAGGCAAGGCTTTGGCCTGACAATAGAGACAATAAGGCACAGGTGTCAAATTCAAGGCCTGGGGGCCAGATGTGGCCCGCGAAAGCCAATGGAATGATTGCGAAAATCTGGACCACAATTTCAACTTCTCCTTTGTAATAAATAATAGAGATATTGTAAACATTTTCTTGTTTCCAAACCCCTCATTACAGTAACTTAAACAATCGTTGAATCAACCATTATTCTTGACTTCTTTAAATGCTTTCACAGTCATAATGGCCCTCCAAGGAAAACGGTCACTTCAATGTGGCCCGCGACAAAAATGAGTTTGACACCCCTGCAATAAGGTCAAATAGATGAAGTGAGACAATTACAGCTGAAACTGTTTTTTTTTTTATCGTCCTGAAGGAGAAAAGGGACGTGTTAACTTTTCCAAAGTGAATTACTCTCCCGTTGTCTTAATTGTGGCACAGCCACTTTTTGAGGAATTGCCGTATGTTGCCCATGTTTGTCCAATGTGTCCAATGTGAGACCCTTTTTTATCTTTCCACTCAGCACTATGCATCCATCATGAAGTACATAAGCCAGCCTCCGCTGCTGTTGGACGTTCACATCCACAAACCTCTGCTTCCCGCTCGCACTTGGATGGACTCTCTGCTGGCTTTCTTCCCTGGTCTGCAGGTCCGATTGAATCATGTGGAATCAATGTATTTGTTTTCTTTTGCCATTTAACTCGTTTGTTCGATTGACTCATACCCCCCCCCCCCACCCCCTCCTCCCCAGGTGTTGAAGGGAGACATCCGTCCAGCCATTGAGACTCATGAAATGTTATATCAAGTTACCAAAAAACACAACTTCCTACCAGAGGTAAACCTTTCAGATTCAAACGCCGAGTTGCGTACATGTCTGGCTTTAGCTGAGTTTATCCGTGGTGAAGGCGTAGTTTTTTTGCGAATTAAAGAACGAGACAAACCGGTGTATCTTCTTGGTTACCAAGCGCCGCCAAATGCGATGGACGTCAATAATTTAAAATAGATGTTTGCTAACCTCGGCCAACGTGCGGTCTAGGGATTAAAAGTCAATATGCGCTCTCAAAATTACAGGAAAGAATGGCAGCTGAATATAAAACTAAAATAAAGTAAATCTACTCAGCCCTTGAAGATGCAGAATTTGAGGACGAGATGTTTTGGATGCTGTCATATTACAGTCAGCTTGGTACAATCAATTTTGTTTGCCTAATAGCATAGTTGCCCAAATCATATTTGCACATTTTCGCAAATCAAGGTGGAAAATAAAATAATTAATTAAACAAATGAGAAACATGATGGAATAACTCCACATGCAGACCATTGGAATTAATTCAGATTTGCTGAAGTTTGCTGGGTTTTTTCAAGCATTTGATTTCAGAATCTCCACTGCATTAATCGACAGCATGTTAATATGGTTTAATTTTTTTTTTTTACTGTACTTGAGTTTTGATGTGTCTTTTTGGAGCAAATTGTCGTTGTCTCATAATTGAACCCTCGTATTTATTTTGACGCATGTTTCCATTTATCCTCCGATGAAATGCATGAGCAGCTTTGCAAGACGACGAATCTAAAATGACACGTACAACTAGCCCCGAAAGGAATGCCACCGGGAAATGCTCATGCGTCCTTTCATACACCTGACAGACAACCTCAGGCTTTTGGTTCATTTTCGCTCCAGTCTCTTAAAGTGCCACTTAGAATGCCGCAACGGTGCACTGACTCGCTCCCTTTCGTCTCCGCAGGCCTTCACGACTGATTTCAGGGTACACTGGGCCCAGCATCCACTCAGGCCGGAGTTTGCTGAGAGCACCTATTTCCTTTACAAGGTAGAAAAGAAAAAAAAACGTCAATGCAGATATCTTATTACCTTCCGAGTGCAGCCGAATTGGGTTCACTTGCATGTGCGACGTCTTTGCAAAATATAATCGTTTGCTTTAAAAAATAAATAAAAGTGAACCTAAAATAATGTCGGATTCTCTCTGGCTTCAGGCCACAGGGGACCCGTACTACCTTGAAGCGGGCCGCACCATCATGGACAACCTCAACCGCTTTGCTCGGGTCCCGTGCGGGTTCGCTGCCATGAAGGACGTGCGGACAGGCAGCCACGAGGACCGGTGAGAAGTGATAGAAACGAGTACATCACGGATTTGTAGGTCCTTAAAAAAAGAGACAGCGAACTGTTGATGTCAAACTTTAGTGCTGGTAAAATCTTTGTATTTATATATATATATATATATATATATATATATATATATATATATATATATATATATATATATATATATATATATATATATATATATATATAAAAAAAAAAAATATATATATATATATATATATATATATATATAAAAAAGCTGTAAATTTGTGAAGAGAAACCATATCCACATCTCAAAACATTTTGGTTGAATTCCACATTGCGCCACGTAAGCTCATGACTTCATATTCAATTCAACGTCGGAATGACCTCTTCTCCTCATAGAATGGACTCCTTCTTCCTCGCCGAGATGTTCAAGTACCTTTTTCTGCTTTTCGCCGACCCGGGTGACCTACGCTTCGACGTGGAGGACTACATCTTCACGACCGAAGCACATCTGTTGCCTCTGTCTCTCTCGACAGCACCCTACGTGTCGTCTGTTCTCACCAACCGAACGGTAAATTGTCCCCGTTAGTGTTAGCGAGACGCATTCCAAGGCCGCGCTTTGTAATCCGAAGCTATGTGCTCAAGACGCCTCAGTTGGAGCAGGAGCTGGACGACTCCAACTTCGACTGGACCTGCCCCAACACGCGTCTCCTGTACCCCGACCCGGCCTTCCCCCGTAACCTGAGGGAACCCATTCGCAGCGCCGTGGACAAGAGCTGCCCACGCCCTGCTCCTTATAGGTCATCATTTCCAAATTCACTGACCACCGTGGCCAACAGGGAAAGAATTGCTCTAGGCAAGGGTTTATTGTAAACTGCATTTGACTTCATCTTTGTCTGTCCATTCAGGGAGCCCGGCATGGGGGCGCCTCCTTTGAGAGCTCAGGACTTCATGGCAAACAACCCGGAACATCTGGAGCTGCTGAGGAGGATGGGCGTCAGCCTCATCCACCTGAAGGATGGCAGAGTGCAGCTGGTGCAGCATGCGACGCAGGTACGCAAAGAAATGCTGTCATATGTGCGGATTGGAAAATTCTTCCGGCAATTCTGTGAGTCATGACTCGCTTGCGGTCTTTCTGAAGGATCGGGATGATTCGCTGGTGGTGGTGGTGATGATGTCAGGTTGTTTCGGTGCAAATTTGGTTGAATCGAGTTCAGGCTCGAGTCATGATGTCATCTTATAAAGGCAATGTTTGAATGTTCCTAACGCTTACAATCGTAAAGAATAGTTGATAATAATAATGTTCATTTCATTATAATCAATACAACTAAAATCATGTTGGAGAGGCAACCTGTAAGAAGGGGACGATCACGTGATCAAACCCAGAAAACCCCAGGTTAGTGGGATTCCTGTGTATGCAGCAAAACACCATTGATGACATTTTTTTAACTGAATTTGCTAACAAAAATTCATAAGAGTAAATAAAAATAATAATAAAAATAGTATTTGACTGGATGAAGTGCATTGGCACCGATGGCTCTGCTTACCCACACGCATGACCGAACCACGCATGACCCCCCCCCCAAAAAAAAAAACCCAAACCTATTTCATTTCACACGTAGGCTGTGAGCCCCATTGCGGCGGAGGATGGCGTCCGCTTCATGCAGGAGATGATGGAGCTTTCCAGCCAGCAGCAGAAGGAGCAGCTGCCTCCGCGAGCCATTCAAATCGTCTCGCATCCCTTCTTCGGCCGAGTGGTGCTGACTGCTGGCCCGGCGCAGTTCGGCACGGACTTGTCCAAAAGCTCCACGGGGGTGAGCTGCCGCCGTATTGAAGCATAGACGTCAAATATACGTAGACAAACGCCTTTGGTGCGTAGTGAGTGGGACATGAACGTTGACGCCATCTTAAATGTGTCAAAGGAGGCCCCCCATTCCCCCTAAAGCACATGCCTTGAGTTAAATCTGACTTCCTCCCGTGCGCAGGTTCGAGGCTTTGTCACCGTCGCCGAGCCATACAGCGGCTGCAGCGAGATCACCAACGGCGAGTACGTGCGCGGCCACATCGCTCTGCTGCAGAGGGGCCAGTGCATGTTCGCCGAGAAGGCGCGGCACATCCAGAAGGCCGGCGCCATCGGAGGCATCGTCGTCGGTGGGTGCGCAGGGCCGACCGGGACGCGACGAGGAAGATGACCCCGTTGATGCGATTAGCCGGCCATTAAATGGATTACCTCCAAGACAGACAGTCAGATAAGTCGTGTGTGATGAGCTGTTAATTGGGTTTCTGCTGTGTCGTACTTGCAGACACTTCTTTTCCACAACGACAACAACAACAACAACCACCACCACCAACGCCCTTGTTGCCATGACAAGAAACGATGAAATATCGTTTAATTGCGCGGAATTAGTACAAATTTTTCGCTTTTCAGAGCCGTAAAAAAAAAAAAACACTTCCTCAAATTTTATCCAAGCATGCGATGGAATAATCGGTAGGATCGGAAGAATTCCAAAAAAGGCTTGTAGGTGCCTTTGGATGCCACACGATGGCAGCAAAGCACTGATAAAGAAGACTTGGCTTCCATGTTGATTAATTTTGGTCACTGACATGTAACAAAACAGGCAAAGAATAATCAGCAAAGCTTCAACACCACACATCTAACGTATATGCCACCGGGAACCCATGTTACATAATACCGCCTTGTTAGCCACATCACAACTTGTGATTCACGAGAATCCGTTTAAGAAGGGACAAGGCAGAAGAATTTAAAAAAATATAGAAGTTTTGATGGCGATCGATATACTGTCGTCATCAAAGTTTCCAAACGCAACTGTAGTTGGCCTATTTTCGCCCAGTAAAACAACCTGCGTTTTGTAATTAGATTCCGTAATCTCCGTTCCAGTTCGCAGCGTGTTCAAGCTGACGTGACATCACACGCGGCCGAACAAATGTTCGCCCTCGCGCTTTACACCGAGGGTCCAAGTCATGAAGTACTTTGTGTGCAGCGATGGCTGTTTGAAAGTGCTCTATAAATACAGTTGAGTTGAGAGTTGAGTTGAGATGAAACTAGTTCCGCGTGAAGACAAAGGTTTGGATTGATAGGCAAATGATCACATCACAGTAGACTGCCACAGCTATGAGGAGCTGTACTGAGCGGGAAACTAAAACATCATTTCACTTTCGACGTTGCACGAGGATCATTTAGGGATGAGTTTTCAGCCGTATGTTCTCCCAAATTCGAGAAGCGAGGGTGGGGGGGTGTTCACTCGAATTCATATCAGGGCTTACTTACTCGTGGATATTCAGAATGCGTCAAAAAGTTCCGATTCCTTGTGTGGCAGACGACAATGAGGGAAGCAGCAGCGACACGGCGCCTCTCTTCCAGATGGCCGGCGACGGCCGCAACACGGACGACGTCACCCTGCCCCTCCTCTTCCTCTTCCACAAGGAGGGCAACATCCTGCTGGAGGCGCTGAAGGAGCACAGGGAGGTGGAGGTGCTGCTGAGCGACAAAGCCCGAGACCGAGGTGTGTGCCGCCCCCGTTCCCCCACCGCCCCTTGTGGCCCTTTTGTTTGTTTGCGTCTTCGTGATGGGCTCATCAAGCGCCGCTCGTCATCAATCACGCCCAACCGATTCGCCTCGTGAATTAAAAATGAGGCTTCGCTGTTCCCGGCAGTTTTGACTCACTCCCAAGCCACTGGCAGTGGTTACATCAGTTTATTAATATGACCCAACACTTCCTCCCCTCTGCTTGCTCATTTGCCTTCTCCTCTCTTCCCCCCTCCGCCCCCCCACCCTCTAATTTTGTGGACAAACAGCTGCCATATTCAAAGGTAAAACTCTGCCTGGAAGTCTGTTTGAGGGCAGTAAGTATTCCTCTCTGCTGTTCTTTCCGCTACCTCACTCACAGCTCATCATTTTTACAGTACAGTGGACCCCCGGGTTATTGAAGGGGGACGCGTTACGGACCCACCCGAGTTTGGTGACAATCTGTGCTATGCCTTATCGAAAATTATGATTAAAAGAGACTTTTTGAAGTATTCGGCGGCACTGCCATCTTTCTCTGTCCAAAAAATAAAAGACTATTGATGAAAAGGAAATCAGACTCACTCGCGCAGTTCTGCCAAAAAGATCACAAGCGAGCTTGCTTCAGGCTGCTTGTCACATGCGGTTGAGGTTTTATGTAAAACTGACATGAAAACAAATGAGAATTAAACAATGTATATTTTAAAACGAAAGTATTGCAACAGCACCTATAATTTCGTCTAACAAAAGTCTGCTAGCTTGATGCTAACATGTACAGTTGTCCCTTGAGATACAAGTCACCCATCTGTTTTTTGTTTTTTTCCCCAAGATACAAACAGTCCACATTGTGTATTTAAAGCAACCACATAACTTTCCCATCACGTCTGCTATCTTAATGTGAACATTATGGGAAACATCAGAGATGAGCTAATGAATAGCATAGGTGTAACAATGTTTTAAGCAATGGATATTCGAACCTAAACAGTCGCGCAACACACAAATGACGATATTTAATAATATATTCTTTGTCTTCTGCATAGAGCGAATCTAACTTTGGTTTAGCTAACATTGACTCCACTCCATATAAAGTATATCCGGATGTCTTATACTGCCCCCAGGTGGCTAAAGTGCGAAAGATGAACCGCAATACTGCGGGGGTTCACTGTCAGGCTATTTCCTCCACCACCAGACTGCTCCCTGCCCACACGTTTCCAATTGTGTTACCTCCTGGCTTCGCTTCACATATCACAACTCACGTTTATGACCCGTGTATATTTGTTTCTCGCCAATCTCTTAATTCACAAGTCGTAAGTCGAGACACGGTGTCACTCATGGACGTCATTACAACAATGCCGTACTTTCATCGTTTAAATTACGCTTTCATTTGAGCTGGATCCGTTTGACTTTTTTGAATTTTGTCGACTTAGAGGGTCATCCTTGCGTTATTTGTTTCGTGTACTCTGAAGTATTTATAGAAACCACACTTCAGGCAGAATATTAACCCTGCCAGATTCCCCCGCACAACATTTTGGCTTCTTTTCTCCATTTGGACGTTTTTCTCTCTCTCAGCAACGTGAGAGGGGGAGAAAGATTTCATCCTGTGACTCACTACGGGCAGGCATCGTGCTGCTCTGAGCTGGCAGCCTCTTTGTGAAGACCGCTCTATTTTTGCACCTTGTACATCTTGTTGTGTCGCCGCCCACCGCTCACCTTCCTTTTCAGGCTCCGACGTCCACGAGGTGGAGGAGGACTGCCAAACCGAGGCCACCTCGCCAGCGGCGTCCGAGTTGGAGGCGACGACACCGCCGGATGATCAAGATGCCGCTCCGGCCTACGGTGAGGACGTCAGTCCAGCCGAGGCTGACGCGCCGAAAGCGGACCCTGGGGAGAAAAAGGAGATCGAGGTGGACGAGGACGCCGCCGGCCAATCGGTGGACCGGCTACTGGCCGACTGGCGGGACGACCTGGAGGCCTTCCGGCAAATGGAGAAAGACGAGCTTTGACGCTTCCAATCAAACGGCGATCAAACGCCGGGGTGTCCGTGGCCTCGTCTGCGGACGGCATAGCAAGGCCGGCCGGCCACACGGGGCATCGGCGGAGGCCTCTTCAACCTGCGTGATGACGAATGAGAGAGCAGGGTCCTTACCTAAAATTGCAAAATTCCGGAACTTTTCAAATTGGAAACTTTCCACGGGAATTAAAGGAGGAGTCTGCAGTATTGACATCAAGCTTTTAATGTAACCTCACTTGACTACTCTGTCCTGCTGTTTCCGTTTGCAAGTCTTACTCCCACTTGTTAGCAAAAGAGGGAGAGGCTCTTGTCGAAATTTCCTTGAAATTTCCCTGCCATTGACTGCACGGCAAATGATTGACACCTCGTCAGTCATGCCTTCTGACGCTGAGAGATAAATCCTCAGTGGGTGTTTCTTTCCGGAAAAAAAAAATCCTTAATTTATGGACAGGAATTTACCAAATTGAAAGTTGGCTCTTAACTCATCTGCCAATCCAGGAAACATGGATCTTTAACGTCTGTCGCCGTCAATGGCAGTGAATGAGTTTTAATAGTGAACTTTATGTCTGCTAACGACAAAACCTAATCTTTGCTTCATGCTTGAATATGATTCCTTTTTATTAAATGAACCCCGAATGGCTATGAATTCCCATCTTAAGTTTCCACTGAAATTTACCTGCAAACCTCCACCCCTTTGCAACCCTCTTCTTTACCTCACTTGTCTCTGACATTTCTTTACCACAAACAATTCTGATCAAGGAGGCAGATTTTATTTGGGGGGTATCTAGACCGATGTTTCCCAACCAAGCCACATACGCCACTCACAAAACGATCTGGACATCCGTCTTTCAGGTGAAATATTGTTGAGTTCCACACAAAACTAGGATTGTGTTGCATAACTGGCAGTAATACATGGTAATTGTGTGTTCTGCCATCTAGTGGAAGATTATTGAATGGTTCTGCCAGTCACTACAAGTTGCTAGCATAGATAGATGAGCACAGATAAGGTCAGTTAGTTGACAGACAAAATCAAATTGGTTCTCCCTTTTGAAACGAAAGATATTTGTAGTCCATCATTTTCTGACTATTTAAGTTAAAGGTGGATACATTTCTGCAGTGTGGCTGGGAATCATTGATCGAGACCTCCATTAATCAGTGGATCAACAGTTTCCTTTCCTGTATTTGCTTGATTTAACTAACATCGGGTCCCCGGTGGAGGTAATGCTTTACACTGGTGTCCTCTATGCATTTCAGTCTTTTTGTAAAAAGAAAATCTCAGTGACGGTATCCCAGTGTAATGCATTCACCAGTGGATGTTTATTATTTAATCAAAATGTGATTTTTGAATTTCTTGCGCAACATGAAGCGTGCGCTGGCGTCATCGGCCTCCGAACGGAGGCTTGATGAGAAAGCAAACATCACGGCCCTTCCTTGTATGAAGTCACCTCGCAATGTGAATCGATACACTACTCACAAACGGTTCAGAATTTCGGGCTTTTGTGGGAACTTTACAGATTCACCTAAAAATTTGCTGTGGTTAACGTCATCGCATTTTCTGTGTTTGCTGGCCATGGGGAGATGTTATTCCTCGGCCCTGACCAATTCACATCATCGGATGATTTTTATTAACATGTTCAAACATTTAAAAAAGAAATAGACCACAAAAAAACAATTTGACAACTGCAGGATTTGGGGGAACAACCCCTGTTTTTGTGAAAAATGCTTATTAGCAGTTTATCATCTTTTTGGGGAGGGGATTAATAAAAATTCAATTTACCATATGCATTTATAACAGGCGCCAGTTATCTATTGTGTAATCCGGATCTTGATACTAAGTGTTAAGGGACCAAAAAATAAGTTATTTTATTCATTATATATTCTTTTAAATTGATTGGTTAATCAATCGGTTATCACAGTTTTATTCTGTCAGCATTGGCCTTAAAAAATAAAAATAAAAAAATCAGTTGGGCACTGGATATGGTTGTGTATTTTTAGATGTTGAAATACTGTGGAGGGCCATTTTTCTTTTGAAAACCCTTGAGGAAAAATCCGTTGTTTTTAAAGGGCCGGACCGGATTAATTGTATTTTCATTCATTTCAATGGGGAACGATGATTTCAGCTCAAAACTGTTTTGACATAAGAGTGTGGTCCCGCAACAAATTGAACACCGCGGTGTCCCGAAATGTTGTGAGTAGTGTATTGTCAATGTTTATTGACTGTGCTCATACAAAAGCTGTTGGCTCTTGCCCCTCACCAATCGCGCTGCAGCAACGTGTTGCACCTGTGTTGGCCACAGAGGGGCGCTAAACCAACAAAAGGATGATGAACAGGAAGACGATGAGAAAGGATGATTCATGTAATAAAAGTTGAGACTTTTATGGACTCTCTTGTATCTGTTCGAAGATGAAAAATATGGATTAGGGAAAAAACAATCTTATGAAAAGGAAAACAATCACAAAATTTGTATAATCACATAAGGAAATGTTCAATTTGTATTGATTTTTTAAAATAGTTTTTATGATTACTATTATATAATATCGTTTTAAAGGGGAACGAAATGCAAACATTTTCTCTGCAAAAATACGTTCCCTGCGGGGACAAGTGTCATGCGAGCCCGAGGGCAGTTATGACATCAATTTCAGCTGACAGCAGAGGGCGGTCTTGAATCAATCTGCTTAGTTGTTATTTCACAAGTGCGGTATTAGTCAGAATGCCGTGTTTAGGCCAGTGGGGGTACATATTTTTGTAATATTTTAATCTTCAAATTAATCGTCCCTATTAATTGTACATTTGAAAGGAAAAAAGTATCACTCCCTCGAGGGTGTACACTGTCTTACATATGTAGAATGATATTAGGTGGGGATTACTGCTAGATAGAGCTCCAGATTTGATTCGTTTCATATCAACCATATTTGTTTCATTTCCCCCCCATTTTTGATTTTTTTAAATGTATTGTCCATGTGTTATAAGCGTACACTTAGACATACTACTTGTTTTATTCCACAGGCAATAAAAAAAAAGTGTAGGGAAAGTTGTGCAAAGCTAGTAAATCACTGTCACATCTTGATTGAAATCGGCTGCCTCTTCAATGATTAATGCTGTATACATTATAAATACACGACCTTTAAAGGCGTGAGGAGTTGGGGGGGGGGCATTTCAGTAGCTCATGTTGTTGGATTACTTTCACTGCTGGGAGAGAGGAGAAAGACAAAGTACATATTACTTAATAAAAATAGTCCACTCCTTTACTTAAGGGAAAGTAAAAAAAAACAAAAACAATGCAAACTCAGTAAAATAATGTACTTGGAATTCTTGATATCGGGGTTAAGGTCCATGTACATTCTTTATCTTCACTAGTAGGACAACTACATGGTAAATGTGAGTGAAAATCGTGCGCTTGGTTGATAACTGCGCTGGTACTAGTACTCATCGTGACATTGTAAAATTCTAATAAATACTCGTTCACAGACGACGGATGAAACGTATTTTCTATCAGTGGCTGTTTACAACTGTAGGGAGTAAAGGTAAAAAGTCATCAGTAAAATAAATGCCGACTAAAATACGGACACTAAATAAATCTACTTAAGTGCAATAACAAAGTGTTTGCATTTGATTGAGGAATAATAAATACTTAAGAACAGATACTAAAAATCTACTTCAATATAGTAAAGTATTTGTACTTTAAATTATAAGTTAAATATTTGTACTTTGTCACTTGCCGTCATTGTAGGTTTCAAACGTAGGTAGGAAAGGTATCAATTTAGTGACTGGTTTGGCCCGTAACATGCCGGGGAAATAGGCAAACATGTTGTTTATTGTTTTTCAAAGTAAAAGCAAATGTTTTATTTTGAAAATAAATAAATACATGAATAAATATTAGAATTCCCCCCCCAAAAAAACAACAACAAAAAAACACGCGACTGCTATACCGCGAGTACTCCGGTGTACACCGCGAAAAAACTGTCATTCGGTAGAGTAACGAAGTATTTATACTTGGATACTTGGAAGAGGGTTGGTCTCCGTCTCGTCTCCCGCCGTGATTGGTGGCTTTGCTCGGCGGCAAGATGGCTGCGTTGGCGCCCTCACTCAATAGCGGCATCCTGGTGGAATGACGCAAGCCACACACTTCGCCTTCACTCCTCCGGAGGTTCGCAGTCACATCCCCGCCCGACCCACCACCGCCGTCGTCGCTGCCGCCGAGCCCGGAAGAAGACGGAGCGGCTTCACCTCCCCTTCGAACCTGGACCGGGCGGAGCCGGCGCCTCTTGCATCGTAAGTACTTTTTTTTCCCCTTCATGTGCTTCCTTCCGTGTCGCTTTGGTTGTTGTTTCTCCCCCCCGACGCCGGGGATGTGTGGTCGCGTAGTTCCCCGGGGCTCCGCGGCTTTCGTTGGGTTTGGTGTGTTGTCGACACCCCTCCACCCTCCACCCTTTCTCCTCTCCGCGCCGAGCGAGGCCCCTCAATCCGGGCAGAAGCACTCAACAGATGGAAGGAAGCCGCGGTGCTTGCCTGCCCGTTCAGTGGAAATCAAAGTGCTGCTGCACTCGATCAGCCTTTCCCGATCTTTATGGAGCCCAAGGCACTTCGGCGTGTTTTTCCATCGGGAAATACAAGCGAACATCAGAAAACAAAAAATGTCACCAGAAAGTTTGAACTCAAGAGTTTAATGTGTTCCGGTGGTGAAACTCCTAACTCAATTTACTTGTGCAGTGGTAGCCGAACGTGACTGCGGTGGACCCAACTGCATGTGGCAACGGAAAAACTGCGACCCCATATAATATTTTATATAGAAAATGCATTCAAAAAGAAATTGAACCACAAAAACATGGTGCGGTTGTCACTTTAGAGGTTGTTGCTAATAATTGCGCACATCCATTCACTGAGTGCACCCCTGCAATGAGCTTGCCCCTTGAACAAAAAAATAAATAAATCACAATTTTATTTTTTTCCCTTCAAAATCATTCAGCCCTATATTCCAAGCATTGGGGAAAGGTAGGGAATAAATTGATTTCTGAAAAATGGACTTAATTTGATTACTTCCCACCGCTGCTGCTTGCATGCGAGAACAGCTGACAGCGGGACTCTCGAGATATCCCAACACGATCAACAGCCGATTACAACATCTGCTCGGCGGCTGCGGCGCGACGCCTGCCTGGCGCAAAAGTGGGTTGGCGTGGCCAGGGTGGCGCCTTCTGCCCTCCGTCTGTAAATTTGCCTGCTGATCTCTCTCTCTCTCTCTCTCTGCGTCTCTGCGTCTCTGCGTCTCTCTGTTTCTGACTGTCACTGAGCGATCGTGCGTGCTGGCCTCCTCGTATCTTTCCTTCTCTCTGCTTGACCCAGGTGGCAACTTTGAGCTGGCGTATCATACTCATGTGACAATACATATGACAATTTGACATTCCGTTTCGATGTTAGCAACAATCATGGAAGTTGACACAACTTGATTTGCTTTCGTGGCCCGGATCTGAATGAATCAGAATGACTTTGCGAAATACGTTAGAACGACTTTGCCAAATATGTTTGAACAACTTTACAGTCCGTTCAAATGACGCAGCCTAGCCGAAAAGTTTACTCCACATTGGCGCTTCTATGCTTCTGTAATCATCAGAATTTTCTCCTGTCAAATATCGGCATCTGCATCGGCCGAAAAAAACAACAAATGCAGAGTTAGGCTGCCCGCGCGGTTCATGACTGCGCCCGGGCCCACCAGAGCGGTCAGGTGTGACAAGGTAGTTTGAAGCCCCCCACCACCACCCCCGAAGTAAGCGTAATGTGATCCCGCAGGCTTGTGTTCGTCTCTGCCCTTCATCTGGCCTCACCAGCACAGAACAATAAAAAGCTGCATTTGATCGCATCGTCGTCGCCTTGCACTGCTACTTAATGCGGTCGCGCGTTTTTGTCGCAGTGGTCCGCTTGCGTCATTTGGATGCATTTACAGTGGCGGGTTCAGAGTCCACAAGCAGGATTCACAATGTCCTTATCTTGCGTCTTCCCTCGGGATACGCTGATTCTCAGATCATCAGGTGTGCCCCTGGAAGAGATCCAATTTCACTTTTTTTTTCTTTTCTGAAAACTAGAAGAATAGCTCGCATACTTCTCCAAATTAGAGGCCGAGTGTGCTTGCTTCAAGTTATTTGTAACTCCCAGTCGGAGTTAACTGTAAAATGTACATTTAAAAACCAAAGAGTTGAACCAAAGTATTGAATTCCATCTGTTGAACGTCTGCTAGCTTAAATGCTAACGTGTAATGCAAAATTCCACTGAATTAATTGTAAATTCACACACAAGATTTTCAGGAAAGCATTGATGGGAATTTAAGAGCCAACCTTCAGTTTTCTAAGTTCCTCCATTTTTATTTTGATACGTTCCCATGGCAAGTTCCGTGGCTCCATTGCAGCTCCTCGTGATTTCATCCACGGTTGCTGCATAATTCGAACTATGCAAATTGGTTGCAACCTGACTGCTTTCCCACCTTAGCAACTTTTGATGAATATGACTCACTATTGACTTGTATCGAAAATAATAAGATCGCCGTGTTGAGACGTGAACCGGGGCGCTCGAGCGAGATGGAACGTTTCCCCCGCGGCGGTGCGCTTGCCAATTAACTCGAAGATTGATTCATTTCCTTCGGATGAGATCATTTTCAATGAATATTAACGGCTGGCTGCTTTCTCTTAGTTTTGTTTTTTTTCGGAGTTGCAGCCTGGCACCTGCAGTCGTTGCAATTCAAACGAATCGGGGAGAGAAAAGCGCAAACACGCACGACCTCATGCCGATCAGCCAAATCCAGTGTTCAAAACAATGAACACACAAATACTCATAAATATTTGGTGCATACTTACAAAGAAAAGACAGGAGATTTTTTTTTCTAGCTGTGTTTCAACCTTCTCCGTTCTCAAGGGGAAAAAAAAGCAAGAATTTTGGACAAAAATCTGCATTGCGGTTCGGCATTCACTAATTCATGGATTTTTGTTCCATTTTTTTTGCGGAAAAGTCTTGTTTCTTCCCATGTTTATTGGTTGTTTTTTTTTTGACTTAGCACCCCACATATTGCCTTTTTTTTCGCTGTCAATCTAAACACTTTATTCTCAGCGGGGGGAAAAATACTAGGAGAGTTAAATACTACAGAGTTGAAATTTTAAAACAAAGTTCTAGGGATAGAGGATTTTGCCGGTGAGGGAGGGCCGGGGTATGGGGGGGGTCGGGGTAGACAGGAGCGCCTCTGTTTTCAAGCATGAAAACCTGCACTCTGATTGACAGCATGGGACTTGTTGCATAGCTGTGGCGTGTACTGCAGAAGATTGTCAAGTTGTTGCACTCGCACACTCTTGGCAGCGCGCCCGCGTTTTCACTTCAAGCCCCTAAAAACCAGTTGAGCTGAAATGGACGCTTGACTGTACATGGACCTCGTCGTCCATTGTGAAAGCCAGTCATTGAATTGTTTTGGTCATGTCATTATAGTGGATAAATACAGATTGTGAACGGCTCCGGATTACGTATGTGGCACAGTTGCGTACCGTTATTATACTGCGTTTTCGTGAAGTGAAACTCTTGTTGGATTAAGTCTGGCAAGTCCCCTCGAAAGGCCCAGGTAACAATTACATGACCAGCCACTGTGTAAAGGACACAAAAAGACCGGAGACAGACAGATGAGACGTCCACATATGGATTATTTTAAACTTGGTACATTCTGATTTAAGTTCAAGACATTTTGGAACCGTGAGTCGTTCTCAAAAATGAGGCCGATTCGCTTACAAAGCAAACGCAAGGGGCCCTAGTTGCATTCCCTGGAGTGCTCCGTTTAGCTAACCCTTTTTCACTGAGCAGTATAATTAAATTCATTTCGAAGTGGTAACCTCTGGCTTTTGTTAAAGGAGCCATTCGGTGTCATTTTCCCACTTGAGCGCGACCTTCGGTCACAGGTTTAATTTGTTCGTGATTGAGGTCGTAACTTAATTTCCTTGCGTCTAAAAACCGCGATTGAGACGCGTGATGCTGATGGCGAGGCATGATCACTTTATTCTTAGAAATATATAAATATCCGAATATCTCTGTCACGACGACCATACTTCTGTAGCCCGACCGATTAATCAGGCAGCCGATTAAATCAGCTGATATCTTTTTAAAAATCGCCCCTCAACAGGCACTCAACTTGCTCTGCTTGATATTTGCCACAGTGACTCGGGACTTTATTTTCTTTGTGGTTGACATTTCTTTCAGTGTGATACCACATACTCGTATCGTTTCATATCAAGCGTCTACGTAACGATATCTCATAATTTGCTGTCAGGCCTTTTTGGATCCCATTTGGCTGTCTCGCTTTCGTTACTGTGACAGTTTGCCCGCTGTCACGGCGGAGGGAGATGACACAATTAACGCAGTTTGTGACAAAGCTGTTTACCCCGGAGCGGGCCAGGTCGCCATGTCTGGTGTTGAAAATGATTCGTCAGTGCACACGGTTGTTGTGACGGAGGCATCATCGCCATGAATCGAGCGCCTTGTTGTTCTTACGCAAGGCGTCATCCGCTGTCAGCAGTTGTGCTCTTCAAGCCTGCAGCGCTGTGGTGTATTTTTCTGGCATTGTGCTTGCTTCGAGAAATTTAAATTAAAAAAAATTGCCATTCTTTACTTGTGTTTCGATGATTTCGTCCCCCAAAAAGAACTGCGGCTATAAAAATGAAGCAGGTGAATATGGGAATAAAATCAAAATATGACGAAAGTTGAAGAAAACATTTATGAAAGTTTTTTTTTTGTTGTCACAAGAATGGTGGAATGTAAAAAAAGGAAAGTGTAGTTATATTGTGAAAAAAAAGTTGTCCGTTTTAAAATCTCTGAGAGGTTCTAAACATAGGATAACTATGTGACACAGAGAAACCGTATATACGTTTTTTACAAATATTTTGACCCCTGCCACACTCTTGAAACACATTTGAACTTTTAAAAATATCACTTTGTGCCTTTCTTCACTCTCGCTGTCAAGAAATCGTCGCATTTATAACATCACTTTGAAGAAATGGAAATTTTTTTTTCTTTAGGTCACGTTAACAATGGATGAGACAAAAAAAATTTGTACAGTGTAACAGTCCAAACAAATCTCATCAAGCTTAATTTATTAGCTCACAAAATAGATGAATAATCACGCCCAAAGATGTACATTATAAAATGAACACACATCCGTCCCTTTCTGTAGGCATAAAAAGCAGGATGAAGAGAGGGTATGACATTCAATAATCTCAAGCAAAAAATACGATGAGCTAAAAGGCCTTCCTGTTTTCATTCTTCTTTCAAACGTATGCTTCCAAACTAAATAGTGTGCTACCATCTAGTGATCAGTAATGGAATTACACCCCAAATAAATGCATGTCGCAAAATGGCAGGAAAGCAAAGGCAGAACCCACCACCAATGGAGGTTTGCTGTATACTGTAAAAAATACCTCAAAAACGATCTTAGTGGCGGAAATGATGAACTGCGATATACTGTACCGGGGTTCACATTGTAATTAAAAAAATGATTTTCTCAATTGTTTTTCTATAATTTTAGTGCTTATAACCCAAAAGCCATCATGAAAGCGTCACTTCTCCATTCGGGAGTCGGAATATTGAAGTGAGAAAGGTGAAGGCGTGAGCAAGTGTTGAAAAAGGGCGCCTTCCCCCTCACGCTTCCTGCTCGTGTTCCTCTTGTCGTTCGCGTGGGCCCAGCCCGTTTTTCAGGCTCGGTGGCCGCTCGCCTTGGGCGTCTGCGGAACCTTTGGGGCTCGCGCGCTGCTTCTGTTTACCTCCCCACACTACCATGCCCGTCTCTCTCGAGTTCCTCCTTCTACAAACTGTCTTTAAAAGGAGGCCTGTTCGCACCAGCCACACAAAGTCACCACCCAAAGTCCACGTAGGCAGGATGAGGAGGGCAAAGCCCGAGGGCTTGGTTAGCTGCGTTGTTGTGAAAAATGACTTTTGGGCCGAGGGTGTGTTTTTGATGTCGTTTAAAAGTTCACTCGATGACTCCCGGTCTGGCAACCTGCTTGATGACATCACGACTAATGAGTAAGGCTTCAACCCTGCAGAGTATGATTAGAGGGAACATCTGGAGTTGCATTTAATGTTAGCATGGGGATTATGTTAGAGCAGCGTGTGTGACACAGACAGAGGTGGCGAAAGTCCTCGCACTCTGTACGAGCAGTAAGTACATTTCTCAAACATGGCCAGTCATGATGGCATGCCATTATGAATGCGCTTAGTCACAAACGGGTACTGAGAACTTGATATTTAGCTTCGGCAGAATAGCAATGCTAAGCTAACATTAGCACCGGGAAACAAGCGGGCATCAGCCACGGCCGCTACTTTGCTAGCATGACTAATGCGTGGCCGGTATGTGTTGCCGCAGCGTAGAAGTGTTGTGAACAAACAAAATATGCTAAATTAGATAACAGTTAAGAAAAAAAAATACACTTGACTGTTGTGATTTTTAAATTGTCATGGAATTTTTGCCTTCTTTTTTTTTGTAAGCTAGCGCAAGATTTAACACATTCTCACCACAAGGCATTCTGTTCTTGGAGCCGAAGACATTAAAAAAAAAATCTTCAATAAGACCACGACTGGGCAATATATTTCTTCTCCACATAAATCTGTTACATCATCCTCGTTAATGCTGGCTGTTGGTGCGGTGTAGTTTGGATCTTATTTATTCATTTTTTTTTCATTTACTAATGAGGTGAAGCGGCTTGTACAGCTGCCTTAATGTTAGCCAAGATGGCGACGTGCATGGTTGCTCCGTCTCCGTCTCTCAAACGTTGGGGCAAACAATTTTCTGCACTGCGTCCTGTCGAAGGGCTTCTCGGAAGAGTGTAAGCTGCATATTTTCCTACACTTTGGCTTTCTGTAGGTGGAATAACTATGTGTCCTAAAGATTTTTTTTTCCCTTATGTGGTGTTACTTTTGTATCGCCCCCCCCCCCTCATTAATGGCTTCTGGGTAAATGACCATATGAGCTCCAAGGAAAGGAGTCACACCATTAGGACGAAGAGTGTGTACTCTGTCATAAAATGTTGTTTTCAAGCTATTTAGGTGTTTGCGATCAAAATCCCACATTGAGTGAGTGTGCAGATGATTTTAATGTCGCCAATTCTAGGACTCTGTACTCCCTTGACAAAAACTTGCTTGGTATTCCTCCTGTTGATTTTTGAACGACATGACTTGATAAGTTTTACCTGATGACATTGATTTGAAAATCAGAATCTTTGAGCAAGTGTGGCATTTCTTTCGGTTGTCGAACGAAATGATGTTTAGGAGTGCCTAACCACCCTAACCTGCCTAACCTCATTAAAGAAATGTCATGGCAGGACTCTGCATACAATTTTGGATTCCATGTTTTTTTTTTTTTTTAATATGATCAGAATAAACATAACATGGTCTGCAGCCAAAAGGTAATTACAACAGCTGCGACATCTAACTTCATCATTCAGTCACGTTGCACAACTCCCAAAGCCAGGTCGGTAAGCGACGTTAACTTTACAGTTTATTGAAGTGATAGCCGCTCAGACATCAACAAAGCTTCACGTCGGTTATCCGTCTAATTTAGATAAAACTCTTAAGTGTGACTGTTTTAGTACAGCTAACTAATGCAAGTAGATATTTTGTGTGCAAAGTGGCTAATGTGCAAATACGTGTTGTGACAGAGCAAGATTGCGCGACTTGTTTTCTGACTTGTGATGACTGCGCTCCACTTGCTTCTGACTTGGCGTGATTTTTGGCCACAGTAACTGGAGATGTATTCACATTTGAGACTTCTCCCACCCCTGCGTCGGCCTGTTGCTCCGCCCCGCGCATAACCCGAATTAGAGCGGCCTGGCTCGCAGATTCACGCAGCCTAGCATTATCCCGCGCTCACAACAAAAGCTCTGGGGCCCGCCGACGCTCTATTTTTAGCGCGCCGCTACTCACAAATTGACGTTTCAATACTCTCAAATGAGAGGCCTTCAATCGTGCGCCGCCTCAACCTTGTGAAGCTTTCTGTTTATGGAGGCATTTTTTTCCTCCCCAATAAGACAGGCGGACTTTTGCACTCTGACTTTATGAGACACATGATGACAACGGTGGGAAGTAAACAAGTATTGTACAAATACTTTATTACAGTACTTTTAGACTCTAAAAGTACTTTAATAGCATCTGAAAGTAATCTCTAAAATTTAGAGATGTCTTCTTCAGCGTTTATTTTTCTGATGCTTTTTGTATGTAACTTTTTTTACCCCAGATATTTGTACTTTCTCTTCCTGACAACTTAGTGATGTTTTTGTGATCATTAGCTTAGATGCTACATCTGTTCCAGTAGACCTCAGTGCTGCTAACGCGGTACTATGATAAAGATACACAACTCTAAATTTGGACTTACTGTGTAGTTTAATGGTCATACAGCGGGGACATGAAAATGACAAACCACAATATAGGATTATGAGAACCCCTGGAATTGTGGTTAGAGGTGTACCACCGGGTAGGCCTGCTCCAAGCTGATAAATCTCAAGTTCTCTCTCGCGTGCCAGCTCAGCGCAAAGAGAGATTCTTCCACAGATGTCTTCATCTTGTGCCGTTGAAGTGAGGTGTTTGCGGTCCTCCAGAGAGCGGCGGCTGGCCCGTTGATTCGTCATTAGGCGTAGAAAAAAAGTAGTGTGTTTCCGGTAACCTGACCGACCGAGAATTTCTACCTGCCAAAAAAACTTTACGGTCGGCATTTTTTTTCAAACCTTCTACATTTTTGTGTAATAATAATAGTACATTTCATTTATACGCGCCTTTCAAAACACTCAAGGACGCTTTACAATCAAAACAAGAACAATAAAACCACAGACAAAATTATAAATAATAAAAGGAAAGATGAATTTAGAGCGTTTACATTGGTGCAAACTCTTGCGATATTCACGTTGAGCGTGCGCGTGGTTTGCCCTGTCGTCTGTCAACAACATTGAATCATGGCGGCGGCCACGATCTCCGACAACAGTTTAAACCGCGTTTTGTGTGTTGCAGTCACATGCTCGCACCATAATATTAAGAAAATAGCATCCACTGCTGTATCGAAAGATTCAACGAACTATTTGACGAACACCACGGGCCGTCTAGGGCGCGGCGCAGAGGTAACGAGATGGCTGTAACACCCAGCCGCTGGGTACCCAACTCTCTCGCCACCGGCGGTGGTTTCAATCAGCGGCGATTGCTCTTGGACTGCAAGGGAAGCTCGGCTTCCTCTAAAATGTCAAAGAATAAGTGATCAAATATATGAATGTAAATTTCATTGTGTGTACATGTCATTGACTAAATATGCGCAACAACGTGCTCAACTTTTGTTCCGAATCAGCTTCTCCTTACTGGTTACGACGCGACTCCCTTCTCATTCATCCTGCAGCTTCGCTGTGCTTTAAACGAGAGTGAGTTCAGGGTAGGTTGTCCCAATGCGTTGAACGGAGACGAGTCATTGGATACAAGCTGGTTTTTGTTTACAACCCGCCCACGTACGCTTGTCGTCTCTGGGACTGGATGGCAGTGGGAGGGTACCGGACGCCAGGCTTTTCTGCATCAGATTGGATGATCTGTCTGAGCCTGTGTGCCAGTTCGATTGACATTGAAATTAGCCAGTCACAGAGCTTTTAGTGTAGACGTCCGTTGCGAGCAATTTTTCAACTCGCATTCCGAGTTGAGCTGGAGACTTCTCCTCCCATTTTAGCGAGACTCCTTGTTGTAAACAAACAACTAGTGACAAATTAATCTTTTATTTCTGGTGGGGTTTATTGTAGTTCCTATAGTTGTAGGACACTAATTAAGTACCGGGAAAAGACGCCTTGTTGGTATGACAGGGTCACAGATCATTTTCTTGAAAAGGAACGGAGCTAGAGTAGAATTCACGTATCAATAAACGGACATATTTTATGATGTCGACCAAAATTGAGCTTCCCCTCTTTGACAGACGAGCATCCGGCACTGGTTTCAATGTCTCCTTGTTTTATGTTTTATGGTTATTTTGTTTACCTTTTTGATGGGGGAGGGAGGGAGAAAAAAAGATTTAAAAAAAAAACTTTGTCCGACCTACCGACCCTATGCTGAAATTTCATGTTACCGGAAACACACTACTTATTTTCCTACGCCTTAGTGGATGGGTATGGGTTAGTTTTTTAAGGGTTCGTTGCTACAGTTTTTGGTTTGTTTATGGGGTTAGCGGTTAGGGTTAATTTAGTGTTAGTTACAGTATGTGGTTGGGTTAGTTAGTTTACTTCAGTGGTTAGGTTGGGTTTAAGAATAGCTTGGGGGTTAGGTGTTAGCCTTTGTTCAGTTGTTAGGGTTAATTTATGAAGACCCCTGGTTTCGGGGTTACCTGTTGTAGTTAATTTTGCTACTACCTAACTCCCACTACCAGGATTATTTCGGGACTAGGTTTGGTATGCGTCTCTTGAAACGTGTCGCGTAAGTCCAGCCAAGGACACCATTGATTCTGAAGCAGGTTTGATTCAGCTGAAACAACACAACAGTGTGCCAGATTACGATGGTTTAGTGTCCTATTGTACCCTAACACAAAGATCCCGTGCCCACACCCTGCACACACCTGCTGCTACCTGCCACGTCTACACAAACGGAGAGTAGTTGCCTGTCTCAAACACACACACACACGCACACATAAACATATACACACATCGTACACACTGTTCTCGTATTCACTTCAAACTCTAAAGCAGGTGTGCCAGAGAGTTCTTTTGATAACCACGCTTGTTTTTCCCCTCTCAACATATCCCATCGTACTTTGCACCCATCTGTAACGCTGAGACGGGCAACCGTCTGTGTGTGAATTTTTGTACGTTTGGAAAATTCGGGCCTGTCATGAACATCATACAACATTTGCCTAGGTGGTGACATGGGAAAATATGCAATTTGGCTAATAATATGTGGAAGTCCTAAATCAAGGTACCGTTGATCCGCGCTTTTCATGGGGGAAGGGACCAGGCTGGCCTGCGAGTAGTGAAAGTATGCGTATTACAGACGACCTTTGAAATGCAATAGGGGGAAAAAATGTTAGTGTTTTGTAATCCGGAAAATTATTTTTAAAATGTGATGAAGATTCAATATGTTTTCATGAAAAAATGGGGGAAATAGAAGAATTTCCCCCTCCCACCACCACACACACACCATATATTATTTTTTTAAAATCAAACAAAATATTTGTGAATATTGTGCCGAACCGCAAATATTCAGTAGCCCGCCCACCGTACGATTGCAGAGATCTGCAGACTCAGGTCAATTAGTGGAGCCCACATTTCAAAGCAAACATGGTGAAGCAGCATTTAGCTATTATGCTGCACGCCAGCAAAAGTGAAAATCAGACCAGAGTGTAAATGATTTTAAATCCAGGTTATTTGTGTCTTTACTTTTAAATGTTTTTTGAAGTCTTCGGTTAAATGTTGTCAATCTATTTTTCCTCTTCTTTGCTTTTGAATGTCGATGGCTGTTTTGTTTGTAAATGCTTTTAGGTGTTGTGCCTTTGCTGGTTGTGAAGCACATTGAGTTACCTCGTGTTTTACATGCTAAATAACAACAGCTCTCTTTCCTTGCCTTGCTGTACTCCGCTCTAGGAGTCAAGCTGTGGAATGAGCGCGGCACAATTTCCCCAAACGTGTCTTTGCGGTCCCTGCAGGTGAGAGTGCGATGAGGAGAGCGTTCCCAGCGTGAGGAGGCCATGGGCTGCACCTCGGCCAAGCAGGTGTCGGCCGTGCCCAACGATGACGAGGGCCGTGGCAAGGCCTACAGCAACGGGGACCTCTTTGCCGGTCAGTTGCACCACACTCGCGCTCCCACGCGCCCCCTCCCACTCTTACTTTCACACACACACACACACACATCCTCACACACTTGTCCGCTGATAAATTCTTGGCGACTCCATTTCCTGTCCTTAATCCCTCTGCGTTGACCCTGTGGGCCCGTGCAAATTGGCATTTTGCAAATGCCAAATTGCAAATATGTAGTGGATTCTTTCTTACCAAACATATATTTATGGTTTGACTGTGAATATGAATAATGAAGCTCCTCAACTCACTTCCACAGTCCCTCGGCACCAATTCCTGGCAGATGGGACCAAAACTACACGGCTCTTAATTATGAATGAGCACCCCCCCCCCCCAAAAAAAAATCTCCACTCTGGTGACAATGCAGCAACCCCCGGAAGGTCCCTCACACCCCCTGGACTGGCTTTCCCACATCATCTCTGGAAGGAGACATGATGGGAGGATTCCTCCTTCACTTTTCCTTCCTGACCTCCTCCTTTTCTTCTTCTTCTTCTTCTTCTTCTTCTTCCCATCCTCCCCGCAGCTCTCCCTCTCGCTTTCTCATTTTATTTTGGGCCTTCCCGCCTTCATCTCCCACTGTTCTTCTTCTCTGGCACATCCTGTCACCTCCTTCGCACCCCGAACAAGGAATTCCGGGTAATGCTACTGTTTGAGCAGATCAGCATCCGCACGCTTGGGAGTGTGAGAACGTGTGGGTGAAAGTGTGTGTAGTGTTTTATATTGAGCTGTGGGTATTATTTTAAGAATTAACTAATCTGTCAACTATTTTGAGCCGATGAATTGTATTTAAAAAAAAAAGTTTTCATTTCCACCCCTTTATTTAAATACAGGACATTTTTTGATCCCTTTCAGGAACGGCGCCACAGTGGACAGATACATTTCTTGTTTGGGTTCTGTAACATTTCAGAAAATGGGCGACATTTTTCTAAAATAAGATAAGAAAAACTTTATTTACAGCAGCAAAATTATGAAAGGGAGAAAGTAGAAGACAAAAAGTATATAAATGATTATTAAAATATAAATATAAGCATCTTAAAAATGGGAGAGTGGGGGTGAGTCCAGTTTTTCAGAACCGGCTATTCAATGGCCTCATGGCATTTTGTTCGTCATTGTATTCCAAAGTAAACACAAAATGTTTTATTTGTTGCTTTGGGCCAAGATCATTAATATATGCCACGCTCTCCTTCCACTTTTGGGTTTACGCCTCTCCCCTGAGCCGACTGACGGACTTATTTTATGGAGCATTGTCATTATCCCCCCCCCCACCGCGCGCGCGCTAAATGGGGATTCATTGTATTAGTGTGCGTGCGTTTGTGTGTCTCTTTGTGCTTGTGTTTGTTACAGCTCGCCTGTCAACAGATTGCCAGTAAGGCCTTGCTCTCTCAAAACGCGTTTGTGTCCCAGATATTGTCTGATGCTGTCAGATTGTGGCCACTAAACCCCTGACGACCCTTTCCTCCTCCTCCTCCTCCTCCTCATGCTGCCGCTTCTGCTCCTCCTCCCCAAGCTCTCACACAATAACCGGAAAAGGCTGAGCTCCACGACCCAAACGCCACTTGAAAAACGGCCCCTCTCTCGACGCGGTGCAGTTTACCCGCTCCGTTGTTTCGAGGCGACGTGTCGGCCGAGTGGCCCGGTAGTCCGTCTTCTCTTCTGATGCCGGTCGTTTTTTTGTTCATTATTGATATTATGATTATTATCGCGTGACGCCTTGAATTGTGAGTTTCATTTGTTCCGTGGCCAAGCTTGTAACTCGATTCACGAAGGAAATCAATCCTAATTGCGGTTTTTCCAAAGTCATCATGAAAAATAGGCCATTGGATGTGTTAGTCTTGAAGGGGCGTGGCCTCATGAGTGACATCAGAAGGTGGAGCTCCTGATCTGCGTGTGAGCTGTGGTCGACCGCAGCTCCTTGCCATTTGTGTGTTTTGTTCGTGGAAGGGCATCAAGTGCATCGAGGACTGTCGGAAGTTGGTCGAAGGTCACATCTTGACTGGGAGGGCAGTCTTGTATGTCAGGGAGGAGCAAAGTTTAGCCTGGGTCGTCATGGAGAGTTTTTATTTATTTATTTTTTTGGTGCATTTTTATTTGTTTTTGCCATTTATTTTCAAGGGTAGTGTTGTCATAGTTTTCAACTGCCATGTTTTTTATTTATTTATTTGTAATATTTCACGGTTTTGTTTGACCCCCAAATAGAATGTTCGTTTTTGTCGATATTTTGTGCGAAATTCTGTTCCAGTCCAGTAAGTAAAGTAGAAGCTGCTCGGTTTGCTTTGGTGGGGCACAAACAAACGGGGACATAAATTGTGCACTTGAAGACAAAGTCAACTCAGTGGACTGCGTGTGAATGTTTAGTGTGTCCTCCTCGAACCGGCGACGAGACGAGACGTCATAAAGAAATGGGGGTGGAGGGGGCTTCTCAAAATAGGCGCTCCCTTTTATCCTGCACTTTTCTTCGGTGTCACTCCTTCGCTCCTGCGTCGAGTCCCGTCTGGCGTTGCCGTGACGCCCCAAAGTCGTCCTCCACTCCTCCTCACTCGTCACCTAGGAAGAATGGCCTCTCGGCTTAAAAGTATATCAAATATTTATAAGTCCTGTTATTTGTTTGTTTTCACAATAGTGTCCTGACTCTCCTGAGTTTTGAATTTTGGCAGCTCTGCACAACAAATGTTCTCCAAATTACATCACCACAGATCATCTTTTTTTTTTAAATAAATCAATTTAGCATTGGTTCTGGAGGAGAAAATGCAATTTGCTGCGATACATAAAATGATTTTTTTTTAAATCAAAGCTGTTTTGTTGGGGTTTTTTTGTTGGTTAATAAAACTTTTGCTTTAGTTCCCAGGGATTTACCTGCAAAAAAAAAAAAAATCTACAAAATTAGAAAGTTGCTCCTCAAATGAAGTCATTGATTTTGACGTGAAACTGCTCCGTAAAGACAAAAACAAAAATGTCTCTCCTTGTGTGCGGTACACATTGTGTTTTACAACAATACTTAACAGTACAGCAATACAATATCTTGACTGACACCCAATCTTTTTATGGATTAAAAAAAAACAATTACAAATCCACTCAGGTTTTCACAATTCGCATTGCTAGAAATCTTGATGCTAAATGCGGTCACTTGTCTTTTTTTTTTTTTTTTGTGACGGTCTGAGTCAGATTCTGAAGCATTGCGCTTTCTGCTGCAATTCTTTTCACCTTGCCTACTCATCTGCATCCTCCTCCGGCTGCCGACTATTAAATATGACATTTTATATGAAATGTGTCCCAGCTAATAGCTTTTAATTCCTGGCCGCGGCGACACACTGTTGCTTGTCGGCCGACGCCTGTGAAGTGTTATCACGCCCTGTGTGTGTGCACGCGTACGTGTGTTTCGGCATGCTGAGACACGAGACGCCTCGCTCCCACCGGTTTACATTCCTCGCACACAAACAGCAGCAAACAGCAACCCCCCCTCCCCTCCATCCCCCCCAACTTCATCTTCTTTTTTCTTTTTCTGTCATCAAATCTCGGGCCAGCTTTCCACTTCATTTCTTGCCGACTCCCACCATCATTTGACATTTGAGGTCGCCGCGGTGATGACGCACACACAAGGAATGGACAAGCATGACATGAAGCACACGCTAATGCATCCTCACTACACACACACACACACACACACACTTCGGGCGGGGCGAAGCAATCAGCTGGGTGCAAAGTTGCACAGATGGGACGGATAAACGCTACTGAGAACTCGCGGGGGCAAAAGCAACAGCGCGAAACTGATACAGTGGAGTGAACGTAAATCACATCCGGGATGGTGGGGGGGGGGCAAATATGGAAGGATGGGGTCGGAGTCACTGTCACACACTCTGACAAATGTATTCTCAACAGACAGTGTTCTTCATTTTGTAGCATTTCCCTTGACTGCACCGCTTCTAGTACACGTTTGTGCATGGTGGATGATTGTCCAATCAGATTTCAGCCTGGATGTGTTGCCGTGTCAATCTTATCCACCCGGGGCCCTCACAAATCGGCAACGTCCTCATATGACATCTCCATTTAATTTTTTTTTGTTGTCCAATTGGATGGTCAGAGCCAGCCAAGTTCGACTCGCAAAACATACCTTTTGCAAATTGCGCATATGAATGCGTTTCATAATCAGTACCTCTGGACATCGTGGCCTTGACTTGTGAGTTTGTTTTATTTGATACCGTGAGCGCGCTTTTACGTCAGCTCACTCACGTTTCAAGTCGTCTTTCTCCACCGAAATGAATGGAAAGGACGTTTTTAGAGCGTTTGTCGAGTTTTTTTTTTTTTTTACCGCTTCATTCATTTGAGTTTTTATTAGTTTTAGTATTGGCTTCAGTTTTTTTAATATACAGTATATGGACTCTTTGTTGAGAGCAACATTTTTAAAAAATCACACTGTATTATATAATAAAGTAGACTACAATTCTGAAAAGACTGTTTCACCGACCAAAATAATAAAAACATTTAAAATGAACCCAGAAAAAGCTCATTGGTTTTAGTTCACAAAGACGAAATTGGATATTTTTGCTCTATTCGTAGTTTCAGTTTTTGTTTTTAAAGCATTTTCGTTTATTGCAGTCATTTTTTTTTTGTTCTTTGTGATAATGCTTTCAGCACTACATAAATAAATAAAGATGCATTGATTTTATTTTTTTTTCGTTACAGAAAATGTTTTTTCAAACTTATTTGTAGTTATTTAGTTTTGGGTGATAATAAACTTACTTGACAGTATTGCAATGAATGAAATGACAATATACAGTAAAGCACTTGCAGCTTACAGATATCATGATGTCATTCTGCAGCTCCTTCTGTTGAGCGTGTCTTAGCCACCAGAGTGCAGTATAATATTCAGTAAGGATAAATGAAGAAAATAATCAGACCTGCTCAGCATTTCGCAGTAATATTAGTCAAATTTCAAAGGAAACGGAATACATAATACATCTGAGTACTTGTACCGTCTTTCTACATGTGTTGCTACACCTTTAGTTCACCACGGCATGACTTAGATGCTAGATTTGTTAGCCCGTCAATTTCATTTTCCATTCAAGGTTAGCTTTGAGCTAGTGGGATTTTGTATCAATCGGTGATTCAAACAGTCGCACACACCAGGTCGAAGCTGGAGTCCGTCCGCTCTCTCTGTCACTCACTAGGCCACACCCACCTTCACCTCAGACAAACCTATGCATTTTCTTTGCTTTCATTCAGCTATTTTATTGATATTATTCAGATGCAGTACTCTTTCCCTTTCTCATAAATGCGTAACGAAAGACATCAGATCCCTTGAGAGTGAGTAGGCAAAATGATCATGAGATGAGACGAGGCGACTGAGCCACAACCGTTGACTGACAGTTGAGCGATGCGGGGCACGGTTACCACGGCGACCGACGGCGCAACGCCAATAAGCGACCGACAGTTTACAATCTGCGCGGCAGGTGAATCACTTTAAGTGCGGCAAGACGCTCCAAGCGGCGACGATCCGGCCCAAGTGTGCTGTGATGCGTCGTATTATTTATGATTTTACCACACTCAGCGCCACTGAGCTCATCTGCAGCGTCTAAAGCTGTTCAGGGACACATTCACTTTAATCTCCCATGGCAGGGCTCCTCCATTAATAAAAAAAATAATAAAATGTGTTCAAGCTGAGTTTCGGAACAACCGAATGTAGTACATACGTTGTTATTCCGGATAATTTACTACATTTACATTTACTAATCAAATTAATATTATTAAATAAATTAAAATGTGTCAATGTTTTGACTTGAATTATTATTATTTATTTTTTGGGTAATTTAAATTCCCTTACAAAAATGTTTTTTTTATTATATCTATTATACATATTATAATATCATATAAGGCATATATAATAAAACAGTAAAAATGCAATAAAGTCAAACTTGAAGAAAAATACAAAAGTTTATTGACGAATGATATTAACTTCTATGTCTAGTATGTACAGTGTATGTGTGTTTGTGTAACACAAATACAGCCATTAAAAAAACTTTTGTCCGAACACTGCTTTGCAAAAATGTTTCTAAAATTCAACCCAAAAGCCATGACAATATATTTTGGGGGATTCATTATAAAGATATAAAGGGACATTCCAAACATTTTTGTGAAGTAATTTTTCTCCCTCTCACTCACAACACATTTAAACTGAATACATACTGTGTGTGAGTGCCTGGGCGTGAGCTGTGGCCAACAGCAGTTTTCACTGTTCTCCTGGCAGTCACTAAATTGCTGAAAAGTGCATTGGCAACAAGTCATTTCACAACCTTGCTAATTATGGCTCTCTTTTCTTTTTCTCCCAGATGAATACAAGGCGAAGGGAGTGGAGGAGGTGAAGTACATGAGAGGCGATGAAAACCGGGTCAATGTGCGCAACCAGGAGAACTTGGTGAGACGCGTACACGCAAGGTTCTGTTGTCAGTTTTCTTTTTTTATAAATTTGCTACACTTGCCCACTGAAAATGTATTTTATTTATTTTGGGCCGCATTATTGATCTAACATTTTCTGGTTAATTGATTCTAAGTAAAATAAGGAATACGTCTTCTTTGCTGCCCCCTCCCCAAATTTTTTTTTTTAAATGCGAGACCTCAAATCACATCACTTTGAAGAAGCGAAAAAAAAATCTCACTCGCACCATTTTCCAAATTAGGCATTGTGCTTGCTTCAAGCTGCGTGCTCATCGAAGAAAGGAGAATTACGTGTACATTTAACATCAACCTGTTCAACCAAACCCCATAAATCTGCTAGCTTCATGTTAGCATATGACAAAACGCCATAGACCGGCGAACGGAGTCTACCATCTCTGCATTTCAAAGTTGAGTCGCATGCGTGCGTGCGTGCGTGCGTGCGTGCGTGCGTGCGTGCGTGCGTGTGTGTGTGTGTGTGTGTGTGTGGTAGCGAATCAGGTAGGTCTGCCTCCTGTCCCGCTCGGCTAATAAACATGAACATAATGTAAGTCATTCATCAGAAGCAGCCACCTGTTTTATGTCAGCGCGCCGACACTCCGTTTAACGTGAGCTGCTTCTCCTTCGGTCCGTGTCGGACACGATTCCAAGCAGAGGTTCGATGGTAAAATGGAGGGTTTCGTTGGGTTTTCGCCGTTAGCAGGCAAGTCCCGCTTTAGGTATTCGCACCTTCAATCCGTGACCGCGTTGTGCCGCGACACGTGAAATCCAGGAATGAGTATTGTCGTAGGCCTTGTTTGCATGTGCGGTTCTTCTGCCGTGTGTCTTATATTAGCGGTTGCTTGAAGCTATATTTCATCGTAGCGTTAAGCTAGCGGAATTTTGATCAGATGATCGATTAGTTTGAACACTTTTTACATTGCTAATGATTCATCGTCTTTTCTGTTTTATGTGCCAGTTTTAAAGAAAACTTCAACTAGCACTAATTAGCAGCTTGAAGCAAGCACGCATTGACTCTACGGTACGTTAGGCTCTCCGTCTCCTCTCCTCGCCAAATAAGTAGGGGAATCCACCGGCTGCTTTTTAATCAACGTAAAAAGCGCTGCGGAGTCGTCATCATGACAAATGTTGTGTCTATGTGTGTGTGCGCGCATGCGTTTCCAGGAGAGAAATAACACGCCGCAAAGTGGCAAGTTCCAGAAAGAGATGGCGGCAAATATTAAGTCAAAGTAAGTGGCCCAAAAGTTCCTCACTCCGCATCGATGCTGTTTTACACCCAATCGTGATACCGGGGATGTTTTCCTTTTCTACACAACAAAAAAAAGTCATCCATCTTCTTCATTAAAGCGATTCCATACAAGATCTACATGGAAAAACTTTGTTTTGCTAGTGCTAGCTGTAATACAGTAGCGTTACATGTATCCAATGCTGTGCACGCTCACAGAAGTCTACGCCGATATTTTTACGAGACAGATATTCGAATTCCTTCCGGGCCGAGCCGTTCTCACTCTGTACTAAGGAATTGTGTATGTGTGCGTAGAGGGAAGCGGGCGGGGAGTGGGTTAGGGGGAGGCGAGGGGGTTGGTTGGAATGGAAAATTCTCATGATGTATTTGTTGCCGCCGCCTCCTCCTCTTCTTCGTCCTCATCCTCCCGACTTCCTCTCGTTCGCTCAGCATTCACACGTCAGAGAGCCAGCAGGAATTCTTCCGGATGCTGGATGAGAAGATTGAGAAGGTGAGGGGCGGGGAGGGGGGAGCACATGCGTTTGTTTGTTTGTCTCGTCGAGGAAGCGGCGGGAGGGCGAGAGGTGGCCTGTTCATCTCTGGGGGGGTAAATGTTATGGAAAAAAGTGACTTTTTGCCAGCAGTTTGTGTTAAAAAAGTGAAGATACAAATTCCGTGGTAGGTTAGTCTGTGATGAATGGATAAATAGATGGATGGATGGATGCCATGGAAATGCCATTTATCAGTTCCACCATTCCCCTAAAAACAATTTGAATGGTGAAAATGGCACTCTTGATAAAAACAGACAGTGATGACATCATTAGATCAAATTAAAAAGAGTGACAGGTTTTATCACACAGCTTCGATAGAATATCCGTTTTTTTTTTGTTTTATTTTGGGTGTGCCTGCTTTGGCCACCAGGAGGCAGTGTATCACAGGCAGCGGGATGCACTGTTCATTGAGACATCTCAACTCATCTCTGCTCATCGGTATGGCATTGATATTAGTTGCTCGTCACTGCGGATAAAGAATTTGTGACTGTGAGTACGTTGATATCGTCCGCTCACCAGTCGCTGCGCCGTTTGCGTGCAGTCCGTCGCTTAAAGGGTTGGAGCGCCGCAGCATACAGGAGATGCTATTTGGCGTTAGCGTTTAGGTAGAGGACAGAGAAGTGTTGCTGTCTTTGTTTTATGTTTAGTTTGACAGTAAATTTCAAATAGGGCTAGCATATCGTAATGTCACTTATAAAATGTAAAGAACAAAAGTTTTTGCCTTGTTTTTTTTGTTTTGCTTCAATACAATGGGCAGTGTGCTGCTCCTGGTGTGTCTATCTCCCAAATATGCAGTATTTATTCTGTCAAATGTTCATCTTTATATACATATACATACACTTTTTTTCATGAACCAGGGACGTGACTACTGCTCGGAAGAAGAGGAAGAGGAGGGGTCATAGCACAGAGGGCCCCCACCCACCCAGCCACCAACACCCCCACCCTCCTCAGACATCACACCAACTGAGACCCTCACAGTGTGTATGCGTAGTGAGAGCGTGTGAGGTCAATCAGTATTTTACCAGCAGGGGGCGTGTATGTGCAGGAGATGGCAAAGGAAGTATTTGAACTTTAAAGGACCAAGGTGGGACAAAAGGACATCGTTTTCTGCCCCCAACCCAAGGCCGGGGCCCTGAGTGCACTGATGGGTGAAAGGACCGAGCGAATCGGGGGACAAACATTTTCAAATGTGGCGGCCCACGCAGGTGAAGAAGAATTTCGGAACATCACACAGAACTTTATTGCTGGACAAGCCGGACGGAAAGAGTTTGTGATATTTTAATAAGAGGCAGAAGTCTGCTACCTTATTGTCCCCCCTGACCCCCCCCCCATTTTTTTTTGGAACACTTGTAAATTATCAACATAGAGCATATTACTGCTGCCTCATCCTCCCTCAACACACACGCTCACACACTTTCAGTTCACCAGCGACATTCAAGCCAAATTCTTTTGTTTTGGTCATTTTAGAGCATACACACACACACACACACACACACACACGCACACGCGCGCGCTCGCTCGCACACTCAGGCACTGTAGCAATTTAACAACTGAAGAGGGAGGATGAGGATCAGGAGGATGAAGCGAAAGTGCGCTTGCAGTGGAGATGCAGACCCGATTACCTTTCTGTTCTTTTGTTTACCGGAGATTTCCTTGTTATATTATTTGTATATGTTTTTTTTTTTTTACTATTAAAATGAAAATGCCAATGCTTGTACTCTGTGTGTGCGTGAGAGAGTTTGTGAGTGTGTGAGAGTGCTTAAATGATCTGTTCATGGAAGAGTATACTGTATTGTCATCACAGTACTGTATATTGTTTGTCTTGGCTGCACTGCTTCCAGCACTTGTTTGTGGATTTTTATTTTGGCCAATCAGATTTCAGCCCCTTTGTGTTGCCATGTCAATCTAATGTGTCCCAGGCCTTCGAAATCCGCACAATCGGCACAGATTACATATATTTCATAACCTGCGTGTCTGGTGAGTATATTATATTTTACTCATGTTGTTACATTGCATTTTTTTTTTCGTATTGGCTTTCTATAACTGTAATGAGAATCGAGGTGGCTGAAGGCCCAAGTACCAAATGCACACGTCGTCACTACATTTCGCTTGGCACATCACCCACCGCCAATTTGTATGTAAAGCCTCTCCACCAGTGTGGATTACCTCCTCACACGAGTGAGAGCCCCCCTCCTCCTCCCGGGAACCCCCCTCAAGCTTTCACAATTAGATTTTGCATTCATGCCGCACGCCCACAAAGGGGTGACCTACTTGAAATCGCCACCGTTCTGCGCAAACACACGACATTCGCATTCATTCTATGACTCCGCCCCCTTTTTTGTTTTGCTTTGTTGGTATGGTAGTTTTGATTTGTTGTTGTTGAAGGCTTGTTGTCATTAGCTGAGTCAGAGTTGTTGGAACGAGTCCAGTTTGCAATCAGTGTACAGCCTGACGTGGCTTGTCATAAACTCCTCAACAGGATGGCAGCGTTTATCTCACGTTCTCTCTACAACCATACTGTGTGTGTGCGTGTGTGTGTGTGTGTGTGTGTGTCAGAGAGAGAGAGATAGTGTACCTAAGTATGCGGGGAGTGTGTGAGAGCGTGTGCGTTCATGTGGGTGTGGGTGAGAAATAAAAATAGTAGCCTGGGTTCACGTGAATGAAAGAGAGAAGAAAAGAGTGAGAGTTCCTGTGACTATATTGGGTTGTGTGTGAGAGAGTGAAAAATAGTGTGTGAGTGGCTTAGAGAGTGTATTGTGCACGCGTGTGTGTGTGTGTGTGTGTGTGAGAGAGAGAGACAATGAGAATAAGTCAGGGTGCCTGTGAGTGTTTGCGTGACTGACGGAGATTGTGTGTGTGGGTGAGAGAGAGAAAGTGAAAGAGTGTCACTGTCGAGGTTTTTTTTCTTCTCTCACTTTTGCGTTTGTGTGTAGCAAGAGCGCCCTCTGTCGCTCAAAAATTTCCTTTCACTACTGTCTCGACTTGTCAAATCAATTTTCCCTCATTACACTGAATTGAAATGCCCCCACCCCATAAAAAAAACAACGGTTGCGTCTTTTTCATTAAGAAAAAAGAAATATTACGGCATTGCTCAAAACATAACAAAATAGAATGTAAAAAAAAAGTTGTTGTTTGGTTGTTGCAAAATAGTTTACCAGTGTGTTAATCAAGGGTGGGACTGTTGAAGCTGTCTACCCTCAGAAACATACACTTGTTGCTCTTTGAAAGGCCAAAGGGGGATATTGAAACTGTGAAGAATATTAAAATCATCGCGCCTGCTCTTTGGCTTTTCATGTTTTAAACTAAAATAGGAACTACGTATTTATTTTGGCTGACTGCAATTGCATCATTTGTCCAGCAGGTAGCAGCGTGCAGCAGGTTATTTTCACCCTCTCCTGTACCCTCTGGTATGTTTTCCTGTTTTTATGGCGTTCAGTAAATGAATGAAAAGTGCATTCGGGACTGTTGGCTCTCCTTTCCCACATGTGAAGGCATTACAGCAATTACGCCAAGACCCATAAAAACGAGTACATTACAATAACGTGTTCTACCAGGGGAGCAAAAAAAAAAAGAAAACAAAAATGGCGAGGGAACAGGGCAGTTGTAACAAAGTGCACAAGAATAACTTTGGCGATGAGCCACATGCTAATCCAACATTTTCAGGATTATCATTGTGTTTTGTATTCAGCGAGTCTCAATTTTTCACTTAGGCGTCACTCCAGTGCAGTGGTGGGAAGTAATGAAGTGCACCTGCTTTTTATTAGTTTATTACTGGATTTGCCACTGTACTTTTCCACTTGCTATCATTTACTAAATTTGCAAGTATCTGCACTTGTACTGAAGTGGAGGCTGGGAGTACTTTTTCCACCTGTGGGATTAGGCCACATTCAATTGCTGGTCTTTTCTTTTTGCTCAGGCACGCCTCGGACAGCCCCACCGACCGTAGGTAATTTGTCATTACCTCAGCAAGGAGGGAAAAGATTCTCCTAGATGGCTGACAGGCCAGCTCAAATAAACAGAGTGACGTGGTTTTGTGCCGTCTGTCATTAAGCGGAGGTTCATGCACTCGCTCGTTGAACACAAACTGCAAGCAAATTACAGCGACACAAAAATTACCGACTGACTTGTATATGTTTGGACCTTTTTTTCTTCCTCTTGCGTTTTAGTGCGGCTTCTTGACCAGCACCTCAGCAGCCATTTTGGGAGACAGGTTTACTGGACACTTTATTAGGTACACCAGTACAGGCCAACAAAGCAGGGATGGGCAATGTAAATGCAGGAGGGGGCCACAATTTTTCATCTGTGCTAATCAAGGGAGCCACATAGGACCACACACTTTCAATGTGTGAGAAAAACGCTATTTTAAATTTCGACAAAATACGTGCACAATATGTGCTTTTAATGTACTGTATTTCATTTAGGCTGATACATTTTTCAATGCATGTATAAAAAGAATACCTTATCCTAACCCAACAACAAAGGCTTTGAAGCAAACAACAATAGAACCACATGCTGGAACAGTTTTTCCCCAGTGCAAAGGGTTCCTTTGCAGAAAAATTACCATTCAAGGATGGCACAAAACTGTTCAACATCAAAACAATAGCAAATGCAAGAACTCATTTTGAGCACTTTGACCCACAAAAATCAACTCCTTCCAAATTGTAAGATTATTGATGCTTTTTTGTCCTGCGTAACATTCCGAATCCAGCCCAAAGAATATTAGGCTTACTCATGTGGTGTGAGAGAGAGAGAGAGAGAGAGAGAGAGAGAGAGAGAGAGAGAGAGAGAGAGAGAGAGAGAGATCACTCACAACCAAATAAAACAAAAATGTGTGAACTCAAAATGTCAATCCAACAAACTGATAAAATTGTAAGTTGAGCAAATCAGCCAAAATCAAAAGTGATACAGAGCCATTGTCCCTACACGACCCCCAATTTAAAGATCAGAACAGATATAAAACAAAATGCTTTTTAGAATTTAATATTAGTAGACTTAAATTATGACAGTTAATGGCCGTTTATAATGGGCGTCATTCATACCCGTATTTTCGCTATTCGCGGGCCGGGCCGGTCCACGCCCCGCGAATAGCGGCGGTCCACTCTCTGTCAAAAGTTGCTGAGCGTCTTCACGACGAAGGTGTGATGACAGGATTCCCCCCCCCCACCTCCCCCCCTCCCTCTCTCACGCACTCGCACACTCCACGCCACTCTTCAGTCAGGACCTCGGTGTGTCCGGGCGGGTCCACCAGCACCAGCAGCAGCACAAGCGGAAAAAGCCGACGAGATGCGGGCGCCTCTGCTGCTGTTGGCCGCGCTGTGCGCGGTGCGGGCCGCTGCGGACTCGGAGCCGGTGACGCTGGTGCAGGAGGCGGACGCGAGCCCCGCGGAGGAGTCGGCCCTGCTCCAACCCAAAGTCCTGATCGCCATCGTGGCTCGCAACGCGGCGCACAGCCTCGGTCACCACCTGGGATGCATCGAGAGGCTGGACTACCCCAAGGAGCGCATCGCTATCTGGTCAGAGCGACACTTTGGCGTAACTTGATCGTCGTTGCTGAGATTGTAATGATTGTGATTATTTATGTTATGAGTTTATCGCGTGCGCATGAAAGTGCTGAGTGTGTGCGCGGTTTGGCATGAATGACAGCGCCTCACTGCGCACAGAGGCAGTCATAAAGCAGCAGGTAAACTCTCATTAGTCCACTATTAAGAGACGAAATAATCATAAAACGCGGGTGGAGTGGGCTGGTGGTGGTCGGGGGGGGGGGGACGCTTGAAAGGAGACACTAAGTTGCTTTGACAGCAGGATTACAAGAGAACGAGGAGGGAGGACGTGTTGGTAAGTCATGCGTGTCAAAAAATGTGTACAAGCCCGCTTTGGGTCTCATGGAAAGTTAATGAGAAGGTCAGTCCATTAGGTACACCTAACCCAATGTATTTATGTGTATAAAATGTGTTAGCGTGCCGGCCTCACAGTGCAGAGGTGTAGGCTCTGGCATCCCTGTGTGGAGTATACATGTTCTTCCTGTGCCTGTGTGGGTTTTCTCCGGGTACTCCAGTTTCCTCCTACAGTCCAAAAACATGCATGGCAGGCTGATTGAACGCTCAAAATTGTCCCTTGGTGTAAGTGTGAGCGTGCATGGTTGTTCGTCTGCGTGTGCCCTGCGATTGGCTGGCAACCGGTTCAGGGTGTCCCCGCCCAGTGCCCGTAGACAGCTGGGATAGGCTCCTGCACGCCCCAACGACCCTGGTGCGGACCAAAATCACAAAACGGGATTTTCAAATTCCATTCATCCAAGCCCAGCCTCCCAAAACCCAAAGTTTCACCTCAAAACAGATTAATCGCTTCCCCAAACTGAACAGTCGCCTCAAATCACTTGTGCTCTAAAAAATTGTGCTTAATACATGTTGTAAAACAAAACTCAACATTATGCAACTGGTTGAGCAAGTGTGCACGGCCTCTTGGAAGTGGTGATGTGACTGCGTTCAGAATGAACCAATCACATTCAAACTCATGTGAGAGGGCTTGATGTCATCACAAAATGTTGATATCAAAAGGTTTGATTTTTATTCAACTTCGTGTTGCATGAGTCATAATGTCCACCTCTGAAGCAGCCTTTTTTTTTAAACCTCTCCAAAATCCAATGAACATTTTCAGCTGCCTTTTATTATCCCATAATCGCTGCTTTTTAAAAATCCAAGCTTGTGTCAAAAACCTCATCACAACACGACAGCCGTGTCTGGATTATAACCAGGCAGAAAAAATGTTTCAAATTGCTCTTTGCGGATCAGTTGGATTTCAAATGGATTTGCACTTAAAAAAAAAAAACAGCCTGGAGATTCTTCACACACACGTGGAACACTTCCATGAAAATAATTAGTTTACATTATGCTCCATCACACAAGCAAATATCAAAATCAGATGAGGGCGACTATTGAGACAGGATATGAACATAGACCTTATTTTGTCCCTTCATTATGATTCATTCATATATATATATATATATAATTTCCAGCTGATGTGTTCAATGCCACATTTTTTTTCAGTTTCCATTCTTTTTATGTTGCACTTCATGAGCGTTGGGGGGGCAAAAACGGGGCAAAAACGCAAGCCCGCGCGTAACCTTGAATGTGACTACTGAATGTCACACTTGAGTGCAAGTCCACTTTTTGTTGACACGGAGACTCATGAGGAATTTGCCGCTCTTTTTTTTTTTTTCCTGTCAGCCTTCATCAGGACAGACGTTCAAATATCGAACGCATTTCCAATCATGCGCTGAGGTTCGGGGAAACGACGACAACATTGAACGCAATGTAAAGTGAAACCGGCAAGATGGAGTTTTTTGGGGGGACCCTCAAACTCTAACCACCTCCCCCCTCTCTTGTTATTTAGTTTTTTGGGGGGTACTCGTATTACTATTATTGCAAAGTTACTTTTCGGCTACCGTTGTTACATAGCCGGCCTTTAAAGGGTCACGACAGTTGCGTTCGATGCAGGCTGTGGATAGGTGAGGCCCGTGGACACATGTGTTGTCCAGATGTTAATTATATACAAAGACAGCAACGGAAATAGGAAGGTAACAAAAAAAACACCTTCGGGGAGCAGAATCAAGAGGCTGCAGTTTACTATCAATCTTTAAAACGAGGCTGCGGGTGACGTCATGTGTTTCCTGGCGGGAGCAGCGCAGTGACACAATTATAGCAAGATCATTTGCTTCACTTCTTGGTGTTTCAGTTGTCTGCACTGCTTCCAGTGTTTATATGTGAAGGTTGTTGTTATTATTATTTTGTCCAATCAGATTTTGTTTTACCCCCTTATCCAATGAATAATTTGGATTGAAAAAAACAAAACAAAAACAATGAATAATTACCAAAAGTTTTTGTCACAGGTATTTCATAGTAAACATCTGGCCTTTGAAGAAAATTAATATCACACTGCTGATGTTATTGTTGCAACTTTGGCCCACAAAATGGGTTGTAGCGCCATGAGTACATCACATACACTTGTGATAAAACTGCAGCCATGGGCGGGCATGACATATTTGCGTTGGACGTTTTGCAGTGATGCCTCAATACAGATGCAAAAAAAAAAGCAGCAATGAAGAAGTCAAGGAGATGTAATAGTGTTAGTCATAATGGAAAGTCACAGTTTGTGCTCGGAGGGCTGAGAAGGGCAGGGCCGCCGAGGCACGGAGGCAGGCGGGCAGGCAGGCAGAGTGTGCATGGGAAAAACCAAACAAAAACAAGAGCCGCTGAGAAGAAGCTTCACTCAAAATTCAGTGAAAACACCCACGTTAAAAATAAATGAACAATAGTAAGCCGAAAGCAATTTGGTGTTTCATGTGTCATCATGGTCGAGAGGTGTTCGATCTTATTTGAAAGACAGGGCATTTTGTGTAAGCCTTGGTTCCGCAGAGTGCCACTATGCCCAGCTGTTGTACGGTGTTCCACAGAGTTCAATTTCGGGGCCCCTCCTGTTTTCATTGTATTTGGTGCCACTGGGTTTCATCTGAAGAAAGCATGTTTTTTTTTCAGATCACAGTCTGTCCCATTAAGCCAAACAGACACTTTTTTTCCCACCAAAGGTCACTTTTGTCCTGTCTACAGGAAATCAAAGCCTGGATGGCACTAAACTTCTTGAACTTCAATGAAAAGAAAACAGAACTTATGCTGTTTGGTCCCAGTGGCCCTTGTAAATCTCACCTTGTTAACTTGGGCCCTCTAGCATCTTACCGCAAGGCAACAGTCTTGAATTTGGGTCTTAAGTCTGACAGTGATTTAAAATTGGACTATCAAATCGGTGCTGTTGTTAAATCAATTAAAATAAATTTTAGACAGCTGCTTAAAATAACGCCTTTCCTTTCACAACAGCATTTCGAAACAGTAATTCACACCTTTGTTGCAGCTTGTCTGCATGAGTGTAATGCACTTTATTTTGGAGTCAGCCAGTCCTCCTTCAAGCGTCTCCAGTTGCCGAAAGCAGCTGTCAGACGCCACCGCTCGCTGTCATTTGCCGGCAATACTGAAGAGTAACACGCCTATTAGCAAATTACAAGCTGCTTCTTACCTGGGAGTGTGCACAGACATACTCACTTTTGGCACACAGTTGGCTTGGTGGACTTTTCCACTGCTTGCTGCTGAAACTCTCTCCCAAAGTCAATTTTAGACCGCGCAGACACACGCACAGACATCACAGTCGGAGTGCCTTTATTTTTTTAAACCGTGTAGCAACGGATGTTGCAAAATCTCAGGACGTTTCAATGTTTAATGGGAATTTATGGCAATAAATAACATAAATTGAAAGTTTGCTTTCAAGAGGAAACTCAAATCTACCTGTAGGTATTTTAGCACTTCGAGAAGATTTCTTGAAAACAAAATACGGTGGTTGACTTTTGAGGGCCACGATTTCGGAATTTTCCATGTTGCGAATTATTACTTATGTAAGCTTATGTTAAATAATTAATTATTTTCATTTTATATTTGAGCATTATATTCCTTTATGTTACAGATACCTAAATTAGATTCTATTTAATAATTGCTGAAACATTCTTATGTTGCTTGCGTTTGATTGGCTGAAGGAAAGCAGGAAGTGTTTTCGTTTCCGGAAAAAGGTGTGTCTTCGTTCGTTCGGTATTGTGCGGAGCAGACGTTGAAAAAAATAAAGGATTTAATCTCTCCTTTTGCCCTTTCTAAGTAGAGCTATCCACTAAAAACAATGAACCCCATAACTTACTGTTCGTAAAAATGTAATCCCTGATCCATGTCGCGGTTTCTCCTTTTATTCCCTTTTATTTACGCATCGTATAGTATGACCCACCCGAAGCCAGGACGTGTCACTTCCTGTCTTGTAGAAGTACGTGTACGTGTCTCGCCGACGTGCGGTTTAGCGGTTGACGAAGCGTGTAAATATGCGTGTGTGTCTCTACTCGTGGCTGCGGCGCAGCGTCAGGTGTTCCCCACTTCGACTGGCGCACCATTAAATCACCCGACAAATCACCAGACGTCACGCGGCTGCTGCGCATGCGCGCACATGCGCGCGCTTGTTTGGACCTGCTTTCGGTTTGAATAAGGAGACCCAAACACGGCGCATGCTAACGTCAAGACAAAGGTTTATTTGTGTTGAAGCTCCATTCATACATAAGGCGAGTCAGTGGTGCTTTACAAATGCAAAGAAAGAATGATTAAAAACAGAATTCAATCCCAAAATAATAAAGATGAAGATCAATCCTCGCATGAAAGCAGCTTCAACCAAAATATGAAATAAACTGGTAAAACGAGAAAACAGGCCGATTGTCAAGTTTAAAATCAAAAAGCAAAGACTACGAAAACAAACAAAAAAATTCATTTATGACTGGCCTGCCATGCTCATCCGTCCCAATACTTTTGTCAAGATAAATCAAGCAATCAAATACTGTATATAACCGTGCGACGGTGTCGTTCCAGGGCCGCAAGTGACCACAATGTGGACAACACCACGGCCATGTTGCGAGAATGGCTGAAGAACGCTCAGCGCGTCTACCATTACGTGGAGTGGAGGCCCATGGAGGAGCCCAGGTGAGCCATCTTCAACCCCATCTGGTCAAAATAATGAACCCAATTTGCTTTAAAAAAAAACAGCTCCTCAGTGTGTGGGTTAGCTTTTTTTAGTGTCCATTTTGCTTTGTTGTATGCCACTAGATTTTGTAGAATTGTAAAAGACGTGACTCACGAAAATTTGGGAAGCAAAGCACGGCTGTGAAGGATGCAAAAAAAAAAAAAAAAGGTCTTTCTTCACGAATCACTTATCAATGATGCTCTGTGAAGGTCCTACACAGATGAGTGGGGTCCGAAGCACTGGTCTACATCCCGGTTCAACCATGTGATGAAGCTGAGGCAGGCGGCACTCAAGGCGGCCAGGGAGCGATGGGCCGACTATATCCTGGTAAGAGAAAGACGCCAAAATGGCTCTCGGTGCCAAAAAAATCTTGATTTGTAAGGATCGCCATCCAGCGTTTCAGTTTGTCACTACAGTGGCACCTTGACTTTGGCCTTACATCTTTTCCCTGACCAAGCCTGTAGCTTAATTTATTCATTTGTCAAAGCCCCCCCCACCCCCAATAGAATAAAATCAATTGATATTCCCTTAATCTTTTCTATGTGTGTTTCTGCTGTGTAGTTTGTAGACAGCGACAACCTCCTGACAAACCCGCGTGTGCTCAACTTGCTCATTGCCGAGAACTTGACCATGGCCGCCCCCATGTTGGAATCCCGCTCCTTGTACTCCAACTACTGGTGCGGCATGACGCCACAGGTACATCTGTCCATCCGTCTGTCCTTCCATCCAGGAAGCATTCTTCCATCCATCAATCTATCCATTCAGCCATGGTCCGTCCATCCAGGCATCCATCATTATTCATCCATCCATCCTTCCATCCACTTAGACATCCTACCGTCCGTCCATCCATCAAACTATCAATCCATCCATCCATTCTTCCATCCGTCTGTCCATCCATCAGCCGTAATTCTTCCATCCATCTATCCATCCATCCATCCATTCATCCATCTGTCAATCCATCCATTGCTGTGTAATATGGATTCAATTTTGCATCCTCATAACGATATCTATCTTGAGAGTATCTTTGTTTAAAATGACCTGAGATGAATGTCAATTCTTTAATACACCTCTCACACCTTTTATAGATAGAAATAGAAATAGAAAACTCATTTAAATGGAAAAAACCCTAAAAATACAATAAAACATGCATATCCCTTGAAAAAACAAAACAAACATTTTTGGGTTACATTTGCATAGCAACAGAGTTAACCCAATTAACCGCACCAAAAAAATAACAAGATAAATGATATAAGGTTATAAGGTACGCTAGGCATTTTTACACCACATCATCCATCTTCTGTTCTGATACAAAAAACCAAATGTGCTGTCCTTCAGGGCTACTACAAGAGAACTCCGGACTACCAGCCAATCAGGGAGTGGAAGCGTCTGGGCTGCTTTCCAGTTCCGATGGTGCACAGCACCTTCCTGTTGGACCTGAGACGGGAGGCCAGCCGGGAGCTGGCCTTCTACCCGCCTCACCCCGACTATAGCTGGGCCTTTGATGACATCATGGTGTTTGCATTCTCCGCACGTGAAGCGGGTGAGTTGGGAGCTCGCAGCAAACTAGCACATTTGGAGCCCGCCTGTCAACGCTATTTAACATCAGGGGCAAAAAGTAGTCACACTCTTAAATCGAGATACTTGTACTTAGATCGTATGTCGTCACTTTCCAACCAGTGGTCAACGGTAAGCTGCTTTTTATTTGTTCCTTCACCGTCTAATCAGCGTGCTTGGCCCGTAACAAAGACGACATTGTAGGATGAGTGAAAGCAGATAGATGACCAAAACCACGTGTACGGATTGTTTATGTGCGCGCGCACGGGTGTGTGCACGTGCTGTGAAATTTGCGACCTTGGAGATTTCCATTTCATAGACGTGACAAGAATGTGTTGCGTTTGCCTGCCAGTGCGTTGCATCATACGTTTGGCCCGCAGGGTCACAGGTTTGCAGCAGTGGGCCGCGCATTCACAACACCGGGCCTTCAGTTACCCGACTCAACCCACCTCGCGATCACGTCGCCATGATGGACAGAATAGTTCACAAAAACGCAATATGACAGCGTGCGACTGCAACAGTTTTGCTCTTGGGAATACAGTACATTAATGCACTTTAATTTAACAAATGTTCGAATTTTGTTCTGAGATGGGACGCAGGCCTTGGTTATTGCTTCAAGAAATGCTTCCCCCCTCCCCTTCCCCAAATGCTCAGGGGCACATTTTGCAGCTGTGCAATGCGTCCATTTGTGTGTGTCGGGGCCTGCAGAAGCAGCTAGCTAGCAACAAGTTCAGCTGGTTACCAATGCGCCTAAACACGTTGGCGGTGGGGGGGGGGTCGCTCCTGGGTCACCAATCATCCCTTTCGTGATGACGAAGAAGCTACATTTCTGACAAGTCTCACGAAGGCATGAAGACAAAAGTCAGAGAGTCGCGCTAAATGCTATGCTAACCTAACAATCTTTTTATTGTTTAATCAAACCTTTGCTTCAGTTCCTTGGGATCAACTTGAGGGGGGAAAAACATTGAAAGTCATAATTGTGTGTGTGTCTCTGTGTGTTTCTTTTTGTGTGTGTGTGTGTGTGTGTGTGTGTGCGCGCCCTCTAGCCGTGCAGATGCATGTGTGTAACAGAGAGCACTATGGCTTCCTTCCCGTCCCCCTCAAGGCGCACCAGAATGTCGAGGATGAGCGCGAGAGCTTCATACACACCATCACGGAGGCCTTGAGTGAGTCCACACGCGCGCACACACACACACACACACACACACACACACACACACACACACACACACACACACACACACACACACACACACACACACACACACACACTTATATAGTACACACATACTTTGCAGCAATCTGTCACGCCTCACTGTGTGTGCCGGGCCTGTTCCCCTTGACCTCCAGTGGCGTCTCTGATTGCATCCTGTCAGCCTCCACACGCCAGCGTCGTCTTTCTGTCTTTTCCTTTTGCTTTTCTGTCTTCCCCTCAACTCGCTGTCGTGCCGTGCCCGAGATAAGACTTGAAAAAGAGACGCCAAAATGCAGCGGCAATTTTGCTCACAAAATCCTCTTTGTGGCCAAAGCACACGTGTCGACATTCTTATCCAAAGTAGACATCCATGAAAATACATACTGGACATCTCATTGTTCATATTCGAAAACGATAAATGGGAGATGACCGTATATGTGTCCTTCTGCCCCACAGTTGACCACGATATTGAGCCCTCTGAGCACCTGTACTCGCCTCCATCGCCGCAGGACAACATGGGTCTGGATGACGTGAGTTCAACCTTTTTGCCTTTCAGAAGTGACGCCTTTTTCCTGCCTCGCCGCATCCACAATGCGCCATGTGTTTGTTTGTTTTAGATCTTCCTGATAAACCTGAAGCGTCGGCTGGACAGAAGAAGCCGGATGTTGAAAACAATGTCGGCGCTGGGCCTTCACACCACCCTCTCGGTTGCGGTGGACGGCAAGTAGGTCAACGTCTTAATCTCAAAGCTTGTTGAGAAGCGATTATTATTATATTGTGTACGTGAATGGTCTGGAAATGTTTAAACAGGAGAAATCCAGATGTTGACATTGTTGGTTGACTTCCGTGGATGATGGAAATGGAGCGACATAGGCTCTTGTCTCACCTATTTATCCAAATACTCTCAACTTCCTATCCATTGCTCTTGCTTTTATCCCGCTAATCCCCCCCCACGCCCCTCCCAGCTGCATACAAGCTGCGACATGCGGAGGCTGACTAACAGTTTTTAGAGCAAGTGAGTGAGCGTGACTTCTCCTTTCAACTTCTCAGAGCTTTGAACACATCCCAGCTGCAGGGGCTGGGAATCGAAATGCTGCCCGGCTACAAGGACCCGTACTCGGGCCGGGTCCTGACCAGAGGCGAGATTGGCTGCTTCCTTAGCCATCACTCCATATGGAGCCAGGTGAGAGAAGTTAAAGGATGTGACCCTTAAAGCGCAAAGTATTTGCCCCCTTCCTGATTTCTGAATGGGGGGGGGGAATCAAAATCCAAAACCGCAATGTTTGTGAACTGTTATTAACCAAATTTTTGGGGAAAGCTGAGTTCAGTTTCACTGGCCACACCCAGTCCTACAATACAATATATTGCAGACTGACAAGACATAGCATTTCAGGAAGGTCGGTGTGGAAATAACACAGCGATTACAAAAGAATAACATGCCAACAGTCAAACGTTGCTCCAGATGGCAAGAATGCTACTTCAGGACCTGGACGACTTCATGTGATTGATGGGAAAATGAATTCCACTGAAAATCCCACAGCTGAACAACCGGCCATCACCTTGTGCCCTCAAGCTCAAGATTCATTTGGTTTTTGTTTCTACTTTGGGATCCTTTTTGTGTCGAAATAAGCTACAAGTGTAATCATTAGATATGAGAAATCACGAGAGAACAAGGGTGAGTACGAGATAAGTTTTTGTACTTCTTCCTGTCCCAGCGTGTCATCATTTTGGATCCACAGGTGGTGGAGCGTGGCCTTCAGAAAGTTCTTGTTCTAGAGGACGACGTGAGGTTCGAGCCCCGCTTCAAACGACGACTGCAGGCCATCATGGAGGACGTGGACAAAGCCCAGCTGGACTGGGACCTCATGTAAGAATACACCACATTCCCAAATTGGTGTTTCATGATAGATGTAGCGCAGATCATTTCAAATGTGGCAAGAACCAGTTAAACCGTCTGAGTTAAACCCTAACTCGACGCTTTTGTCATCTTATTTTGAAGAGCTCTATAGCTCTATAGCCAAAATGTTAGTGTCGAGTGGACTTCAGCTAAACTATTAGGCAGTGATTCCCAATATAGCCACACTCATACTTTACAATGACGCTGAGATCGTGGTTCGTATTTCAGCTACGTGGGGCGCAAGCGCATGCAAGTGCAGCAGCCCGAGCGCTCGGTGGACGGCGTCAACAACCTGGTGGAGGCCGACTACTCGTACTGGACGCTGGGCTACGTGCTGTCGCTACAGGGCGCCACCAAGCTGCTGGACGCCAAACCCTTCTCTAAGATGCTGCCCGTCGATGAGTTCCTGCCCGTCATGTTCAACAAACACCCCAAGTAAGCCGCCTATATTTTTGGAGAGTAAACTGGAATTCCCAACTTTATTTTATTTTATAAGGATTTGTCCAAGAGCTAATTAGATGAGTTTTGAGGTTTAAAGGGGGGGCACACACCAGTTTGGAGTTTGCTGTTAATCAAGAAGCATTGCCTGATGTGAACCACACCTGGTAGAAATTTTACCCAATCACTTCAGGTGTGCCTCAGGGCTCTGTCCCGGGGCCCCTGCATTTAATCATCTGCTTTGATCCCCTCTGCACGCTTTTTTATAAATTCCAACTCTACCTCTCCCGCAAACCCAGTATTTCACTTGCAACCTCCCTCCTCGCCTCCTGCTTGCTTATCAGAAATCAATACTTGAGCTCTCCTTGTTTGTACAAATCAACCAACAAGCCTTCATTCAACCGGCCCACAGAGCACCGTGTAAAATGCTTACCGCTCTCCTTCAGTGCTCTCTGTTCTCAGATTGCCGTCATGCTATATATTAGCATGACAACTGTTAGCATGTTAGCATTGTACCACTTCTCATTGGGAAATAGTGAGTGAATATGAGCAGCATTCGTTTTTATGAGACTTTGTGGAATACAGAGAATAGAGAGCGCAGAGGCAAGTGAGTCTGTGCATGTTAGAGTCCCAAATAAACATGGAAGATTTTTATAATTTTTTTTCCGACAAGCTCGGCGACGGCAAATATTGACTGATGACTCCAAATAGATGCGTGCAGGTGCACGGAAGTCTTACGTAAGGATTCAGCAGGTGATGCGTAACGAACGCTGGGATGTCTTCTGTGACATTTTGCATGGAGTTTTCTAATTAAGCTCCTCCCCTCCCCGTTTTATTCCAGTACAGTGTGTTTTCTTCTTCTTCCCACCAGTGATCCCCAACTTCATGCACACACTGAACAGTGCTCGGATTGTGCTCAAGGCTGCACGTTGCCATCCAGAGGACGCACACTGGCATTTGTATTTGATCAAATACCAACGACGACAAGGACTTTTACTTTCGTAAATGCTCCGCAGGGTGCTGATCCCGTCCCCCTCGTCTTTGTGTCTCTTCGTCTTCTTTCCGCGGAGCGCGTCCGTCACGCCTCTCTCTCATGCCCTCACATCTTTTTGACCCTTTTTTTTTCCCTTTCTGCACCTTCCGCGCGGCTCTCGTCAACAAAGGTTTGACTTTGTGCGCTCGCCCCGCTCGCCCTGTGTCGCCCACTCCTCCCCCTTCGCTTGCCTCTCTTTGAGGAATGCGGGCCGCCAAGGTTCTTCCTGCTGCTCGGAGAAGGGGACAGGATTCCCATTGATAGCGGCCTGGAGGTGGGGGTGGGGTCGGGATGGATGCTGCGTGTGCGCGTGTGTTACTACGCAAATACACGGGGATGTGTGTCCAGTGTTCCCCGTATAGATGACTCGGTCAATAGACTCTGTGTGCGCACTCACAATCATTCATTCACTCAATCGGGAAAGAAATAGGAATCACGTGTGCTTTAATTCATTGTTTGTCGAAAGCAAATTGACACACAATTTTCACAGTCGGCCAGAAGTGACTCAGCACTTTTCTTCCGATGAATACCGTTTTTTGTTGTTGTTGTTGTGGTTATTGTTCCGCTTGTTTTGTCGCCTTTGGATTCCAACTGCATCAAACGTATCCTCCTCAGCGTGGACTACATGTCCCACTACGAGCCGCGAGACCTGCGGGCCTTCTCGGTGGAGCCGCTGCTCATCTACCCCACGCACTACACGGGCGAGCCGGGCTACATCAGCGACACCGAGACCTCCACCATCTGGGACGACGAGGCCGTGGCCACCGACTGGGACCGGCAGCACGCCCGCAAGACTGCCCAGCAGGGCCGCATCCGAACCGTGGCCCAGAACAGCGTCACGGGGGACTCGCCGCCGCCCGCCGCCAGGGCCTCGCGGGACGAACTGTGAAGTGGTGGGAGTTATTTCGACGCGCGTGCCATTTTGGAAGCCCTTTGAAAAGACACTTGAAGCGGAGACACTGTACTTGCACGAGACGACGAAGGGCCTTAATTTATTATTTCCAGCGTGCCTCCTTTGAATTTACCCTATTTCCTCAAATAGTGGCCATCATCCTTTTCGGACAACTAAACGACGTGCCTTCCTCAAATAGATGACTCCTTTTTCCATCATTGGGGGGTGATGAGTAATTGTATATGCAAGGGCTTATTTGAACTCTTCTGCAAACCTAAACAGCAGCACCCCAAAAAATTGGAGGGAGTTGAAATCCTAATATTATTATTATTATCATTTGGGTTTTTTTTGGGGGGGGGCTGGCAGGGGGTTATTGTTTTTTTGTTATTTTTTGGGGGGGTCTTTGGTAATCAGCAGTACAACATGGGTTTAATTCACCAAAAAAACGCAGTTTCTGACCAAAAAGCTTTTTATGAAGAGAAGCATGTCAGAACTGCGAGTCTGATGCTTACATTTTCTTCTTTTGTGACACCTCAACAATGAAACATGAAAAACAACTTAGATGACAAAACAGTTTTACAGATATGTAACTCACACACACACACGCCGTGAGTGACGCTGACCCGCCGCATGGTTGGAGTTGAACGCCAGTGAGGTGTGGACCAATTACCAGTTTGATGGTTTAGCGTGAATTTAAAAAGTCAAGGTTACAATAGCCGTTAAAAGTGTCCGTCACCGGTAATGAGCACTTCTTTTCTTTTTTGAGGGGACTCCAAAGCAGTCAAAGTGCCACTGTGATATGATTGGCTGCGTGCAGAGATCACCAAACAAGACGCCTCTTTGAAGATTATTGAAGAGGCCAGCAACTTTTTTTTTTCCTCTCTCTCCTTCTCGGGTGAGCAGAGAGGGGAGGGGGGAGCAGTTGCATACAGGCAGGGGCACAGGGAACATGGATGCCTTTTTCTATGTCGATGCCAGCGAGTACTAGTTAGCCCCAACATGACCAGCCTCCGGGTTTGTCCTCAAAATAGCTCACTCGAGATGGGACACTGTGACGCGCAAAGAAATGACGATTTGTGTCTTTCTTTCTTTAACTTAACATGACATAAGTTCCTTAACGTACCAGACAATCTATTTCTTTGCTTAACAATAAAATCAATTGTGTAAATTAGGCTAAATTAGCACACGAGTTGTAGACACACCCCAGGCCTCGCCTTATCCGTACCGAGTCAATTAAAAAGCCCCTGACCACTATTGTTGGAAATACGGTGTTCAAATCAGACTTCCGTTGCTCATGTGATTTAAAATAAAATGATGATTGCTCGTGGACAGCTTTGGAACAAAAGAAACATTCACTTTTTTTCCTGCAAGCTGGTATGCACATGCATGCATGTTTTGAAGATTGTCACATGACCACACACACACACACACACACACACACACACACACACACACACACACACACACACACACACACACACACACACACACACACTTAGGCTAGCCGTTTTTTGGCCAAGTGTAGCCCAGCAGCAGGCGGGTCCTATTTGTTAGCAAAGCAGAATCACACACATGTTAGCACATGCAGCTACCAGGCCCAAAACGGTCATTTCTGTTCATTTATATGTCATGTATGTCCATAACATACACACATACTGGCTTCTTCTCCACGTCCAGGCTGATTTGATACACTTGTGCTCTTGACGAAACAATAAAACAACAGCCTCATTTATGCGTTGTCACTCGCCCCTAAGTCTGGATGGATTATCTTTTGTGTTTGCCAACATCTGCTTTTGCTTTGGAAAAGAATTATCGATATTTTGGCCGATTTTCTGGTATATTAGGGACCAAATTAGTCATTGAATCCTCATCAATTTACACTTGAATGAAGTGATGGGAATTCAAAGAAAATAATTTCCCCTCTGATTCATGGACTAATTAGACAAAAATAAATAGACAGCCCCTCCGCGAGCCGTCACCTTACCGTGGTGGAGGGGTTTGTGTGTCCCAATGATCCTAGGAGCTAAGTTGTCTGGGGCTTTATGCCCCTGTCAGGGTCACCCATGGCAAAAAGGTTCTAGGTGAGGGACCAGACAAAGCACGGCTCAAAGACCCTTTATGATGATTGAAATTAATGGACTTCAGTTTCCCTTGCCCGGACGCGGGTCACCGGGGCCCCCCTCTGGAGCCAGGCCTGGAGGTGGGGCTCGTTGGCGAGCGCCTGGTGGCCGGGCCTACACCCATGGGGCCCGGCCGGGCTCAGCCCGAAGAGGCAACGTGGGTCCCCCTTCTCATGGGCTCACCACCCATGGGAGGGGCCAAAGGGTCGGGTGCAATGTGCTCTCTGTTCTCAGATTGCCGTCATGCTATATATTAGCATGACAACTGTTAGCATGTTAGCATTGTACCACTTCTCATTGGGAAATAGTGAGTGAATATGAGCAGCATTCGTTTTTATGAGACTTTGTGGAATACAGAGAATAGAGAGCGCAGAGGCAAGTGAGTCTGTGCATGTTAGAGTCCCAAATAAACATGGAAGATTTTTATAATTTTTTTTTCCGACAAGCTCGGCGACGGCAAATATTGACTGATGACTCCAAATAGATGCGTGCAGGTGCACGGAAGTCTTACGTAAGGATTCAGCAGGTGATGCGTAACGAACGCTGGGATGTCTTCTGTGACATTTTGCATGGAGTTTTCTAATTAAGCTCCTCCCCTCCCCGTTTTTATTCCAGTACAGTGTGTTTTCTTCTTCTTCCCACCAGTGATCCCCAACTTCATGCACACACTGAACAGTGCTCGGATTGTGCTCAAGGCTGCACGTTGCCATCCAGAGGACGCACACTGGCATTTGTATTTGATCAAATACCAACGACGACAAGGACTTTTACTTTCGTAAATGCTCCGCAGGGTGCTGATCCCGTCCCCCTCGTCTTTGTGTCTCTTCGTCTTCTTTCCGCGGAGCGCGTCCGTCACGCCTCTCTCTCATGCCCTCACATCTTTTTGACCCTTTTTTTTTCCCTTTCTGCACCTTCCGCGCGGCTCTCGTCAACAAAGGTTTGACTTTGTGCGCTCGCCCCGCTCGCCCTGTGTCGCCCACTCCTCCCCCTTCGCTTGCCTCTCTTTGAGGAATGCGGGCCGCCAAGGTTCTTCCTGCTGCTCGGAGAAGGGGACAGGATTCCCATTGATAGCGGCCTGGAGGTGGGGGTGGGGTCGGGATGGATGCTGCGTGTGCGCGTGTGTTACTACGCAAATACACGGGGATGTGTGTCCAGTGTTCCCCGTATAGATGACTCGGTCAATAGACTCTGTGTGCGCACTCACAATCATTCATTCACTCAATCGGGAAAGAAATAGGAATCACGTGTGCTTTAATTCATTGTTTGTCGAAAGCAAATTGACACACAATTTTCACAGTCGGCCAGAAGTGACTCAGCACTTTTCTTCCGATGAATACCGTTTTTTGTTGTTGTTGTTGTGGTTATTGTTCCGCTTGTTTTGTCGCCTTTGGATTCCAACTGCATCAAACGTATCCTCCTCAGCGTGGACTACATGTCCCACTACGAGCCGCGAGACCTGCGGGCCTTCTCGGTGGAGCCGCTGCTCATCTACCCCACGCACTACACGGCGAGCCGGGCTACATCAGCGACACGAGACCTCCACCATCTGGGACGACGAGGCCGTGGCCACCGACTGGGACCGGCAGCACGCCCGCAAGACTGCCCAGCAGGGCCGCATCCGAACCGTGGCCCAGAACAGCGTCACGGGGGACTCGCCGCCGCCCGCCGCCAGGGCCTCGCGGGACGAACTGTGAAGTGGTGGGAGTTATTTCGACGCGCGTGCCATTTTGGAAGCCCTTTGAAAAGACACTTGAAGCGGAGACACTGTACTTGCACGAGACGACGAAGGGCCTTAATTTATTATTTCCAGCGTGCCTCCTTTGAATTTACCCTATTTCCTCAAATAGTGGCCATCATCCTTTTGGGACAACTAAACGACGTGCCTTCCTCAAATAGATGACTCCTTTTTCCATCATTGGGGGGTGATGAGTAATTGTATATGCAAGGGCTTATTTGAACTCTTCTGCAAACCAAAACAGCAGCACCCCAAAAAATTGGAGGGAGTTGAAATCCTAATATTATTATTATTATCATTTGGGTTTATTTTGGGGGGGGGCTGGCAGGGGGTTATTGTTTTTTTGTTATTTTTTGGGGGGGTCTTTGGTAATCAGCAGTACAACATGGGTTTAATTCACCAAAAAAACGCAGTTTCTGACCAAAAAGCTTTTTATGAAGAGAAGCATGTCAGAACCGCGAGTCTGATGCTTACATTTTCTTCTTTTGTGACACCTCAACAATGAAACATGAAAAACAACTTAGATGACAAAACAGTTTTACAGATATGTAACTCACACACACACACGCCGTGAGTGACGCTGACCCGCCGCATGGTTGGAGTTGAACGCCAGTGAGGTGTGGACCAATTACCAGTTTGATGGTTTAGCGTGAATTTAAAAAGTCAAGGTTACAATAGCCGTTAAAAGTGTCCGTCACCGGTAATGAGCACTTCTTTTCTTTTGAGGGACTCCAAAGCAGTCAAAGTGCCACTGCGATATGATTGGCTGCGTGCAGAGATCACCAAACAAGACGCCTCTTTGAAGATTATTGAAGGGGCCAGCAACTTTTTTTTTTCCTCTCTCTCCTTCTCGGGTGAGCAGAGAGGGGAGGGGGGAGCAGTTGCGTACAGGCAGGGGCACAGGGAACATGGATGCCTTTTTCTATGTCGATGCCAGCGAGTACTAGTTAGCCCCAACATGACCAGCCTCCGGGTTTGTCCTCAAAATAGCTCACTCGAGATGGGACACTGTGACGCGCAAAGAAATGACGATTTGTGTCTTTCTTTCTTTAACTTAACATGACATAAGTTCCTTAATGTACCAGACATTCTATTTCTTTGCTTAACATTAAAATCAATTGTGTAAATTAGGCTAAATTAGCACACGAGTTGTAGACACACCCAAGGCCTCGCCTTATCCGTACCGAGTCAATTAAAAAGCCCCTGACCACTATTGTTGGAAATACGGTGTTCAAATCAGACTTCCGTTGCTCATGTGATTTAAAATAAAATGATGATTGCTCGTGGACAGCTTTGGAATAAAAGAAACATTCACTTTTTTTCCTGCAAGCTGGTATGCACATGCATGCGTGTTTTGAAGATTGTCACATGACCACACACACACACACACACACACACACACACACACACACACACACACACACACACACACACACACACACACACACACTTAGGCTAGCCGTTTTTTGGCCAAGTGTAGCCCAGCAGCAGGCGGGTCCTATTTGTTAGCAAAGCATCACTCACACACATGTTAGCACATGCAGCTACCAGGCCCAAAACGGTCATTTCTGTTCATTTATATGTCATGTATGTCCATAACATACACACATACTGGCTTCTTCTCCACGTCCAGGCTGATTTGATACACTTGTGCTCTTGACGAAACAATAAAACAACAGCCTCATTTATGCGTTGTCACTCGCCCCGAAGTCTGGATGGATTATCTTTTGTGTTTGTCAACATCTGCTTTTGCTTTGGAAAAGAATTATCAATATTTTGGCCGATTTTCTGGTATATTAGGGACCAAATTAGTCATTGAATCCTCATCAATTTACACTTGAATGAAGTGATGGGAATTCAAAGAAAATAATTTCCCTCTGATTCATGGACTAATTAGACAAAAATAAATAGACAGCCCCTCATGAGCCGTCACCTTACCGTGGTGGAGGGGTTTGTGTGTCCCAATGATCCTAGGAGCTAAGTTGTCTGGGGCTTTATGCCCTGTCAGGGTCACCCATGGCAAAAAGGTTCTAGGTGAGGGACCAGACAAAGCACGGCTCAAAGACCCTTTATGATGATTGAAATTAATGGACTTCAGTTTCCCTTGCCCGGACGCTGGTCACCGGGCCCCCTCTGGAGCCAGGCCTGGAGGTGGGGCTCGTTGGCGGCGCCTGGTGGCCGGGCCTACACCCATGGGGCCCGGCCGGGCTCAGCCCGAAGAGGCAACGTGGGTCCCCCTTCTCATGGGCTCACCACCCATGGGAGGGGCCAAAGGGTCGGGTGCAATGTGAGCTGGGCAGCAGCCAAAGGCGGGGACCCTGGCGGTCTGATCCTCGGCTGCAGAAGCTAGCTCTAGGGACGTGGAATGTCACCTCTCTTGCAGGAAGGAACCCGAGCTGGTGTGCGAGGTAGAGAAGTTCCGACTAGATATAGTCGGACTTGCCTCGACACACAGCCTGGGTTCTGGTACCAGTTCTCTCGAGAGGGGTTGGACTCTCTTCCACTCTGGAGTTGCTCATGGTGAGAGCGCAGAGCAGGTGTGGGCATACTCATTGCCCCGGCTCAGTGCCTGTACATTGGGGTTCACACCGGTAGACGAGAGGGTTGCTTCTCTCCGCCTTCGGGTGGGGGGACGGGTCCTGACCGTTGTTTGTGCATATGCACCAAACAGCAGCTCAGCGTACCCACCCTTTTTGGAGTCCTTGGAGGGTGTGCTAGAGAGTACTCCTGCTGGGGACTCCCTCGTTCTGCTGGGGACTTCAATGCTCATGTGGGCAACGACAGTGAGACCTGGAGGGCGTGATTGGGAGGAACGGCCCCCTGATCAGAACTCGAGTGGTGTTTTGTTATTGGACTTCTGTGCTCGTCACGGATTGTCCATAACGAACACCTTGTTCAAACATAAGGGTGTCCATATGTGCACTTGGCACCAGGACACCCTAGGCCGCAGTTCGATGATTGACTTTGTGGTTGTATCATCGGATTTGCGGCCACATGTTTTGGACATTCGGGTGAAGAGAGGCGGAGCTGTCAACTGATCACCACCTGGTGGTGAGTAGGCTCCGATGGTGGGGGAGGACGCCGGTCCGTCCTGGCAGACCCAAACGTATTGTGAGGGTTTGCTGGGAGCGTCTGGCGGAATCCCCTGTCAGAAAGAGTTTCAACTCCCACCTCCGGCAGAGCTTTTCCCATGTCCCGGGGGAGGCGGGGGACATTGAGTCCGAATGGACCATGTTCCGCGCCTCTATTGTTGAGGCGGCCGACCTGAGTTGTGGCCGTAAGGTGGTTGGTGCCTGTCGTGGCGGCAACCCCCGTACCCGCTGGTGGACACCAGCGGTAAGGGATGCCGTCAAGCTGAAGAAGGAGTCCTATCGGGCCTTTATGGCCTGTGGGACCCCAGAGGCAGCTGACGGGTATCGACTGGCCAAGCGGAATGCGGCTTCGGTGGTCGCCGAGGCAAAAACTCGGACATGGGAGGAGTTCGGTGAGGCCATGGAAGCCAACTTCCGGACGGCTTCGAGGAAATTCTGGTCCACCATTCGACGTCTCAGGAGGGGGAAGCAGTGCACCACTAACACTGTGTACAGTGGAGATGGGGCGCTGCTGACTTCGACTCGGGACGTTGTGAACCGGTGGGCAGAGTACTTCGAAGACCTCCTCAACTCCACCAGCACGCCTTCCTTGGAGGAAGCAGAGTCTGGGGACTCTGAGGCGGGCTCTCCTATCTCTGTGGTTGAAGTCACCGATGTGGTTAAAAAGCTCCTCGGTGGCAAGGCCCCAGGGGTGGATGAGATCCGCCCGGAGTTCCTCAAGGCTCTTGATGTTTTGGGGCTGTCCTGGTTGACACGCCTCTGCAGCATCGCGTGGTCATCGGGAGAGTGCCTCTGGATTGGCAGACCGGGGTGGTGGTCCCTCTTTTTAAAAGGGGACCGGAGGGTGTGTTCCAACTACAGAGGAATCACACTCCTCAGCCTCCCTGGTAAGGTCTATTCAGGGTGCTAGAGAGGAGGGTCCGTCGGGAAGTCGAGCCTCAGATTGAGGAGGAGCAGTGTGGTTTTCGTCCCGGCCGTGGAACATTGGACCAGCTCTACACCCTTAGCAGGGTCCTCGAGGGTGCGTGGGAATTCGCCCAACCAGTCTACATGTGTTTTGTGGACTTGGAGAAGGCGTTTGACCGTGTCCTCGGGGAGTTCTGTGGGGGTGCTTGGGAGTATGGGGTACCGAGCCCCTGATACGGGCTGTCCGGTCCCTATACTGCCGATGTCAGAGCTTAGTTCGCATTGCGGCAATAAGTCGGAATCGTTTCCAGTGAGGTTGGACTCCGCCAAGGCTGCCCTTTGTCGCCGATTCTGTTCATCACCTTTATGGACAGAATTTCTAGGCGCAGCCGAAGCGTTGAGGGGTCCGTTTTGGTGGCCTCAGTGTTACATCTCTGCTTTTGCAGATGATGTAGTACTGTTGGCTCCTTCAAGCAGGGCTCTCCAACTCTCACTGGAGCGTTCGCAGCCGAGTGTGAAGCGGTTGGGATGAGGAGATTAATTGATTGTTAAAATAACACCAGTGCACAATTTGTTATATTTTAAAAAAATCAGAGATGCAAGTAAACTTTTCTGGATTTTTTTTTAACAATAATATTTTTTAACAGTAACTTCCTGCTTCCGAAAAATATATGTTAACGTGTGAAAGGACTCTACTTAATATTACCCAATAACTGTAAAAATAAGCAGACACATTTTTGCATGGGCCCCAACACAACTTTCTAGTACACCCGAACACAGCACTAAAGTTTGATTATTTTTCGTGTAATAATAACGAATCACATCAGTCAGCTCTCATCAAGTCCAGGATATTTAGGCGTTTATTGATTTGCGTAGTCAGCACAAACAAGCTCCTACAGTACTGTTCCCATGACCTCCTGGCGAGGGGCTGCAGACAGACTCCACAGACTCCGGTGGTGTTGCACAACCAATACAGTGGGCCATTAAAAAAAAAAAAACACTTGAAAGGGAACATACAGGAGGTGAAGGTGATTATAGACGAGGACCACGTGCTGTTTCATACTTCCTGTCTGCTGGAGGATCTGATGGGGCAAATTAGGAGACAAATCAGGTCCTTGTGCTGTCTTAAGACACCCTGGAACTGATTTAAATTGTCAGATGAATAGTATGGCACTCCTACAGGGGAAATATGATGGGTGTTGAGGTTTAATTTCTGTATGTAGATTTAGGCTGTCAAATATATTCATGGTGCAGATTGCAACAGGTTTATTATGCTAATCCAATTTGGATGTGGCCGTTTGTCTCTAAACAACTAATCACAGGGCGTAAAAATGCGGACGGATTCAAGAATCAGCACTCTGTGAGGATGAATTTGAAATCTGATTTCATGATCCCGAAAGCCCTGGGCAGATTACGTTGACATGGCAACACACAGAGACTGAAATCTGATTGGGCAGATAGTTTTACATTTCCATAAGAAGCACCCAAGAGAAATGCTTTGAAATAAGGAGCGTGTACTGTTGGGAATTAAAAAATGATTTCAAACAACATCATTCATAGTGTTTAGGACGGCAGGGAAGACCTTTCCTGCCCTGACTTCATGCCACTGTGAATACTACAGTGTGTACCGTAATTAATCTTATTTTGTATTTTCTTTGTTTTTTTGTTTTTTTTTTTAAGACAGAACATTGCTGTTTGCCTTTATTGACAAAATACGGCAAAACAACGAGGTGTTTGTTTGGGAGCTGGAACGGATTAACGACATTTCAAATCATGTCATTGAGGAAGTGATTTATTTTGGTGATTAACGGATTTGTTTTGCATTTCTTGTGATACTGAGAAACCGTCGTGGCGTTATGCTTCCATCTGCTGGACGCTCGATGCGATTTGTCCCATTGACTCACTCGCTCACGTGCTCTTATTTCAACCAGAAGAGGCCAGTGTAGGCTCATGTTGAAGCCGGCAACTCATTTCCGACGCGACTCATTTCTCTTTTGAAGGAAAGCATTAAAATTAAATGGCCTCTTCGAAGGCGACACTTTGGGCCCAACAAACACTCACGTCACGATGACGTCAGATGATGAATGCGCAGTTTTTAAAATTTTATTTAGCCCGTGACTAAGTAGAAATTTTAAAATTATCATAATTATTAAATATTTCAATTGATAATGAAAGTTAATATCAGTGTCATTGAGAGAACAACTTTAAAGGCTGGGTCATGATTTTAGATCTGGGATTTATGACACGGGTACACCAGGCGATCCAAGAAAGTGTTTTAATTTAACTCATAGAGATACATTTAAAAATATCATAATAATAAGAAAAATAACAAGAACTTCTGCGTCATGGAAAAAAAAGAACACCCGTTTAAAGGAAAGGAGAATCCCTTTAAATCAACCAAGCCAAACTCTTTCGTCACACATGCGGAAGTGAATCACACTTTTGATTCGGCCCGTAAAATACTCAGAAGAAGAAGCAACAATAATATGAATAAAAGCGCTAAATTCCAGTTAGAGGTACGCCACTCTTTTGGATATTAATAGTTTTTTGCGGTCGATATCGTCCAAGCTCGAATAATTAACCTTCTCTCTTTCACACCCTTAAAATTTTTCCAATTGCATCCATTCATAATTTCAACCATAAATGTACATGTGTTATAACTCCAACACACTTTGATATAATTTCAAACAGATCCCATAATGTTGCGCTAAAAATGAATGCCCTAACATATAGATTAATTTAGCTAAAATGCACCAGAAGTACAGTTGTATGTCTCCTTTACAACCCATAAAAATCACTGGCGTTTGTTAGCTTTAGCTTTTTAATAACCACTCAGCACAGTGAAAACACGCATGCGTCTGATTTTCAGTAATTGCTAACAACAACCCAGGCTAAACTTAGCTCCTCCCCATTAATACAAATATCTTACATATAACACTTCAACCGACTTCATTGACACCAATGGGTACTTTTAACTTTGTGCCATATAAAAGGGTTACATACAGTTGCATAAAGAGCACACAAAAGCCATAAGAACTGCAAATAGGTCCCACAACCATAGACGAGGTCATGGGTGAACTGTATAACAATTATGTCATTTACTATTGGTGTCATGTTTCCAATGCCACATCTTCCACATATTTGCAGGTGAAGCAGAAGTTTCCATGTTCCAGCAGGCCTTGGTGGATGTCAGGAAGTTGAATTTCCATGCAGTGATGTTTTTAAAGTGGCACAGGAAGCGGAGGAAGGAGAACCCTTCATCCTGGGCATTACTGGGTGATGCTTTTTCTCCTCACACACAAACACTCACACACACACGCATGCACACACGCACGCACACACACTCGGGCTATCACGTCCCGTTACAGAGGCATTTTAATGATTGATATGTTTCCTAAGTGCTCGTGACTCACTCCTTTTATATGTACACAAGCGTATTTTAGGAAGAGTTGCATTGCATTAAGCTTCCAGAGGAATTTTGTCCAACTGAGTCAGTCATGAGTCACAGACACAAGTTGATGCCGCAGCACTGTGTGTCTGTTGTGTGTGTGTGTGTGTGTGTGTGTGTGTGTGTGTGTGTGTGTGTGTGTTCACGCTATGGGTTGTTTATTTACTCTAAAAACAACAGGATGCAAAGTCTGACAGTCGGAAGCAGCTTTCAAAGTGTGACAAGAGCACACATACACACAAACACGGTAGAAAATGTTACACATTGATCAGGTTGGTAATGGTTTGGCCTTTGCACACTAAGTGTCAATTCATTGTGTGCTTCTAAGACAGATATGGGTCACTTTATTACGTACACCTGCGAAATGTACGGTGTTGCAAGCAAGCAGCAGAATTATATAAAAACAAAAATCAATAAAGTGCCTCTACAAAGATAATCCCGATCCTTTTGGAGGTGTTTGTTGTGTAAATGCTGACAAACACAATAATGCGGCCCAAATTGTTTCTTTTCCATAAAATTATGATTCTCTCCACATTCTAAAGATTTTAGAGACATTTCTATCTCACTTGAGTTGACCCAGACTTGGGAAATGTTGAATAGTTCTCATTAGATTGTCAACGTGTAGCTAATGAAGTTTCCCTCTTGTCAGTGGGAAAAGGAAAATGTGCCTCAATTGTTTTGGATTCGTAGAAGCTTGAGCACAACATCCTGCTGTCTATCTCAGCTTTCCTGTCTAGAAGTTCACGCCAGTGTTTTGTGAAGGCTCCTCCTCCTCTTTCCTCCCCTCCCCTCTGACTGTAATGAATGGTGGGGGGAAGGAAAAAAAGGAGCGACAACAAGAGTTTTCTAATCACTCACGCGCTTGAGCGGCCTTGGCAAAAGCCCACTTCCACGCGCAGCAGGATACGTGAGGAGCGCGGTGAAAAAAAGAACAAAAATTTGATTTTATTATTGTGGACTCCATCCAGGCTGGAGCATGCGCTGGCGTCCGGAGGGCTGAGGCAAATGGTCAGCATGATCTCCCACTACCCACTGGCCACCATCTTAGCCTGGCCGCCAATAAGCGGCCACCACTGCCCTGACCTGGACTGCACCTTGCTTCTCGAGGGCGACGGAGGGGTGGCCCTGCAAAGGTACCAGGCTCGCTCTCCGGAAGGAAGTCCGCGACACTGGGTGAGTACACCGATCGGGACCCAGCCCGAGCACTTTTTGCCTTTATGGAAGCTATGTCCCGAATACCGGTAAATATCTTGGTAGAGATTCATCCAAGTCGAACTGGGCAACTGGACTCATCTTTGTTCAAGGTGTTTGACCTTGAATCCGAAAGGCTTTCTCGGTTATTTTAAATGTGTATTCTCTCAATTTGTGGCTTCTTGGGTGCTTACGAAATTGTTGTTGTTGTTGTTGGCGGATGAATGACCGTCCTGCATTCATTCTTCCATGGAAAGAGAGAGACATGCCAGGATATTGTTGCAGGGAAACCAAAGGTGAATGGTGCAAGACCTCCTCCTCTCTTGAGAGATTACCGTTTGGTAACTTTAACAGGACACGGCGTATCCAAAGTCGCTCTCGACTTCCTTCGCTCAGATGGGGAGGCCATCAGCACTTGACTGCTTGACAGTTTTTGCCAATTACAGTCAAACCTCGGTTTTCGAACGTCTCGGTTTTCAACCAATTTGGTTTTCGACCAAAAATGTCGAGGTTTTTATGCCTCGGATGACGAACAAATTTCGGTTCTCGAACGAACTGAGCGCACTTGAATGCACCATTTGACTCCTCTCGCCTTCCTGACGCGAGGAAGTGACGCTTCCTCGTGTCGCTTTCCATTGTGAGCAGACGTCTTCAGTAAACATTTTTACTTTAAAAAGAACGTGGTTTCGGTTTTCGAACAATTTCGGTTTTCAAACAGAATTCTGGAACGGATTATGGACGAAAACCGAGGTTTGACTGTATATCATTCCACCCCGCCGAATGACTTTACATTCCAAAACTGCCGCTGGGAAGAAGTTTTCCTGTGCCCGAATACAGTTTGAGAAGCCTTCCGGAGCACAATTTACGCTCTCCGTGGCAAGTTTCTCCCAACGGCTTTGTTTTTGACAACTCGTAGTGAACGTAGGCGTTCACTCAAAGCCGGGAAACCATCTTGCTTTGCGCCAACACCTGCTCTAGGAGTTGCGTGTTTTCATCAGCAGCAGTAGTACAGCAGCAGGCCATCTGCTGCCTGGTTTTTCAAGAGCAGGTCCTGTTTTGAGAAAAAAAAAAAAAAACTTGCCATGGAGAGCCTTGACGGTTTGGAGCAACACGGCGACCATGAAGCTTCTTAAACTGGTGCTGAACTGAAGACAGCGACAAAAAACCCCAACAACTTTTCAGGGGCCTTGGGCAAGGGAACGATATGCTCGCATAGTGTTCGAATGTTACCTAAAACAAAACCCCCAAAAAACAAAAACAAAGCAAGTATATCGTGACTTTTGGGACACACTGTGTGCTTCCTGGCTCGTTTCGATTTGTCCATTGGAACGTATCCCTTCACGATAAACTGGAGGCTTTTTTTTTTTTTGCTGTTGTTACAATTGTTTCGTCTGCTACGTTCTGGTGTGTTTTCAACGGAAGGAATCGCAGGGCCTTGCAATCTTGTCAAACAAGCTGCCAGATGTTGGCCTCGGCTGGCGGGCTTCTCCGCAGTCGCGTCGGCAAGGGGTGGGAGCCGAACGAGACAACGTTTGAGAATAGAAATCTTTTTACAAAACAAGAGCAGGCGGTCACATGCCCCCCCTTCGTTTCCTTCCTCTCTTTGCCTCCCAAAAAGCGCCAACCGGACGGTGACCTCGAGTAACTCAAGCCGGAGGAGCGCTGACCTCCCACTGTACAGCGCAAAGGCCGCAAAATCCTAGAAATGACTCCCGACGTGTGTCACGGGCTAAATCTGAGCTGGACTCGATTGTCGCAGCACGTCGGCGTCTGCGTTTTGTCACGCCGCGGTCTGACGCGCACGTGCAAGGCCTCAAAAGGCTGCCTCGAGTGCTTTCGGTGACAGGAAAGAACAGCGCAAGCTCTGAATCTCTTGCTTGAATTCCAAGTGCTTCGAGATGCAAAAACGATTGGTCCTCCCCCTGTAGGAAAAAAAAATGTCAAGTGAATTAATCAGTTCCTGCCCATATTGGAATATTCTAAGTTGTCATTTTCAGGCCAAGGATGCTTTGGATTTGTGCATTGAAAAGACTTTTGTTGTGTCCCCCCCAGGCCGAAAAAAAAAATACAATAAAATAAATAAAATAAAAATAATCTAAATTTTAAAAACCCATACATATTTGCTTTATATTCTGTTCTTTCATTTAAAATTGTTACTTTCTCTTTAAAATATATCGCTCACCGTATTGCAACATCTCAAAGAAAGTGTCTTTATCATCAAACTTTTTTCTTGATAAAAATGTTTTTCTTTCATCGAAAAAAATAATTATCTGACAAAAGTGCTCTTTTAATATTCTGATTTTTATCTTGAAAAAAAAATGCACTTTTACCTCAAAATTTCTTTAGTTGCAATCACATACCATTTATCTGGGGAAAAAAAAATCAAATTCATTCTCATATTATATTTTTTAAAATAATGTTTTTATTTATCTAGCAAAAGCAACTTTTTCTTAAAAAATATATATCATTTGTAATATTTTGGATTTTGTCATGCAAAACTGTAATATTGTGACAACAACCATTCTTCGGACATTTGACGCATAATAATACTATTTCTCTTTTTTTCCATTAAAGATGTGCTTTATGTTGCAATGTGATCAAAAATAATAATTTTGCTTAATATGATGACATTTTTCTTGATGAAAAATAACATTTTAGTTAAAAAAAAGACTTGCTCTACGGTTATCATCACACCTTTTTTGGGGGGAGGAGGGGGTTTTGGGACACTCAAGTGTCAAGCGCAAGTCGGCGCATGTGCGGTTGTCACGGCTGTTTCTGCCGAGAGTTTAGCCACGTCGCTTGTCCTGACATCCTGGCTCTTGAATCCTCACCCGTCTCCGCTCTTTCCGGCCATTGTTTGCTGCCTTCGGGGGCGGTGAAGGAGCACTCATTCGCTCGCTCGCTCACTCACCGCATCCATCATCGCCTTGTGACTTTTACAGTGTTCGAACAGCTGTAGGGCAGTAAAAAAAAGTGAGCTGGACGACTCCAGTAAAATTATGTAACAATAAACCCTTAAGTGTGTCAATATTTGGCATGTACACGCTGCAATTTATTTTATTTTTTTAAGATGTTGACGTTGCAACTTTTAATGACAGCCTTAATATATAATTGGCAGCCCTTGCGTGACCTGTGACGAGTCCTGAGTGTTTCTCCCGGTCGTGTCACTTTGACATTTCCCCCACTTGAGGCGCAGCAGGATGATGTTATGAAAGCATGTCGGTTGTCAAAAAAAAAAAAGAGGCGGCGGCGGACCTGATTACCGTAATCGCCGTGCCTATCTGTTCCAGCAGTTCAGGTCATAGATGATAATGGGAGCGCTGAGGTGCCCCCCCCCCTGTTGTAATAATAGAGTCAGCTGATCGTAATGAGACTCCAACAGGAGCTCGCATGCTGTTTTCTGAAAAACAGGTCGAAATGCACAGAAGTACTCACAGACTGTACTGAAGTAGACGTAGTGTGGTGGTTCTCCTGCTTCTGTACTGCCAGTACTTCTGGATGTAAGATTTATTTTTTTTTGTCCAATCAGAATCCAGCATCTGTGTTGCCATGTCAAGCTAATCTGCCCAAGGGCCTTCACTCCACAGTTTTTATGATTTTCTTGCTGATTTTATTGGCTTGTTTTTAGCGCCGTCAAGCACTTTGCGCTTTATTTTGACCGTATGAAAATTTGCAAACGTGATTTTGATTACAAGGCCCAGGTATACGAAGCGCGCGATCACTCTTTCCAAGTTCACGGGGGACGGACGCCGCATGCGCCGACAAAGAACATGACCGAGTTTAAACCCTCCTTGTGACACAAGCGCAAACATCCCCGGCGGTTCACCGCGCTCCGTTTTACGACTTTGAGCGGACAATGGAGCTTTTATCCTCCTCTCTCCCACTCCCTCTCACACGCACTCGCTTACCGAGGCAGTGATCCAATTAAGCCGCGGATAATTAAGGGGTAATTATAATAGGAGCACCGGCGGCTGGAGAGTTCACTCACTTCAAAAGGTCACGCGCCAGAAATGCAGAAGTGACAGTCGACAGTGGAAAGTAGGCGGAAAGGACGAAGAATTTCCCCAATGGTGCTATGGCCATTGAAAAAACCCAACAAAAACAAAACAAAAGCAAATAAGAAAGCTGATTGAGCACTCTTCCTTCCTCTTTCTCGTTTCATGAAGAGAGAAGTGCCGCTCGGTGACGTCTGAGTGTTTCCCTTCCCAAACTTTGCCCGCGGTGCGTTTTGATGACTTGACATCTCGCTTTGAACTGTGACGGACTGCAAGATGACTTCTCCTTTTCTGACATCCTGTTTCATATTTGTCCATCACGTGCCACCATTGCACTAAAAGGGGATGATGAGTTTTTTTTTTCCCTTTGTGTGCGCTCGTTTTGATATGACTTGCCAAAGCCGGCTGAAGTACTCACAAGGGCTTGCGATTTTTTTCTTCTTTTCTCCATATTGCAATTGTGATTGAATATGTGATTCATTTTTTTTCCCTTCTTGAGACTGTCTCAATTTGTAAAATGAGACCTTCAGCTAGTTTTTACAGCTGGACAGCAAAGTAGACTTGCCGAACGTTCATTGGAAGCTCATTCCAAAAAGAGGGACCGGCAACCGAGAAGGCTCGATCCCCTCTGAGCTTCCGCTTGGATCTCGTGACCTCTGATAGTGTCCGGTCAGCAGACCTGAGGCACCGGGCAGGTGCGGAGAAGCTCAAAGAGGTCAGGTGGGGCGAGCCCATTGAAAGATTTGAAAACAATACTAGAATCTTCAAAAGAACTCTAAAATATTCCGGGAGCCAGTGTAGGGATGCCAGAGTAGGCGTGACGTGCTCCCTGTTATGAGTACCAGTCAAGAGGCGAGCAGCGGCATTTTGGACCACCTGGAGAGGATTGGCTGACTCCAAAGTCAAGTGCATTACAGTAATCCAGCCGAGATGTGACAAAGGCATGAATCACTGTTTCAAAGGGCTCTTGAGAAAGGAGAGATCTTCTGAATTCACCCTCTCATGCACCCTGTCACCTGATAAGATGATAAGCTGTCCACTGTAGTGACCGCTGTCCCTGAAGGGGATAAAAGAGTGACTGTTGTCGTTTGGAATCTGAACTGAAGGAGGTCGGATGCACTTTAACTTTATCAGAGCTTCTATTTACCTCCAGAAAGTGGGTCCTCGTCACCCCTTTTATACAATCAGGCCCATGAGATGCTGTTTACACACTCAAGCGACCCCCCCCAGGCATGTGTCAGGTTGTCTGGCCGCCCCGGGCGCCGCACAGCTCCCTCTTGTTGTGGCTGTCGGCCTAATTAGGTCACTAATGGGACTGGTGTGAAAAGTCAATAAGTGCGGCTGTTGTAACCCGAGCATGGGTCCCAGCGGCTCGGCTCCCTAAACTGGGGCAGGAACTCATAGTGCCAACATATGGTGATGGGTGTGTGTGTGTGTGTGTGTGTGTGTGTGTGTGTGTGTGTGTGTGTGTGTGTGTGTGTGTGTGTGTGTGTGTGTGTGTGTGTGTGTGTGTGTGTGTGTGTGTGTGTGTGCGCGCGCTCTCTCCAGAATGTGGTCCATGTATATGTGCGAGTACATACGTGAGCTTTGCTTCAATAATGTCCATTTAGCTTATTGCTAACAAACAACGCAAAACGCCATTGACCAGCTAACAATTAGCATCGGTGATTGCGATGTTATCGCACGCTTACCAACGGATATTTAAACACATACAGCGTTGCAACACATGTAGAGAAAATGTGACTACATTTGACTAAGCTCGTCGTAAAACCTTTCTTTGTACGTGTGTGTCTCTGTGTCTGTATTACACTTCCACCACACACGAGTTGAGGGCTCCAGAATGTTTGATGAATTGCAACAAAAACAAATGTGGCAAAAATTCTTTCTTTACAGTCGATTTCATTTTGTCATGACTGTTTGTTTTTTGTGAGTACAATTTATAGAGTGCTATATTTCTTATGTTGGGAGGGCTGGAACGGATTAATGGCAATTGCATTCAGTTCAATGGGGGAAAATGATTTGAAATAAAAGTGATTTGGGTTACAGGCATTGCCATGAAACAAACTCTTATTTATAGGCACCACTGTGGTTAATTTCAATTGGTTTGTTTTTTTTCCTGGACCTCCAATTTACCACTTGTGGACCGTCATGTGTCCAGGGACCCTAGTTTGAAAACGCCTGCTCTTTAATGTATTTCTGATTAACTGAATGTTATTTTTACTCTTAACCCCCCCACCCGCCACCCCCCGCAATATTAGCAGAGGTTTTTGGTTTTGTTTTGACTGTGAACGCTCTCAGGTGGCCACATTACACAACACCCACAACCACACACACACACACACACTCAATTACACACACCACGATACAAGCTTGATCCTTGTCATGCGTCTTGGCTAATACCAACAGGCCTGATCTTGCGTGCGTGTGTGTGTGTGTGTGTGTGTGTGTGTGTGTGTGTGTGTGTGTATTGCTGTTGGTTGGCCGGTTCATAATGTGAGTAAGCAGCTCTCCAGGCAGTCACGACAACACTGCCGATTCGAACGTGTCATTTATTATTTTATTTTTTTTGGCGTATTCCGGCTCGTGTTATTCAACCTTTGTTGCGCGTGTTGTTATATGCGTCACTCGCCCAGTTTCCATTTCCTCACGCAAGCTGCACAGACTGCGAAAAAAATGTTCTGGTGTGCTCTCCTCTTGGTGTCATAGTTCAAATGCACAATTTTGGTGTGACTTTGCTGGGGGCCCCACCAATTTGTCCCACTTGGTAGTCACTGGAGTGTGTGTGTGTGTGTGTGTATGTGTGTGTGTGTGTGTGTGTGTGTGTGTGTGTGTGTGTGTGTGTGTGTGTGTGTGTGTGTGTGTGTGTGTGTGTGTGTGTGTTTTTCGTGCCCCGCTCGAACCTGAGACACACTGTGTCTGAGACACGGTGGACCTCAAGTGCACTGTTATGAACTTAGAGCTTTGAAGAGCTCCTCTAGAGAGGGCGACTCCACAAGGGGGAGCTCATTTCCCAAACAATTGCCAACGGTTTACATGTCATGTTCCCAAGAGAAACCCATTTAACCACAGAGGATTTTTTTTCCACGTTACCCCCCCCCCAAGGGTAACGTCCAGATAACGGCCCATGAATAGCCCACGGGCCTGTTCTGAATTAATCTTGCAGTGATGAGACATTGTGATTTTCTAGGAGTGGTGTAGAAGTGATCATTTGCAAACATAAACACTGGCAGAGATTTCGAGAAATAGTGTTGAATCATTTTGATATTTCCGACATACATATTGGCGTGTCTGCTTAGATGCCTTTAAGAGGCGGGGCCTGGTGGGGTGGCATGTGACATCAGAGTGCACGTGAGCGCGATCATTACGATTTGCTGTTCTCCCAGCGTTGATTAAATTGCCTGAAAAGTGCATCGCTGACTTTGGCTCGCCTTTCCCACATGCAAGGGCATTGCAGCAGGTATACTGTCAAAACCCATTCAAAGAAACAAATAAAGTACAGACGACCACGCAAAACAAAGAAACTAATTTGATTGCCAATTGAAAACAGACAGAATGAATGACACAGAGATTGTGTGCGTAGGGTGTGTGTTGTTTTCGTTGCATATGTGACAAAACGGGGATTGTGTTGTCGCGGAACAGATGGGCCTTCTCTCATTAGTGGCAGGTCAGACAGACAAGCAACCCGAATCGGTCCAGACTGACTCATTCAAGGCTTAGCTTGGCTTAGCTTGGGAAGCGGCTGCGTGGGTGTCATGATGGGGGAGAGAGGGGGGGTTATATATTTGTGTGTGTGTGTGTTTGTGTGTCTAATATAGAGGCCCAACACCTGAAAGTAGAAGCAGCACATGATCCAAGTCAGGAGGATTATCCCAGTTTTTGCGCTCCTGACCCCAAAAAGGAAGCCGGGGAGGGGGTCTGTTATGAAGATCTCCCCAAGTTTAAAAAAAAAAAGTGATTTGTCACCATTTAAGTGGTTTTGAAACCCACCAAGAAACTTTCCTCCCTGCTGTGTCAGCTGTGATTCTAGTGTGGGATTCAAAGGGGGCGGGGTTTGAAACCTCCAAGCGCTGGCCTTTACTGGAAGTGATGTCAGCTCTCTGGAGTAAGAAAGAAAGAAAAAAAAACGAACACGAGATGGAGGACAATAGTTGTGAGTGACATAGGAGATGAGCGATGGCGAGGGGAGGAGAAGGAGAGGCCCGGCAAGTGGGTCTTTAATGTGGTCTGAACAAAGGTTCCGCTTGAACGGCGAGAGAAGGCAAACGCAGCTGCGCAAGTGTTTGGGTGGTTGTCACCGCCGGATCCGCCGCACGTCGAGGCAGTGAACCGCAGCCTTACAAATCACAACTTAAGTCATCTTAGCGCCGCTCACATGGAACCAGTTAGGAATCCTCACGCTTTCAAGCGGGCTCGTTTTTTGTTGTTCGGATTTACTTTTATACGGTACGGACGGTGGGGCCTTCGCTTCGGTGCCACGCTCGTAACAGTTCGATAGGGTGTGGTAAACACTTTGCGCATCATCATTTCATGCTTCAATCCCCGTTGACATTGTGCTGCCCCTTCTGGTGTGCATTGTTTGGCCACCGGAGGGCAGAATAATACTCACATAAATACACAAAAGAGATAATCTCGTGAGTCATGGACTAAATCGGGAGTACAGTATTGATGTGTTGGTTGTGTTCAAATATCCATTGCTAAACCGTTAGGACGACCGTGATGTCGCTACTTTTGCTAGCCCGTCGATAGTGTTTCACATTCTGTGCTAGCATGAAGCTAGCGGAATTTCATGAAACAAAGTTATGTTGTGACTTGGGGGTTTTGGTTGAATACGTTGTGTGTTTTTTGGGGGTTTTACACAACACAAAGCAAAGTAAATAAATAAATAAATAAAATTGCCCGACTGACAGTTTGAAACTCCAAAAAGTCACAAGTGGCGGCACTGTGGACTCAATGTACCGGTGAAGTGTGCTGTTCACTACACTTTATAAAAATCCCGATAGAATAACTCAAATGAGAAGAATCAAAAAATGATTTATTCGTAACCCAGCTTAACTCAACTTGTGATTTGTGGCTCTGAACTCTGCCCTTCACTGGCACCCGCATGCTTTGACACAAACCCTCTGCTCGTAAACTGAGGGAGGCAAAAACAAGAACAGACACTTTGGCAGCGGCAACACGGTTTTGTTTCCCCCCCCCCCTTCCCAACATGACACAACAACACAGTGATGCCGCGATCTTGTTTCCCGCTTCAAGGCAGACTTGGACTCGTTCGTCTGTGTGTGGGCGGATTTGTGCAGTCATTTTTCTCTGGAAGTCCGACGCGAGATTACATCACACCTTGCGAGAAGAGCTCGTGTGGATCTTCTCAGGTTCTGACTGTACCGTGAACTGAACCCAAGTGGAGATAATGTCCGCTTTCAAGTTAATCTCCTACACTTTCAAGATATGCCACAACCGTCTTATCGGACACGTAAACGACACAGGCTGCCCAAACATCAACTCTCAACCACTTTGTACCTTTCCATTTTATCACACACCCCCTCCCCTCTTCAGCTTTTATGACGTTGTTGGAGAGGGTCTGGACCAGTCACTCAGGTATGAGACACCAGTGGCAAAAGTGTTCGACTTTGTACTCTCGGTAGAAGTACAGATACTTACTGTACATGTAACTGTTAGCTTGATGCTAACACACAATGTAAAACACCATAGATGGGCTCAGCAATAGCGTCTGTGCAACAGATATTTATTTGAATTGATGAGCAACACACGAAGAAGGGTCATAGAAAAATAATCACGGGCAGATATTAAAATTGTATTAGAGACGCACCGAGGAGCTGAGACTCGCTCCACGTGAAGAATCTCTATATCGTACTGCCCCCAGTTGGCCAAAGTGCCTGCGACCACAAGGAGCAGCGCTATGTCCATTTAAATGAAGTGACAAAAAAGATTAAAGCTTGAAGGTTAGGGTTTTATTTTCCTAATGGTAGTCTGGAACGGATTAATGGCATTTCCATTCAATTCTGAAAGTGAATTTCCCTGAGTTAAAAGAAGCTGACAAATTTCAGGAACATTTTCATGGGAATTGGTTTGAATTAGCCAGGGAGTGAGGAAAGGTCGTTTCATGGAAAGGGGTCACATTCACGCATACAAATACACATTTTAATTTGTCATACGCAGGCTCTCCTTGCCCACATACGAGGGCATTACCTGACTTTAATTTCTCCTTTTCCTTTTCCCCATTTCAAAACACAAAGTTCAGATATCTTTTTTTGTTTTTCTCCAAACATTGGTTGCGAAAAGTACAACGTGGTCAGAAAAATAAATACTCAAATACCTGATGCTTGAAAAATTGACTTAGTACACAAACAAAAGTATTTGTACCTGGTTAATTCCCACCACTGGTATGAGGACAGTCGAGTCAGGAGGCTGGAGGCAGGAAGTGGGAGATTTCCTGGAATGTATTTTTTTTTTTCCTTTCCCCCCAACATGTGGTGCAATACTGCAGCAGCGACGCTCTGACTGTTTTTTGTTTTTTGGTCCCACTTGTGGCTTGCGTCTGTACTGTAGAACCACGTTAACACAGAGATGAGCGCTCTTAGGAAGTGGAATAATAGCAGGAACCGACACTATTAAAAAAAAAACACAGCGTCGTCCATTTCGGGGTTATTTGCTGCATCGATAGTGTCCTGATAGAAAGTTTCATGCCAAGGCGTGATGCAACTTTGAAAGTCAAGTGCAAGTTTCCATTCAATGCTGCAGTAACAGAAATAGGACACAAAATATGAAAATATAATTAGGCTAAAAAAAAACAAAACGTTTTTTTCATTGTTTGTTTTTTGGGGGGGTGGTTGGAATTAACTTTGCTGATTGCCCTTTGACCTCTGCCAAGAGAATGTCATCAATATCTCTTTATTGGGTTACAAAGGAAGTTGTGGCTGGGACGCTCTCTGCTCGTCAAACCCGAGGGGCCGAGCCCTGCCGCGAAAAAGTAATCGACACTCCCACAACAAGTTTTGGAACTGCCTAATCATGCCGCCAGATCTGTGGTTCTCAACTTTCGTCACCCTTGGACCCATTTTTTTAAGAACTTGGGAACACTAAATCGTTTGGGGGTTTCAAAGTAGCCCCTGGAAATAAATGTCATTACTTGTCGGTGTCCAAACATCGCACAAGCAAGCTTTGGTGAAAAAACAAAACAAAAAAAAAAACACTCTGTGCCAGCCGGCTCGTCCGGCAAAGGCTGTCACATTTGGTTTTCTCCTCACGATGACATCACTCCCCCCATGGAGGTCCTTTGAGGTCGTAACCTTCCCACTGACCCCCCCGCAGGCTTCCCAGGACTCCGTAGACCCGATTGGTCAGCTCGGCCTGGGAACTCGGGAGACGTGCAGATACACCCTTGCCCTCACCTTCTTACGTGAGGACCCCGTGAGTTTTTTGTAGATACGGGTTCAGTGACGCCTGCAATGACGTCGGGGGTTTCAGCACACACACACACACACACACACACACACGAATAGTTGCCTACACCAAGGAAAGTGTGTTTTCATCTTGTGATTATTAATCTCCATCGTTATCAATTATGTTTGATTATCGGTAATCTTCATCAATGTAGTGATGATTTCATAAAACGCTTCTGTGAAGGTGTTACCTCTAATGAGTATTTTTTTCAACCGTCCTTTATTAGCACCTCTACCCAGGAAGTCAAATTTTCATTGACATTTGTTGGTTTGTTTGATAGCAACCTTCACTTGGGAAGTTTTCATCGCATGTAAGATCATTACGTCAGCCAGCAAAAGATATTTTTATTGACATTGATGTGATGAGTTACCTCTTGCAAGGAAATTTTAGTCACATCGCTCTTGGCTTGTCCGTCATCTCCGAGGAAGTTGTGTTTTTTTTTTGGTTATGATCTCCATTGTTCTTCTTTTTCATAATCCAGTGATGTTTGTTTGTTTTCCATCCCGTAAAAAAATATTTTTAGGGTTAATCAGCCTCGGTGGAATTTTGTTCTCTGCTGAGCGTCACTCTATCGTAATTTTTTTTTTCACGATATCACTTGACTGGGAAACCACTTGTGTGATTTCTCACAAAGCTCTACAATACAACTTTTGTCCATAATGAGCCCCCCCGCACAAGACCGAGGCTTGATTCATACCTTCCCTGTTTATTCATCATTGGGTCCTGTTTGACTTTGTGTTTTTGGACATTGACAGTGGAAGCAGTGTGGACCGTTCTCACACATTCGGGCCATTCTCCTCTTCGCACGTTGACAATACACAGCGCCAATGACGCCATGCACCGCCTTCCTTGTATTGTCCTACGTCGGGAGGCCCCGAGGCTGCAGCTGCCTCACTCGCAAGACGTCGGATTTGCATACATCTGGGCCAAAACATTTATCTTGTTTCACTTCTTAATGTTGTATTTTCGAGTAGATAAATTGATTAAAAAACAAATTGTTGCCAAAGAGGTCTGTGCTTAAGCTTAAGAACACACCAGATGCTATGGTCTGGTTGAAGCAGTTGCACTGATTCCACACCTATACTTTATGAAAAGTAAAAGGAAACTCTGAAAAGTGCAAAAGTACAAAAAAAACAGTTTATTACAGTTCTAAACATAACACATACACTAGAGAATTACACATCAAATCTCTTAGCATACTGCATATTTATCATAGGCTAACGAATAGCATCAGTGTTGTGGTGTTATACCCCTTTTAAGCAACAGCTAATGGAACATAAACTGTTGGAGTAACTCATGCAGACATGTAATACGTTGTTGGCAGACATTCTTTATCCACTGCGAAGAACGACTCATAACACTGAACAGCGAAGACTCTCCATGTCCAAAGCAATGTGCATTTCTTTACATTTTGTTTCGTGACGTCATATCCGTTTTTTTTCTTTCTGAAGTGTCTTTTTATGACGTTTTTGTTTGGTCCTTTGGTGTGAAATTTTACTATTTAAGTATGTTTCTTGGCTCAATTAAGGTTGAGAAACGCCGTTTTAGGAAACTTTGACGAGGGAGGGAAAAAATCCCCTCGGTCATTTTTTTACGTATTTTACGGTAATGGCGGCTGGAGGAGGAGTTGGGAGCTACTTGTTGTGAGGGCGAAGAAGGAGGCGGCTCATTCAATACAACAGTCTAACTGGCCTGTAGGCGAACATTTGGACTTTTCCCGTTTGGACGGTCCCACGCCAGCATGTGTGCTGCGTGTTGAAGAAAAGAGGACAAATAAGAAACCGAAGCGATTAGGTCATCTTTGTCAGGATTTATTGGCGTGCTCTGATGCTGTCGCCGGACCATGAGAGAAGGACTCGCCATGAAGTTCGCCTGGAAAAGTAAAATGGTAAAAAAAAATATTTTTGCTTAACAAACAAAAGGAGGTTTTGAAAGAAGAGTTTGCGTTGAGAGACGGTGAAGACGTAGGGGAGGGAATGAGGAGGACCGGGAGGGGGTGGAGGTCGTTAAGCTTGGGAAAGTCGAGGGGGATAAAAGAGGAGGAAAAAAAGCGGGGGGGGGGGCAGTTGAGCTTTCATGTGATTGATTTCACGTTGGTTACAAACGCAAAACGTTCGCTGGGGTTTTTCCTCTCTGAAGATGATGATGGTGGGATATGAAAAATGACGTTTGGGTGACACGATTTGGGGTTGAGGACAATTGGACTTTGCCCGCTGCTTTAATTAAGGCACAAACGCGTCGCCACTTGTTATCTTGCTTCACTGTTAACGAAAACAAGAAACAATGCTTTGGAAACCGTTGGAGCATTTTCCTCAAAGCATTGATTATCCAGAATGCACGAGTGCACTCTTTGCACTCGTCCACAAGTCAATGCAGCAAACTCGTAACGGTTTTTCATGTCTCAGCACGCTCGCAGGACAACTTTGACATACGAGCAAGACAACGTGCGCTAGATACTAACTAGTTCTCACCGAGTCACAGTTTTACCTTACTGGTAGTGCGGTTATCCTGCGAGCGGATGTTTAGGTGTGTGCATCCTTCCGATAAAAGGCGAATCGGTACATATGCGGATCCATGGGGTGCGATACGTTTTTTAAAAGTGCAACGATACGGTTCGATTCAGTGGGATCCGATGCGATATGGTACGATTCGGTTCAGGAGGGTATGATGCAATGAGTTTGTTGTTGTCATGCATATGAATGAAAGTGTTTGGATTTCCCTCAAATAGATATTTCTCCAATAAAAGACAGCATGATACATACCTCAGCTGCGTACTACTGCGAGTGACATATAATTCCACCAATAAAAATGTAGCTCTTCTTGTGCTAATAAGCTAAAATGGCACTAGTTGTGGAAAACGTGGCTAGTAAGACAGTCGTTCTGTTCGTGCACTGAATTGTGTTGCAAGTGAGGATAAAGAGCGTACTTACTAGTACATAGACTTTCAGCTGGATGTCAAGGATATGGAATCGACATTCAAAACAGTTTTCACTACTACTCCTCTCACGACTGCATCTTTGTGTAAGGCTTCAGATAACCAAAGGGCGTCTGTTTACATCCCCACAGCTTTCTTTTGATAAAACTATTAACTATTAACTTTGATTAGGATCCTAAAAATACTTGCATTTATTTGGTTTCTGTGCAAGCCTCACCGACTTGTGGAGATTTTGGGATCAAAGACACGTATACACACACACACTGTGTTTGTGCAGCCAGGCTAGGCCTAGTCGGGCTGAGCCAGACCTCCCGTCTATTGTTTTGGGAGTATGCAGTGTGTGTGACTCATGGGCTGATCCGTCTTTGCAGTTGGACGTGGAGACGTGTTGTTGACCCGTGAGCTTGAGGCATTGTCTGTCCAAAACAGCCCTGCTATGAAAGAAAATCACAGCAGCCCGTGTATCATTTGTTTGTATCATTTTCAATCCAAAAAGAATTTTTAAAAAGTGACTTTTTTTATTCTGTTCAAACCCCCAAAAAAAAAACAGAACAGATTTCTATTATTCTTAGCTAATGACGAGTAGTTTATTTTACTTTGTTTATTTATTTTCCCTGTACGCCAAAATTCAGCTTTACATGAAACCGGTCTGTCGCGTTCAAAAGATTTGGGGACCGCCGTACTGTGCTGAAAAATATCAGTGACATCATCGATTAATGACTTAACTTTCATCCATTAGCTTGCTAGTTACCAAACCGACGGGTCACGTGGAAACCAATGTTGAAAGAAACTGCCGTTATAGCTGTACTTTTTGCAGAGGATAAAGAATATATGCCTCTCGAGTGGTGTCGTATGCGTGTTTGTATACAAGTCGAAAGGTTTATAGGTACTGCGTCAATGGTGCTTGTTTGCCCATTGCTGAAATTATTTTCCATTTCTTGCATTCATCACTGAAAATATCATTTCGCAACCCCCCCTACCCCCTAAAATGGCAGGATGACCATGAAAACAAAAATCATAAATAGGATCGAATAAGTCGAAGTACTGCTGTATCTTCCCTCCCCCACCCCAAGTGGAAGGGTTCAAGTGGAAGGAAGGAATGATACGCGGGTTCTTTTAACCCGCGGCGCGGCTGCCACTTGACCTTTTCTCGCCTCGCTTTTTGACTTGACAGCCGAGCGATCCGAACCTCTGCCGCAAGTGTGTGTGAGGACTTGGCCGGCATGCTGCATGCGTGGTGGTTGGCTGTGGCACGTCTCCGGGTCGGCGCTTCTGTTTTTGTCTCCACATGTTGATGTGTCAGCAGAATTTACTGCTAGCTTTCAACTCTCTCGTTTTGCCCCCCCGCCCCCTCTGTTTTTTTTCTTTTTAATGCGTATTGTTATTCGTTGCTTCTGACCTCTGCCGTGCGGCGTTTGAGTGAAAAAAAAGTTAAATCAATTCTCATTTTTGTAATTTAGCACAAGGAAAACTTGCGTGCCCAAAACAGTTTTTTACCCTTTATTAACTTGCATATTTATTTTTTTTGTTATTGACAAAACACTATACCCCACAGCTTTGCTAAAGTTGTGAAATAACTAGCCCAAAAAAAAAAATAGCTGAATTAGCGAACGATGCCATTTTTTATATTGGACCCTGTGACGCGGGATATTACGATGACACAGCATTCCGTCATCGGATAATTAGACGCAGATGCATGCGTAATATATGACGGCAACAGTTTGTTGTGATCCCAACGTGACTTGTTCCAATCGATGACGCAAAGAGCAACGACGCAAAAGAGCAACGGCGTAAAATGCTGCTCGTCACACGTCGGTGTGAACGTTGCCATTGACGCGATGCTCCAAGGTCCCTCAGGGTGCAATCTACTCCAATGTCGCCCCCCCCCCAAGCGCGGAGCAAGTGTTGTGAAAAAACCCCCCAAAGCGTTTAATCCACAAGTGCTGACGTTTGGCGTCCGGAACCATCAAGAGAGTCGCGCCGTGCATAATGAAATGAGACGAGCCCCCCCTGCGCCAGAAATGTTTGGAATTGCCCATATTCACAGTTTTCATTTCGTTTGACACCAACTTTACTATTACATGGCGTGGCTTTGAATAGGCAGACTTTCTCTCTCATTAAACAACGATGCACAACATGACTCAAAACATGCGGATGGCGACCAAGTCTGAATCAACCTGTGACCAATTTGCCCTCGTGCGGATACGCCGCGTCGCCTGTCTTATTTCCACGGGAGCGCTCCCGGCCCAAGTCTGATGCCGAGTTGTCGCATTGGGCCTCATTTGGGAGTCCGCGCACACTCCCGTTCTGTCCTCGTCAACCTTTTTCACGGCTCCCCGAAGGTTACGGAGCGCCGGCTTCACCTCCGCCGAGACGGGGACACAGTAAAGTAGATGGATGGATGGGAATTAAAGGGAGTGAAGGCGAGCGAGGGAGGGAGGGAGGGAGAGCGTCAGGCCTGGCATGCTGCAGTGTTGGGGGTTGGTAAGTTCTTGATGCTTTAAAGCACTCGCGACCTTCTTAATGGACGTGACAGGACTCTGAGCCATTTTACTTCCGATTTTGGTTCACCTAGTTGTAGCTAGATGACGTGTTCTGCGTTCTAAATCGTTCCATATCGGCTGAACGGCATCGTGAGTTTGCAACGTTGTAGTGCTGTTCAAATGTGGAGTAACTAAAAACGCAAAAAAATCGACAACAGTCAAACCTCGGTTTCGAATGTCTCTGTTCTCGACCAAATCGGTTTTTGACCAGAACATTTGAGATTTTTGCGCCTCGGATTATGACCGAAAACCGGTTTTCGACCAAACTGAGCAAACCTGAATACGCCGCTTGACTCTTCTCGGCTTCCTTACCTAAGGAAGTGACGCTTCGCGTGTAATGTTTATTGTGAGCAGACGTGTTTATTGTGATTTACGCAAATCTGACTTTTTTTGTTATTTCTGCATCGTGTATTAGCCCCTAATCATGAGTTAATAAAATAGTTTCGGATTTCGAACAAATCACTTTTCGACCAGCCTTCTGGAACCCAAAGTATGACTGTATTTTGAGAATCGATTATTCTCTTGTGATCCACAAGGGGGAGACATTCACCAGGGACACATACTTTTCAGGGAAAGTTGTTTTTTTTTAAACACGTTTCTGGGTTCCAAGGGATTCCAGACACGAACAGGATGAAAGGGAGTAGCTTACTCGCGATGAAAGGGAGTAGCTTACTCGCAATCATCTCGTCATTTACACACCTCCAAGGTTCTGTTGATTATGATGAAACATTTATAATTTTTTTTTTTGCACCAATTCTGAATCTGCCCTCGCTTTTTTTCTTGAGCACATCAAGTGTTCATACAAATAAAATTGGGGTCACAATCCTCACGACCTGCAGTGCGTGTGGCTGTCAAATGTGCGGCCGGGGCCTGGTGAGTGACGTGGGAGCCGCAAGAGGAGTGTCGGATTGTCTGTTGTGAGATCAGCAGACTGGCTGACTGTTAACCGGCTAACCTTTCGCGGGTCTGTGTGTTAAAAGCCCGGGCGTCAGTTGAGGCCGTCGCAGCTCGCGCTCGTGGTCGAATGCGCTTATCACATGCTGAGTTTGTTGCCGCGCCATATGGAGTGATTCGCGAGTCGGGAAATGATGACTGATGACCAACGTTGTGCCTTTGGAATCATTCGCTCATTCCCGACTCCCCCAATCACCGCAGAGGAATTTTTGCTCAAAATGTGAGCCAAACTATCTTGGTGCAGTATAGAAAAAAAGCCCGATGTCAAGGATTTCTGAGCTTCGCCAGAGTCTCGAAGGTCATCAGCCCAGTGTCAGTCGAAATGATGGACTAAGGCCAAACAAGCACCAAACAGATTTTTGTCATTCCGATTGGAGCATTATTCACTGATAAACTCTGAAAAATGACACCGCCCCCCTCCCCGCCCCCACCCACCCCAAAATAAATAAATACAAATAAAAATGCCAATGTCAGCAATGCTGAGGTCATCAGAATGACACTCTGGCTGGCTGGCCTCCGCCAAGGCCTGCATGTAAGTTGCTAAGCTTGAACTATTTTTCTGATCAATTAAGGAAAATGTGTCATCACCTTGTTTTCTGTTGACTACGAAAAAAAGCATACCATAACATTTTCCAATGTTTGGCGTAGAAAAAAAGGGAGTGTGTTTCCGGTAACATGAAATTTCAACATTGGGTCGGTAGGTTGGACAAAGTTTTTTATTGTATTTTATTTTTCTCCCCCCCCCATCAAAAATGTAAACAAAATAACCATAAAACAAGGAGACATTGAAACCCCCGCTCGGCGGCGAGAGAGTTGGGTTCCCCGGCGGCTGGGTGTTACAGCTACCTCTGCGTCCCGCGTGGTGTTCGTCAAATAGTTCGCTGAATCTTTTCGATACAGTACATCAATGGATCAGAGATGAAAGTGGACTTTTCTGAAAATCCGCGCGCGCACACACAGACCTGGCCGATCACGCATGAATTAGTTTACACAAAACGCTATTCAAATACTCGACATTCAATGATTAATCTTCCTTTTGTGTGCACACCTGCACCCTTTGCGGTTTCCGTTCTCGACGAAATTTCAAAATATCTCTGAGATATGGCGAAGCCATGAGAATGCGAGGCGAGCTTATTACTGTTGTGGCGACGCCACTTAAGCTAAGCGAGCCTCAGCAATAGATAGTCCGCTCCGCTGCTAGTGCTCTCTCTCTGCTGTGCGTGCTTCAGCGTGAACATGTACGCAAGCGCGTCTTTTGATTTCAACCAATCAACGCACGACGCAACGACGTCACAAACCCGACGTCACACACAACAACAGCTAAACTAAGCTAAGCTAGCCGAGACGACACTCGAAGTCGGACCGACACGTTTTTCTCCCAATCTGTGTGTTTCCCTTTTTGTCCAAATATACTTTTTACGGGGCGGCCCAGTAGTCCAGTGGTTAGCACGTCGGCTTCACAGTGCAGAGGTACCGGGTTCGATTCCTGCTCCGGCCTCCCTGTGTGGAGTTTGCATGTTCTCCCCGGGCTTGCGTGGGTTTTCTCCGGGTGCTCCGGTTTCCTCCCACATTCCAAAGACATGCATGGCAGGCTGATTGGGCACTCTGAATTGTCCCTAGGTGTGAGTGTGAGCGTGGATGGTTATTCGTCTTTGTGTGCCCTGCTATTGGCTGGCAACCGATTCAGGGTGTCCCCCGCCTACTGCCCTGAGACAGCTGGGATAGGCTCCAGCACCCCCTGCGACCCTAGTGAGGATCAAGCGGCTCGGAAGATGAATGAATGACAACTGTCTTGTCCACGGTGTTTATTCGTTCCCATGGGGTTTAGCAAGTGTGTTTACAAAGAGACGAACATCTCTTTACTGTTACTAGTGTTAGTGTCTCAACATGGATACGCTCCTGAAAGCAAAACAACGATCTCAAACGCGTCTTCGTTCAATGTTGTCAACTAATATCCGGATTAATTTTAGGCAAATTTCCTCAATTCTCCGGAGGGATTTTCATAAAAATTTGAATTCGGGAAAATCCAGAGGACCTTCATCTCTGATGGGTGCTATTTTCTTCATATTATGGTGCGAGCATGCGACGGCAACACACAAAACGTGGTTTAAACTGTTGTCGGAGATCTTGGCCGCCACCACGATTCAATGTTGTGGACAGACGACATGGTAAACGGCACGCACGCTCAACGTGAATATCGCAAGAGTATCCCTCCCTTGTGGTTTCTTTCTGACCTCCGGGTTGAGTGACCACTGGCGCATTTGGCTGCCGCTGCTCAACCCGTATTGTTTTGTGTTTTTTGTTATTGTAAAGTGTCCTTGGGTGTCTTGAAAGGCGCTTATAAATAAAATGTATTATTATTATTATTACACAAAAATGTAGAAGGTTGTTTGGAAAAAATGCCGACCGTAAGGTTTTTTCCGAGGTAGAAATTCTCGGTCGGTCGGGTTACCGGAAACACACTACTTTTTTTTCTACGCCTTATTGATGCTACAAAAAAAAAATCTTCCTTGGCCGTCTTGTCAACCGTCTAGAAATGTACGTGGAACTGGGTTAAATGTGTTTATTTATTTATTTATTTATTTTTGTTGCTAGCTATCAAAACATCATGTTGAGAACCTCTTTAGTGAAACGGGTCCCCGTTCAGGCCTTTCCCCATCCTGAACTCACACCGTTTTATCAGAACCCAAATGTCTTTTTCTTGATTCTCTGATGAGAAACTCTGACGATAACTTATCCACTAATGCAGACTTGTTTTTTTTTTTTTCTTTTCCTGCTTGCAGAGCTCCGTGCAGGACTGGGGGGAGGAAGTGGAGGAAGGCGCCATCTACAATGTGACGCTCAAGAGGGTTCAGATTCAACAGGCGGCCAACAAAGGCGCAAGATGGCTGGGGGTGAGTCTGTGATTCACATTGCACGCAGATTTATTTACACACACACGCACACACACACACACACAAAAAGAGATTGGCGAAAATATAAGTAAAAGTAAAAAATAGGGATGGCCGACATTTTGTTTTCACCTTATTAGCCCAACCTATTAGATCTGTCATGTATTGCCTGGATTTTTGCAAGGAGGACCTTTAAAAAAAAAAAGGCTTACCAAATTGCAATCACAAATGTTATTGCTGAAAGCTAAAATGCGTTTTCCGTTTGCTCCCCCCCCCCACTCTCTTCGTGACCAATCTGCCAAGTCATTCCAGGCGAAAATTCATGCGCGGGGGAAGGGGAGGGGGGTGCACGGAGACGTCCGCTTTATTGAAGTGCTCTCCATTGTTTTTTGAAGCGCTGGCGCCTCTCGGCATTGTGTTACTTTAACATTTGCGCTATAAATCTCCCCACTCTGGACGCCGTCACCTTTAGCAGCAGCTTGTACTGATGCCTGTTTCTCTCTCTCTTTTAGCCAAAGCATGTGATTTCCTGACTTTGCAAGCTTGGCAAGCAAACTGCCCCCCCACCACCCCATTCGTCCTCCCCTCCCTCTCCCCTTTGCAGCAACAGTTTGATGAAATGCTGCTCCGGCATTAAAAGGCATTAAAGGCTTTTCCTTGAGCTGCGCATTTCGCCGCCGTACGCACAAAAAAAAAAAAAGACGCCTCTGTTTCCTTTGCGCTTTTGTTGACGCGGCATTGTGTGACACGGTATGTTCTGGAAAGTGTTGCGAGCGACCGCTGGTGGTCGGGGGGGGTTGTTTGGCTGCCGGGCACCCGTCATTGAAGACAATAACAACCAATGACCCGTTTGAAAAATGTCTGTTGTTTTTCACGAGGAAGTTGCATCTTGTGTTCAGAAGGGGACATTTGGCTTGTGGGAATCTGCGCTGAGTTGCCAGCCGTATGCCAGCCAGCATGAGAAAGTGTGTCGACTTGAAATGGAGTCACGGGGCACTCTCCCTCCCCATCAATTAATCAACTGGTCAATCACCCCCTGGAATTGTAGTTCTGTATCTCATCAAGACATTTTGAACCGAGTCGTGGTAGGGCTGAGCGATGAATACGATTCAAATGAACCTTGGAGTGTAGGAGAATGCCGTTTTCTAAATTAGAAAGGCTGCAAAAATTGTAATATTGAGGCCCAAAAAAAATTGCTCAGCACTACTTCATTTCAGTTCCGTTGAAGAATGAGCACAAAACAAGAGCTTTGCACCATCCCCGCGTGCCGGGGAAGTGTTTCAACGCCTGTTTGCAAAGTCATCGCAATTGCGCCGTTGATTTTTGCACATTGAACGCCCCTGCGCCAGCTCACAGTGACGGCGGAGTGTTTTTCTGGACTTGTTATCAGAGGAGGGGAGTAGTGCGTGGAACTTGGTCCAAGGAGAAAGAGAAAGAGGAGGAGGAGGAGGGCGGGGGTGCGGGGGTCGCTGTGATTAAAAGCAGATTGGAGCGTTTCCTGCCCTAGTGTGCTAACCTCGCTGAGGTCCCGCCCTCCTCCTCATCCGTGCCACTTTTTTTCTCCGGCGTCTACAAATCCCTCCTAGGCGCTCTGCAACTTCTCGGTCTCAAGTCACAATAGTAGGACACATCTGGAGAAGAATATAGGTCAGGATTGTTCGTCGCCGCTCTTTCTGTTAGCTTGTTTTCAATAGAATGACCTCATCTGTCGCGCCCGCCAAAATAAAACGCCGCGGCGGAGGTCGGCCACACAACTAAGTGACTTGAAGTGGGCAGTTATGAAGACCACCCCAAAAAAAAAGAAATGCCATACCCGCTCTACACGTGTGCGAATTAAACAATCGAATCGTATACCGTTTATTTCTGTGTGTGTTTGCGATTAGGCCGAAGGCGACCGCTTGCCTCCCGGCCACACGGTCAGCCAGCTGGAGACCTGCAAGATCCGAAGCATCCGCGCCGGCACGCTGGAGCGTCTGGTGGAGACGCTGCTGACGGCGTTCGGCGACAACGACCTCACGTACACGTCCATCTTCCTGTCCACCTACCGAGCCTTCGCCAGCACGCAGACGGTGCTGCATCTGCTGCTCGACAGGTACAACGCCGCCGCCGCTGCACTCAGTTGAGAGTAGCCAACGCTGTAGCGCCGATTAGTCTTTGAACAAGTTTACAGTAAATCCTGATGGATTGTCCTGGACCACTTTGATTGACATTCTTGTTATTGTCGCAGATATGGGAGCGCAGAAGAAAATGAGCCCGGTGCCAAAAAAAGCCAAGTGTCTGAAACCAACGGCGCCATCAGAAAGTGCGATTTATTTTCACTTTTGGTTAAACTCTTTTGCCCGGGCGTCCACGTCTCAACACTTGTCTCCTTCCTCGCAGTGCCTTAGCCTCAATCCTGCGCGCCTGGCTGGACCAGTGTCCCGAAGACTTCCAGGAGCCTCCGGACTACCCGTGCCTCCGCAGGCTGATGGACTACCTGCGCGAGGCCCTGCCCGGCTCCGAGGCCCTGCGACGTGCCGAAGGGCTGCTGGAGCAGCTGCGGGTGCAGGCCAGCGTGGACGAGCCTGACGGTCAGCCATTGACGATCCTGTTCAAACTCCCCCAACCACCTCAAAAATATTTATCCATGTTTTTGTGTCCATCTTGACTTGTGCGATTCACCGCTCTCAAATTTCTTATTTTTTTTAACGTCAAATTATTTAAAAATGCCACCATTAGTCTTTAAATGTAGATAAGTTGAGCCACATCACTCCTGTTCTTGCATTGGTCCTGGCTCCGATTTTACTATTCAAATACAAATGTGGTCCAGCTTTTCCATACTTGGTGTCATTTTACTGTCCTGTTAGGCCACTGCTCTTCTGCGGACATGCATACTAATTAAACTTTATCAAAACCGTGCGTTTATATCCAGCCGGTCATGTTTTATGCAATGTAGTGCTGATTACTTCAAAACACGTGACCAAGAGTTTTTGCTTTTCAGCCGGGTTCCACGGCAATAGCCCTTGCTGCCTCGAGGAGGAGGAAGCCGACATGGAGGCGCAGGAGGACTTCCTGTCGTTTGAGTCCGACCTGGTGGCCGAGCAGCTGACCTACATGGACGCGGTAAGTGCAAGCAGAGCAAACCAACATGGTACAGTGGCACCTCTACTTACAAACGAAATGTTCACGTTACGAACGCCTCAACAGGAAAATATTGGCTCTTGTTAACGAAAGAAATTTTAAGATACAAAAGGTAAAAATACAAAATGGGCTGCTCCTCGCAGCTCTGAGTTTCCCGAACGCAACATGCTCTGCCATTGGCTATTAGCTAGCATCATCCTGGCAACCCGTTGGCTAAGAGGGACCTCTACCGTACGTGTCTATGCAGCATCCTCGTCATTTGCCCCTGGGGCCATGAGGCGTTCCGATAGTTTGACGTAAATGTGAATCACCCAGAAAAAGTGTTCACCAGTCGGGCGATCGCTCACCACGTCGATGTTTGCCTTGGACATTTTCGAAGGATTGTTAAAAGCCAACAAAAGCAAACGTCCTTGGATCAGTTCTTGACAAAACGCCATGCAAAAAAACACTTCTGAGAGAGAACGTGAACTAAAGAGGGCAAAAAATGATGAGGATGCAGTTGAAGGTTAAATGGCCATCATTTTTATTTATGACTCTTTGTTTTTTACATTAAGTCCAACTCTCATTTATTCTGCAATAATCCAATTGGAGCATGTATTTGTTACATATTTTGATGCATTTTTATGCTTCATAAAATGTCAAAATTTTGGGTGGCTTGGAACGGATTAGGGCATTTACATGGAAAACGCTCCTCTACTTACAACATTTTCTACTTTCTTCCAGAACCAATTAATTTCGTAAGTCGAAGTACCACTGTAGATGTGTTTTTTGCAAAAGGGAAACAGGTGCGAAAACGCTCTTGTGTTTTGCTCTGGCCGCAGCTGCTGTTCAAAAAAGTGGTCCCGTACCACTGCCTGGGCTCCATTTGGTCCCAGAGGGACAAGAAACACAACAAGCACAGCGCCCCCACCGTCCGGGCCACCATCACGCAGTTCAACGCCGTGGCGGCCTGCGTGGTCAGCACCGTGCTGAGGCACCGGCAGATACGGCCGCACGTCAGGGCCAGGGTCATCCAGCGCTGGATTGACATTGCTCAGGTTGGAGCGCGCAATCATGTCCTCGAGGGACCAAAATTTGACTTTGTACACCCGTAACCTTGGGTTGTCTCCTAACAGGAGTGTCGCATCCGTAAAAACTTCTCCTCCCTGCGAGCCATCGTGTCAGCACTGCAGTCCAATCCTCTGTACAGGCTGAAGAGGGCGTGGAACTGCGTGCACAAGTCAGCACCCACCACCCCCCGAAATCAAACAAGGCGCAGCGGTTGACGGTTTGCCGTGTCTTGACTGACTTGTCGCTTGTTGCTCGACAGGGACAGCATGCAGACGTTTGAGGAACTGTCGGACATCTTTTCCGATCACAACAACTACCTGACCAGCAGAGAGCTCCTCATGAGGGTGAGTTTTGAAACAACAACTATTGAGAGGACACGGCCAGATCCCAAAGTGATTTTCTTCAGGCCTCCTACTGGTATAGTTATTCATGAGGGCGGGGAGGGGGCGGTGTCGAGTGGTTAGGGCGTCAACCTCACAGAGGTCGTGGGTTTCTGTGTGGAGTTTGCATGTTCTCCCCGTGCCTGCGTGGGTTTTCTCTGGGTATTCTGGTTTCCTCCCACATTCCAAAAACATGCGTGGCAGGTTCATGGAACACTCAAAATTGTTTCGTAGCCTGTATACCGTTGCCTCTTTCTGGTATCTCTCCATGAGTCCACTTCAGGGCGTTTACATTTTGGGGCTTCTCAGTATATGCGGCATGTCCAGTATAAACAGCGTGATCTTAAGTTCCCCCCGCACCCCCGCCCCTCAAGGGACTCATAAAGACCTTCTCCAAGTTTGCATTAAACCCTTTCTGTTTACTGAGCATTCACTTAGTGATCACTTTTGCCTCCTTGCTGTCAAGTTGAACATTTTCACGAGAGCCGAGACTCCAGCCGCACAATTTCTCGGTCAACACAAATACAATACAATACAATACATGCTGATTTATATAGCGCATTCACAACAGCGGCAGCTGTAACAAAGCGCTTAACAAAACAGTTAACATAAAGTAAAATAATAAACACAACACATAACATAAAACACGGACAGTCGTGCAGTCCTAACCACTTTTCCCCTCATACGCTTTGTTGTCAAAGCAGTTTGAGATGAAAGAGGAGAGAATCAGTGTCCTTTCACCAGTGGATCAGAGACGTCATGCTCAAAATGTGCACACGTCGGCTACAAGCTAAGTTTCAAAGTCAACAAGAAGCTGTAGCATCCATTGACGAAAAAAGAGATTGGTTCACTTCTCCTGTCCCATGCAAATCCATTCCAATTCCAAGCGGTGACTCTCAGTTCGAAACACGCTCCTCTCTCCTCATCCTCAACTTCAGCAGCCATCCATCGAGCCGCACCAACGCAGACTGTCCAACAGCGCCGACATCTCCACTGAACAAAACGGGGCTGTGAAAAATGCTGCCCATTACAGGCGCAAAAAACACAAGCGCTGTCCAGCACCGACAGTCAATGGCGCCGACATTCCTCCCAATCCAAACCTGTGCTGGTACAGGCGTGCTGCCGAGAAGGCAAATGTCACATTTCCATGACCAAAGCTATTTTCTCCCATACCCACACACAGGAAGGCACTTCAAAGTTTGCCAGTCTGGAGAGCGGTGCCAAGGAGCATCAGAAACGCACCCACAAAAGACTCCAGCTGCAGAAGGAAATGGTGAGACAAAGGGTGGAAGTTCGGGCTAAAACTGGGGCTTTGACGGGATATTTTTGACCGCTGAAGAAATCAAATGGCGTTTTCCTCCACAGGGAGCCATGCAGGGAACCATACCTTACTTGGGGACCTTCCTGACGGACTTGACCATGCTCGACACGGCGCTTCCCGACCTAGTGGAGGTACCCGCCGACTCACTTCACAACAAGCTGCAGCGAGTGAAACGAAACATGACATAGAATTCCATGTTGTGGATTTAAAATAACCACACAGCTTTGCCCGGGAGAATCATCTTAGCTCAATGCTAACAAACAGTGCAAAACACCATAGAGGGGCTAATGAATAGCCGCAATGGATTTTGCAGTGCTATTATTTGAGGAACAACACACTATGAAAGCCAATACTATGTCATAATGTTTATTTTCAAAGTGTGTTGTTTGTCTCCTTCCGCAGGGCGGTCTCATCAACTTTGAGAAGCGACGAAGGGTAAAAAAAAGCGCCAAATCGATCGCATCGTCCACTCCCGGCGGGAGGCGGGCTCCTGTTTGAAAGTGCAAATGATTGAATGGATGTTTTCGCTATGCAGGAGTTTGAGGTGATGGCTCAGATCAAGCTGCTGCAGTCGGCCTGTAACAGCTACTGTCTGACTCCGAATCGGGTGTTCCTGCGCTGGTTCAAGAGCCAAACTCAGCTCAGCGAGGAGGAAAGGTAAGAGAGAGAGAGAGATGTCATCGACTAAACAACAATGAAACTCGTGCATGAGGTCATTGCTTGTGCTTTTATTGTCCACACACACACAAAAGGTAGTTTTCATCTTGTGGCACTTTTACACCCCCCCCAGCAATGCATTGGGGCTTCATTGAAGTCCCTTTATGGGGTTAAAAGATTTCTGATGTTTCCGTTGCAGCTACGCCCTGTCATGTGAAATCGAAGGCCTCGGCGATAGCAGCCCGACGTCACCCAAGCCCCGAAAAAGTATGGTCAAGAGGCTCAGCCTGTGAGTACGCCGCACTTGGATTCATTACATACTGCCGTTTAAAAATGCAATCCTTCTTCCCAAAAAATTGCCTTTATTTTTTTTTTTTTTTTTTTAAAGCACCGTTACATACTCTGGATCAGAGATCTGTCTGGACCAACATACATTTTTGGCCCAGTTTTTACCTTTCAACATGACATTTTTATTTCAATTCAATGATTAAACTTTTTGAGCGCCGTTGTCACGACGACACAACAGGAATCCTAACAAGGAGCGGCAGGGACGGAAATTGTTGTTGATTAAAAAAAGCTCACACAAGCATAGCACACGTGCACAAACACACACACACTACTAAATACTACTACGTCAACTAAATAGCGTGCAAATAATTTGTAACGTTTGTCAAATGTAAAATTGTTACACTGGTGATTATTTGAAAGGACCGTTGAGATGTTTGAGGCGTCACTAAAACAAAAATGAGCATAAAAGTCATTGTTGTGCATAAAATATATCTTGGAGTCAGATCTTTCGTTTTCTGTCAGTTTCTTTGTTTACATAGTTATAGAGGACAGTATTTTGTAAGCTTTGAAAAATCAGTCAGAATTCTCTCAATTAGCTGGCATTCCTTTTTATTATTATTACTATTATTATGATTTTTTTAAATTAATGGCTGGCATTGAAAGACTTAATAACACATGGCAACCTGACGTTTCCAGGCTGTTTCTGGGGGCGGACACCAGTGCGTCCAGTTCTCCTGCGCGTGAGACGCCACGCTCGCCGCCAACTGGCAGTTCGGGGGAGAGCATGGACTCGGTCAGCGTCTCCTCCAGTGACTCCAGTAGCCCCTCGGACAGCGAGGGACTCACCCCCACCCACGGCGCAGACCCCCAGAACAAGGTGGAGACAGGAATCTTTGCAAGTTAGGCCAATAAAGTCAAAATTTGAATTGGGAACAAGATCAGGAACAGAATGATGGTGTGTTTAAAAACAACAGCAAAAAAATAACCCTTGGCTTTCCGTATCTTCAGCTATCCGAGTCTTCTTCTTGCACTTCTCTCCATTCCATGGACACGAGCTCATCCACCACCAGCGTCTCCACCACGCCCGCGTCCCCGCCGCTTCCGGGACCGCCGTGCACCCACCGACGCTCGGTGTCTCTCACGCCCATGTCGCCCTCGTCCCCCGGCCAAACGCCGGCGTACAACACGCAGGCCCAGGACGCCTGCATCGTCAGAGTCAGCCTGGAGCACGGCAACGGAAACCTCTACAAGAGCATCCTGGTAAAAACGCTTTGGAACGTCGGCGCGGTAAAATTGCGCTTTGAAATGCAACCATGTCTCGGTAGGTTTTGATGAATTGTGATCGTTGGGCTTTTGTTTTCTTGTCAGCTGACGAGTCAAGACAAGACGAGGGCTGTGATTTCCAGAGCCATGGCCAAACACAACCTGGAGCAGGAACCAGAGGACGGCTACGAGCTGGTGCAGGTCATCTCTGACGAGCGAGGTAGCAGCTCATTCATCGTCGGCGGACGTCTCCGGCACCGAGCAAAACATGAGCGTCTTTGTGCTCTTTTTTAAATTAATTGGCTCTGGAAGAAATTTATAAACGAGAAAATGTTGTAAAGTTGAGACGCATTTTCCATGTAAATGCCGTAATCCGTTCCAAGCCCCCCCAAAATTCTTGAAAAGAATTTTTTTTAAAGAATCAAAATATGTAACAAATACATGTTACAATTAGATTATTGCACAATAAACGAGAGTTGTGCTTAATGTGACAACAAAGTCACATCTTTGTTCTAACAAAGAATTAGAGAAAAGAATAAAAATGAGAGGCAATATTTTCCAGGCGTTTCGTAACTTGAATATTTCGTACGAAGAGACGTTCGTAAGTAGAGATACCAGTGTACATTAAATATAATTAACTGTTTTGCAAATATATAACAATAGACATCCGTTTCATTTCTTTGAATTATTTCAAGGTGCATATGTCCATTTTTCAACACTACGCTGTCTCGTTTGCTTTTTCCCTCCCGCCAGAGCTGATCATCCCGGACAACGCCAACGTCTTCTACGCCATGAACACGTCGGCCAACTTTGACTTCCTGCTGCGCGTGCGCGGCTCGGCGGCGCGTGGCGGCGCGCCGATCCAGATGCGTGCGCGCTGCAGCTCCACGCTTCCCCGGACGCACCACCACCGCTCCAGCCTGTCGCTCCGACTCAGCAAAGTCACACTGTGAACGCAGCAACACCACTCTGGAACACCGAACGGACACTCCCGTCCCCGCGCGTGCGGCAGCAAGACGGAGCCCCCCCCCCCAAAATAAAAAACATTTGCTTACGATATATCCTAATGGTAAGCATTAGTTCAATTCTAGTTTCCACGCGAAGGACTGTGGACGAACTGAAACCGTGGCCTGCCTGCGGCTGACTGGGTGCTGGGACCGATGATGCCTGTCTGAGGAACAGAGGAGGAAACAGCGACCCCGGGTGGCTTCCTTGTCTTACTGCAACTTGCATTTGCACATGGAGGAGATAAAAAAAAAAGGGTGCGGGCCTGTCCAAACCTCCTGAGCGCCAACTACAGTATTCTATGAGCATCATCACCGTTGTTATTATTATTATTATTAATATTATTATTGTTAAGATTATTACTGTAGAACATTTTTGGGACCTACAACAGTCTTCATGTAGGACTGTGTGTGTGTGTGTGTGTGTGTGTGTGTGTGTGTGTGTGTGTGTGTTGTGTGTGTGTGTGTGTGTGTGTGTGTGTGTGTGTGTGTGTGTGTTTTGGACATGTTAGTTGTGTGAGAGTGATTGATGTTTGATAGTGTGGGTGAAAGTGAGACAGATTAATTGGTGTCTAAAAGTCGCTGCACCTGAGAGAATGTGTTTGTGAATGTGTGAGTTTTTAAGTGTGTCACAGTGAGAGCGTGTGGATTGACAAAAGTGAGAGTGCCCGCACACGCAGTGAAGTGTTTTAGCGAGAGAGGTTCCAAATGAGAGTGCGGGTGACAGTGAGAGTAAAGAGTGCGCGAGTGTTTTTGTGAGAAAGCGTGCGTGTCAATGTGTGAGTGGTGCAGTGAGTGATTGAATGTGAGTGTTGGGAGTATGGGCGAGAGAGGGAGCCGCATGGCGAACGGCCGTCGTGGCCTTCTGATTGGTTGTCCTCGAGCGTCCTTGCTCTCGGGTGGTCCACGTCACGCGTGAGACGAACCACACGGCGTTTGCACTTGTCACTTGGGCCGGGATGGCGACGGGATGTGAAAACACAACATGGAAATGTCAGTGTTGCTTTCTTGACGATCACGCTGGTCAGGGGGGAGCCTCACGAAGGATTTTCAAGAAGGAACAAAAAAAAAGATCAAATGTGATGCCTTTGCAAAAAAAAAAAAAAATCCACAGCAGCGCTCAACAAACTGTGACGGACGCGCCAAGAGAATCAAATTCTGTGAATTTAAAGGGGTGAAGGGGGTTGAGGTGGGCATTTCAAGTCATTGCCAGACCCGTTTAGGGAGCAAAGCAATACAATAAGTGGTATTGTTATGAGAATACGTTTTTCACGTAACAATACAAAAAGACCAGAAGAAAACTTTTTTTTTAAATGCCGAGTCAAGTCATATTACGACGAAAAAGGCATCAATCACCTCAGCGAAACGAGACCTCCCCTCCTATCATTTTCTGAACCCGATTTTCTTGAGTTTTCACCTCGCCTCGCGCGTAAAAACAAAAAAAATCTGATACATTTCAAGCTGCTACGCCTCACACTGTAAAGTGCTACTGTGGAGGAAAACCAAGTTGAAAAGCGGCGCGGCGGTAGCCTAACGTGTCGGGGATGTCGACACGACATCGTCGCTGACTGACGAGTGTAAACATTGGGCCTTTAAGGTGGACTCGGTCACCTTTGAGGGTCCGCGCAGCACTTGGATGCAAAATCAAACTGTCGATTGCCAAAGACGCTTCTCTCCTCCTACCTGAACAAATAAATTATTCATTCTCAGTATTGAACATCTTCCTGGTGTCACTCATTGCAATAGCTTCCGAGAGCTGCATATGAAAAAAAAAATGTAATCGTGTATTATCACTACATGGTGTTTTGGTATGAATGGGCAATCTTAAATTTCAGTATGTTGCAGTGTTCACATTTCGTTTTGGGGTCAATTGTTATGGTTTGCCACCAAAAATCTCTACATGGTCAAGTCCACTTGGACTCCTACCAGCAAAAAACAATCATATTGAGAAAAAAACAAAACATGGCTGCTTTGGATCTCTAAGAGGATTGTGGAGTGCCCAGCAGCTTGTGTGTGCGTGTGTATGTGTGTGTTTAATGCAGCTAAGCATCCCATCTGTCAGCATTTCCTCCCATGTTGTCCTTCCAACACGGTAGCAGATGAGGCCCTTTGGGATGAAAAAAAAAATAAACCCGAGTATGAAACGCAACTCGGAGTTGAACCTGTACGTCAAGATTGAAACCCTACTTTGAATGCCTAATTCGTTTAAAATACCACTTTGGATCACTCAACAAAGAATGAATTATATTTAGCAAATAATCATTCACTTTGAATTTTATAGTTGCAACACGTTAATGATTATTTGCTTTAAAAAAACTGATCAGCTGCATTGAATTGTTGTTTTTTGTAGTGTAGTGTATTCTGTTTTTATGTTTCACACAACAGCCCAACTTTATTGGAATTGGGTATGTAAAACCTCAATTTGAAACCCTAACCTGAATTTGAAACCAACATTTCAAGCCCGAATCCTATTTTGATATCATAGTTTGGAACCCAAAACCCAGTTTGAACAATGTAACACCAACCCTAGTTTGAAACCCTAACCCTAGCTTTCCAACCCACTTTAAAACCCTAACCATAGTTTAAACCCTGCTTTGAAAGCCTAACCCCATCTGAAAACCCTAATTTGAAATTGTAACCCAAATTCAAAAACCCTACCGATACTTTGGAACACTTAACTCTACTTTGGCACGCTAATCCTAATTTTTAAAGCCCTAACCCTTGTTTCAACCATCATTTGAGATCCTAATACCTAGTTTGAAACCCCAATTTGAACCCTGACCCGTGTTTAAAACCTAACCCTACTTGGAAACTCCAAACTCGAGCCCTCGTTTAAAATCCTAGTTTTTAAAACCCTGACTCGAATTTGAAACCCTACCACAAGGTTAAAGTCCTAATTTGAAAAACGACTTTGAAATTCAAAATTGAAACCCTACTTTACAAACCTAACCCTATGTTCCAAACATTTTTGGAATGTGGGAGGAAGTGAGAAGGAAATGAGGTCCATTTTGTGTTGTCATTGGGGAGTCACAGAGTTAACCAAGAGAAGGTTTCATTAGCTTATTTATTAAACTTCCCTTTCTTCATTTTGGAAAGCTGACACAACAAAATCTAGTTCAGAGCCAAATCAACGTCCGGTGAGTATGTGAGTGGGAATTTTGGTTCAGACAGAATGAAAGCGGCCCCCCACCTGCCAAAAAAAATGCAAATGTACAAGAGTGGTTAGCACCGATTGCGAACAAATACAGCAGCACATTCAAAGCTTCCCGAGGGCGAACAGTTTGGTGCAGGAACGCCGATTAAAGCCTTTTCATTCACATTCGCAAATGAGGTCCAACAAAGCATCATCGACTTGACAAGACGGGAAACGTTTTCTGCTGTCGGGACTTGAAAACGAAAGGAAAAAACAAAACTTGCAAACACAAACGAGGGCTTTGAGGTAGAGCGGCGATTCCCAACCAGGACGGGCCGCGGGCGGTTGTCTCAAACGTGCTCTTGATTCGGCGCGACTCATCTTAATGACGATGACAGCGACGGCTGCACATTTTAACCCCGCTGGCGTTCACGAAATACGAATCGCTTTCAGTAAATTTGGAGTTAAGCGAGACATTTTGCTCAAGTGAAATAAACACACGCATTGGCTCAGTCAAGGTTGGGAAGCACACAAAGTGGATGACAAGACACTTCAAAGTCTTTATTTATATGCTTTAAAAAACAAAAACAGGATCACCTGAGCAAGGAACATGTTCATCTTTTTGTGAAACAAAACAACTCTCGAAAAACAGTTCTTTTAATTCGTTAAAAGTCCCTTTAAAATTAAATAAAAAGTGACATCTGTACCGTCACTCGCTCGTTTGTTTTGAGGACTTTGACTCGCATCAAATCCATTTTCCACATTGAAAATGAAGTGAATTAAGTCATGAGAGTTCTTTCTTTCCGTTACATTTTAACTATTAAAAGCAGCACTATCAATAAGAAAAACGTTTTTTACTTGACATCATGACTGTAGTATCTGTGTGTTGGATACGTGCATTTAAGAGGCAGGACCTTGCGTGTGAGAGCCTGCGTGTGAGTCGTGGCCCATAGCAGCTCATTGAGTGTGTGATTATTTTGTTTTTAGTGTAGTAGAGTCAAGGTGGCGTATCCGAAGTGAAAAATAAATTTAAAAGAAAAATCAAAATAAATTGACCAATTTGGGACCTGGTATGTCAAGGTACCGGCATCGTCCCTTTTGCAGCACCAACCGGTGGCGGGGCGGCCTCAGGCGAGTTCGTGTCCGATGAAGCGTCGCAGGCGCTCCAGGTACTGCGAGTAGAGTTCAATGTCGTTGTGGCCCGCCCCCTCCACCCACAGCGGCTCCACGGCCTTGGGACACAGCTCGAACAGCGTCAGGCCGTGGGAGAAGTCGATCACCTCGTCCTCGGTGCCGTGGATGACTAGCACGGGCGACGTGATCTTGGACACTTTTTCGATGCTGCCGAAAACGCACAGCGCAGTTTTATTTATTTATTTTTGTAGATCATGACATCGTGCTTGAATTAATTTGGGCTGCACCTTCTGGCCACCAGGTGGGAGTAAAATACCGTAACAAAGAAGTTTAGTTGTATTTGTAGCGGAGGATAAATAACATGCCTGCGAGTACAGTATAGTTATGGTGTCGGTCTACATGTGTTGCACACCTTTTATGTTCAAATGTCAGGACTGCGATATCAAGTTTTTGTTTTGTTTTAGGTGTTAGCATGAAGCTAGCAAACTTTCTCAAGACAAAGTTTTGTTGTTTGATGATACCGTGGATCCCGTTTATTTGTGGTTTGGCATCTGCAGATTCACCTAAGGCGTAGAAAAAAAAGTAGTGTGTTTCCGGTTTGCCCTGTCGTCTGTCCACAACATTGAATCGTGGTGGCGGCCACGATCTCCGACAACAGTTTAAACCGTTTTTCAAATTTTTATGAAAATCTCTCCGGAGAATTGAGGAAATTTGCCTAAAATTAATCCGGATATTAGTTGACAACATTGAACGAAGACGCGTTTGAGATCGTTGTTTTGCTTTCACGAGCGTAGTCATGTTGAGACACTAACACTAGTAACAGTAAAGAGATGTTCGTCTCTTTATAAACACACTTGCTAAACCCCATGGGAACGAATAAAAGATACCGTGGATTAGACCGTTGTCGTAAAAAGTATATTTGGACAAAAAGGGAAAGATTGGGAGAAAAACGTGTCGGTCCGACTTCGAGTGTCGTCTCGGCTAGCTTAGCTTAAGGCGCGTTCCCACGTTGCAATTTGTGGCATAAGTTTTGTGGCATGCAACACATTGCAACGTGTGAACCCCAAAGTTGGACAGACTTTTGTGGCATACAACGTGTTGTATGCGTGTTGCATGAAATAGGACTTGTTCTATTTTCTTGCAACGTGTGGCATGAACCCGACCAATCAGAACGCGTTGGGCTATCACGTGACAAAAACATCGCGTCGTAACACGGAAAGCGGGAAGTATAATGGCGTCGAAACAGAAAAAAAAATCGAGCTCTCCCGGGGCGACACCGAAAGGTCGGGAGCCAGTTCTACTCAAGGAGGGAACACCGACAAGCTGCCTACACTAGCATATCGGAGTTGATGGGCGACTGCATGACAGGTATGGATGGCGATCGAGGCAGCGTCTTCGATTATTATGTTGACAATAATATCATAATTACTTATTGTCGAATATTTTAGGGTGGTTGGAGTGAGAAAGGTTGCCGAATTTAATTTATTCGGCGACTATTTTGCCAAAATAATGAGCACAACAAAAGTTAAAAATTGGTGCGATCCATTCGAATGAAATTTCTGAAATTATCGGGGTCCTCGGCCGCCAACTCCTGCATCAGAGTTGTAAGCGCTGAGTTCTTTCCGTCTCCGATCCACGGTCATACCCAAAACGTCCGTTTGGGTTTGGCTCCTCTAGTTTAGCTGTTGTTGTGTGTGACGTCGGGTTTGTGACGTCGTTGCAACACATTGCAACGTGGGAACACATTCGGTTTGCATTGGTTGAAATCAAAAGACGCGCTTTAGCTGCTGTTGTTGTGTGTGACATGTTCGCGCTGAAGCACGCACAGCAGAGAGAGAGCAGTAGCAGCGGAGCGGACTATCTATTGCTGAGGCTCGCTTAGCTTAAGTGGCGTCGCCACAACAGTAATAAGCTCGCCTCGCATTCTCATGGCTTCGCCATATCTCGGAGATATTTTGAAATTTCGTCGAGAACGGAAACCGCAAAGGGTGCAGGTGTGCACACAAAAGGAAGATTAATCATTGAATGTCGAGTATTTGAATAGCGTTTTGTGTAAACTAATTCACGCGTGATCGGCCAGGTGTGTGTGTGCGCGCGCGGATTTTCAGAAAAGTCCACTTTCATCTCTGATCCATTGATGTACTGTATCGAAAAGATTCAGCGAACTATTTGACGAACACCACGGGCCGTCTAGGACGCGGGACGCAGAGGTAGCTGTAACACCCAGCCGCCGGGGAACCCAACTCTCTCGCCGAGCGGGGGTTTCAATGTCTCCTTGTTTTATGGTTATTTTGTTTACATTTTTGATGAGGGGGAGAAAAATAAAATACAATAAAAAACTTAGTCCGACCTACCGACCCAATGTTGAAATTTCATGTTACCGGAAACACATTACCTTTTTTTCTACGCCTAATCACGGATGATTTTGTTTTTTTACACTAATTCATAAAGTTATTTGATTAAGCGGTGCAAATAAAAATGGAGTCATAGATTTGTGTTGCCGGAGTTTTTCTGCCCCTTGGTGGCATTAGCATTTCATGTTTTTGACGGTGAAAGGAACGCAACATTTTTCCTTTTCAAGTTAAGATCACACGAATGGCAACATGATGCAACTTGTGAACTCCAGGCCCTTTTGTTCAACAAAAATGACAACTCGTCACCAGTGTCCACAAATCAAGATCAATTGATCCTATTACTTATTGCTAAATTTCGAGCTAGCGCCTGGTGCGACTCACTTGGGGAAGGCGTCAAAGCAGTACGTCTTCTTGGTGTCGGGGAAGGCCACCCTCATGCCCGATGTGAGCGGCGAGTGGAGGACCACGGCGGCGCACTCGTATCGGGACGCCAGGTCCACGGTGGGAACGGTACCGATGCTCTGGCCGTACAGGATGATGCTCTCGGGGTTCACGCCGTACCTTGAAGGACAGACAGTACGCGCATGAAGATGGTTTTTTAAAAAATAAAACAAAATAAAAACATCTGGCTTCTGCTCGAAAGTAAAATAAAGGTCAGGAAAAAAAACCCTACTCGAACAGCTGAACTTTAAATGGCGGTGGGGCATTATTAATGGCAGCAGGTGTGTGCTGACTCCTGAATGATTATTATTTCTGCAGCCGCACATACAGTCATAAGAGGGTGTGCACACTTGTGCAATCAAATCATTACATTTTTAAAATTTTTCTCAATATAATTATGTGACCCCCCAAAATGAATTGGAACCAAAAATACAGTGAGAAAGTCATCGCGCAGGCCCAATGAGGATGAATTTGAAATTGTGATTGGGTAAATTTGAGTTACATCACGCAGCACTACCGACTACGATTGTGAAGCGCACCGGGCAGATTCAATTGACACGGCAACAAAAGGAGGCTGAAATCTAATTGGACAAAAAAAAAATTGCCACAAAATAAATAAGACTGCTGGGCTAACACAACTTCTATTCAAATATTCCAATTTATGTGGGTGTTTGGTTACCCAGTGCGGAGGGTGTGCCAGGCGGCGTCGATGTCGGCGTAGAGGTCCTTCTCGGTGGGCTTGCCGGTGCTGACGCCGTAGCCCGAGTAGTCGTAGGAGAAGATGTTGCAGTTGATGCGCGTGCCCAGGCCGATGTAGAAGCTGCTCATCTGGCCCAGGTCCACCGCGTTGCCGTGGGAAAACAGCACCGTGAATCTGGAAGTTCAAATGCAGGCCGTGGACGGCTTTAGCGTGACCGGGACGCTGACGCCAGTTTCGTTGACCCGTCTAAAGCCTTTTGGATGATCACTTAGGAACAGATTTATCCATAAGTACACCATTATTCTGTTTTTTATTTAGGGTTTTTTTTTTGTTGACCTAAAGTTCAAATTGTTTTTGTTTTTATTCACATTTTTTTTTAATCTCAATTTCTTTTTCAGGATTTTAAAATCCTTTCTTTGGTATTTTAGTGCTAGGATTTTGTTTCCATTTTATGATTTAAATTGGAATACATTTTATTGCATTTTTTTTCATCTCAAATTATTTTTTTAGGATTTTAAAATACTTTCTTTGGTATTCTTGTGTTGTGATTTTTTCCTCCATTTTATGATTTGAATTGCGAGTTTTCATTTTCACTAATTTTATACCTGTTACTCTGTTTCCATTTCAATGGCATTATTTTTACATTTTTATTTTACCGTTTTATAATAGTCCTCCATTTTACTTTCACCAATTTTCTAGGTATGATTAATTTTCATTATATATGTATATATATATATACATATATATATAATTTTTTCTTCTCTCGTTTGCTGAACTTACAACAAAGAGAAAAATCTGCAAAAATCATCCAACTTTTTGAATGTCATTAGTCTGATGTTGAAATGTGTGGGGTTTTTTTTAATGGTCCGATTGCTTTTTTTTTTTTCTTGCTATAGCTAATATCTGCCGATTCGTTCAACCAGATGATTAAGCAGTCAGACCGCCATGAAAACGGCTCCAAAAAAAGCTTTGGTTTCCCGCACCTGGAATTTGGAACACAGCGGATGTACACGCAGCCGATTTTATTCCCTCGGCTGGAACGCGCCAACGTGACCTCCACGGTGTCGAGCTCCCGCTGCGTGTACTGGAACTCGGCACGCTCCGTCAGGTGAAGCCTCCATCTCATCTCCGATGTGGGCGGCGCCGCACTCCCGGTCACGCCGCTGCGCGTGCGCAGGCTCGACGTCGTGCTGGCCCCCGACACGCCGGAGCTAGGCTCCGGATCGGGGATGAAGGCGTACGTGGGTTCCGGCGGCAGGAAGGCCAGCTTGGCGGCGATGCGGCTGGGGCACGGCGGGCAGCAGAAGAGGCCGCACAGTTCGCTGACGGACAGGCCATTCATCCTTCACTGCGGGGACGCATCATTGGAACACATCAACTTCACGTTTCAAAAGTCAAACCGTGAGCTAGCTTTGAATATTTATTTTTCTGATTACGAAACATTAATTAGGTGTTATGTGAACACATTGGGAGTAAAAATAAAGTCACGAGAAAAATAAGTCTGCAAATAAAGTCTAGATAGCAAGAAAAAAAAACTTCAGGACGGTACTCCCTCCCACTGTCATGAAATTGTTAAATGAAATGTGGAAAGTTAAAAGTAAAAACAAATAAGGAAAATAAATACACAATAAAGTACAGATATTTTTCTTCAACATTATTACTCGATTACTTCTAGAGCCCAGCCGATATGGATGATTTTTTAGGCTGATGCCAATGCTGATATTTAGCAGACTAAAATTCTGATAACCGATTAATCTAATTGGCAAAGAATAAAATATATTACTTTTTGGTTCGGGGTGTCAAGCTTATTTTTGTCGCGGGCCACATTGTACAGTTTCCCTTGGAGGGCCGTTCTGAATTTTGGGAAACCATATACAGTAAATGTTTAATCACCTCCACATATTACATACACAGTGCACAACAAATTGATGGATAACTAGTGTTAAAATCAGAAGTCAAGAATTATGACTGTTATTGTGAATTACACATGACAATTTTAAATTTTGGTTCAGCATCATCGAATTTGACATGCTTGATTTGCTTTCGCGGGCCACATCAAATGATGTGACGGGCCAGATCTGGCCTTGACCTTGACACCCGTGTTGTAATGTATTATGTAAGGGCATTATAAATTAAATGTGGAGAATTTAAGTATAAAGTTAGTCAAAATAAATCCTCAGGCAAAATGGAGAGAGCTCAAATATGTTCTTAACTAGAGTAACGAAGCGGTCATACGTGGGTGCTTCCCGCCACTGTCGCTAAATGACGTGTTTTCGTCAAATGAGTTGATTAAAAGTAACAAATCATGAGAAAAATACACGCTCGAGTACAGATGGGCTAAACCATCTACTTGGTACAGTCACGAAGTATTTGTACCACGTTGAGTGTTTTATGAATAACGGCGGCTTACTACTTACTACCTGTATTCATTTCACATGCAAATCGTCAGAAATGCGGATTTACCTGTTCGGCGGAGTCTCTTCGCATGAGCTAACATTCAATAATTACTCTGAAACAAAAGACGTCTCCTTTCAGGAATCGAAGCAGTTCCAACGTGGAAATAATTATTCACCACATAATTTGGACTCGAGTCCTGCTGCTCTTATCCATTTTTTCGAGAGACAAACGAGGGAGGGGGACGGGGAGATTCCAGAAGTCAAAGTAGAAATGTGACAAGTATGGAAAAAGAAGGCAGCCAAAGGTTTGGATCCGTGCCAATGACGTCACAATAGAGCCCCAGATAATGCTGATTTGTTATCCTCGTGCCAGCTAATGCTAACCGAGATCAGAGCAAGAAAGACGACGGTTGAACCAGTGGAAAGCAAACAAACACAAAATGTTCCCGAGGCGACAAAACGAGGCGAGATTCGCGGTTTCCAAAGCGTGTCAATGTATCTTGGTGGATGGCCACGTAATGCCGGCGTCTCCTCTTGTCACGGAATTCGTATTTTTAATCCATGTTCGTCCGTGCCCGTCTTGTGTTTTGCCAGGTTTGCCGCATCCGGAAATGACAGTTAAGCGGATGTGACGAAAAAGGCTCCACGGGACATTTCAGGGAAACCTACAACACAAGCCGGTGCGTGACGTAAACGCATTCCAAAAATGTAAGCGGAAAGGCCAAGTTAAAATGATGTAAATCGTGTTTATTTTTATATTGTATATTTTATATGTAATCAATAATTGAAGAAGGAGGCGGGAGGGTGATCGCTCACACTCAGACCTATCCACAATTCAGAGTTTTCAATTAACCTGCCATGCATGTTTTTGGGAATGTGGGAGGAAACCCACCCAGGTATGGGGAGAACATGAAAACTCCACACAGGAAGGCCGGTTCCGGAACCGAATCCTAAACCTCTGCACTGTGAACGTGCTAACCAGTCGATCATCAAAATGCCGCCTTTATTTAAAAAAACTAAACAAAAAAAACTTTTTTCACACGCAATCTAACAGTCATGGCACCAAGACAACTATAGGACAAGATGTTGTTATACTTACTGAGCCACTTTGCGGCAACAATATTTTTTTAATTTTATATTTTAATGTATTGCATCCAACCTGTTGGAAGATATCAAAGTGGAAATTTGGATCGTGCTCTCGGGCGAATATTGTGACTTTTCATAGCCTTTTATAGAGGTAATATCGAACTTGTTTTTAATCTTATATAATTCATTTTTCAAAAATTCACGTACCGGTGTCCCACCATAGCAGTGCCCCAACGTGCTCGCAGATTAAACGAGTGATGCTAACACACACTTAATGCAGCATCAAGGAACACAAGGACAACACGTTTAAAATAAACTTTGTGATTTTATTGGTTTGTTTTGTACTTGAACATGTCATACAATCCTAAATCTGGAAAAAGAAAAAAACTAAATGAAAAGATATCTGGTGGTGTTTTTGAAAAAAAAAAAAAAAAAAAAAAAAGGGGTGGGCGCTCTGGCTGGAGTGCCAAAAGGGACAAGGAACAACGAGCACTCTGGGAACATTTCCATTCACGTCCATGAGTTCAGCTCTTTTCCATCGGGTAAAATAAATGAACTTGTCTTCAGTTCTCGCGTTGTTATCTCGCATTGAAGACAGAATTGTAAATCAACTAAGGGAGGATATTAAGATTAGCTAGCTAACAGTCACTCCCGTTCAGGCCTCCATTCCCTGCTCCCAACAGTCAATATCAGCGCTTAAGAGTGATTCAGGTACAAATTGTGTTGGGTTTACATTCAATCGACTCTTTATTTGGGAGGAAAAAAAAATTAAAAGGAGAAATCATCCACCACGGTTGAAAGCGCTACCTAAATCTCAACTTGGAAGGGGCCTGGAGAGGAATCCAAATGTCCTCGACATGACACTTTGCTCGGGAATGATGACAAAAGGGCCTGTCATCCAACAATAGCAGATTGCGCTGGTCCCTTAAATGTTATTTAGCGTAGAAAAACTGCCCCCCCCCACTTTTTCCAGAGAAAAAAAAAGAAAATCACCTTTTCCATCTCTTCAAACGGCAGTAACAGCACTATGCTACAAATGGAATAAAAATAAAAGCCTGGATGGAGGATACGGTGTCATACTACGAACACAACGTGGCCTGCAGGAGAGAATCCTTGGAACTGGATCATTTTGCAAAGCACTTAAATGCACCCGTACTTGAACCCTCACATCTTTTTCTGTCCGGCAATTACATGAACACGAGTCATCTTGTATTTACATTTGGGGGGCACTTGTTCAATTGGACCTCCGGTTTGCTATCCAGGCATTGTGGCTACAAAACTAACGTGTAATCGGTTAGGCAGCACGCGTGCATATTCTCATTGGAGTGGGTCGAGGCTTTTGGGGTGGGGGTGGGGGGTGCCCAATTTTAAATTCAAATTTAAAATTGAATTTTCAACATCCCCAACTGTTCAATGCTGCATTCCTTTTTTGGGCATGTTGGTGTTCTTCGGCGAGGAGCTTGAATGGTAAAAACGTCAGAGTGAGAGCACAGAAAGAAAAAAAAATGTTAGATTCTTATGAAAAGTTCACCTGAAAGTCTATCGCTAACTTTTTGTGAGTTGCCCATTTGTAGCATTATTTTTTTTTTTTTTTTTGCAAGTCGGATCAGTCTTCATTCGGCGTGTCAGTGGTCTGCTGGTGCTTCACCCAGTGGCTTGGGAAAAGAAAAGGAAAAAAAGGGGGGTGCTTTAAGAATTAAAGTGAAAACAACCCCCAGATGCTGAACAAAACGGATCAGGTGGGCCAAACGCCTCTTTTGGTCCTTTCACCCCTTGAAAATATTTTTTGTCAACCCTTTCCATCAACGTTTTTGACTCTACCTGATTTTTACGTCGGGGCAATATTTTTCTCTGACTAGAACAGCTGAACTTTAGTCGGCAGAATTTTCAATCTGCAAATGCAGCAATGAATTGACAACTTTCTGATGAATCCATTGTTCAGAGCCATTGATTCACACACACAAAAAAGTCAAAATCTTCAGAATTTCAGCTTCTCAACATTAAATATGCTCAAATTTACGCAGTTCTCCATGTAAGCAGGATGAACAAAACATTTGCAAATATCAGCCCCAACTTTCAAAAACGACATGTCTGCTCATTTTCCGAGATATTACGGACCAAACCGGTAACTGCATCACAATCAATTTGTCTGTCGAATTTTTGCTTTTAAGTTTAAATAAAATTCAAGTTGCGAGTAAAATCATTTAAATTATTTTATTGCATACATCAAGTTAAAAAAGAGAAGAGATTAATCAATTAAAATAATTGCTAGCTGCATCCCCAGGTTAAGTTATTGAGTGAATGCGACATTTTTTTTGCTGTTCTCTAACAAGAAACTAAACGGCAAAATGAACAAAGACGTGAATCTTTCCAAGGATGTCCAGGTCTATGCCTTTCTGTGACACTTCCAGTCCCCCTGTAGCTCTGTCGCTTGAAAGTGGAATCACGGGTGAGGAATGCAAGTCGTCGCCCTTGAAAGTGTTCATGGTTGTCAATTTTGCCATTCGGCTCCTTGTTTGGAGAACCGCTGGCTGGACAAAAAAAAGCTGAGCTCAAATGGAATTTCACCTCTACAGGTTCAGGCAATTTTGGATCCTGAAAGTCCCAAAAGCCAAACATCCCTAATGTTCTGAAAGTAGTGCTTCAGAACTTTTGTGAACACAGCTGTCTATATGTTGCAGATGAAGACAAAACGGGCGCAATGTTAAAATCGATTACGTGTTAAGTCGGGATGTTGAACGAGTTGAGGACACATTTTTGGGCTTTGTGAAAGCGGCTCAGTCCATTCCAAATGACTTTTTTTTTTTGCCTTTACTGGTCAGATCTGCCCCCTCCCCTTCCCGTTCTACATACTGAATAATCAAGATGAGTGCAAATCGCGCACGATTTGCCTGATGCGCGATTTGCCTGACACATGCTGCCCATCCTCCGGCGGGCCCACCAGAATGATAAAAAATAAATAGAATGCAATCACACAAGCTAACTACAATATATTAATATAGATCTTCTGAAGTCATACGCTCATTAAAACAGGAAAAAAAAAAAATAAACATATTCAATCACTCGGTTAAGTCAAGTTAGCCCCGCCCTCCCGTTCATGCACCCAATACAAGTCAAGATATCAAAGAGAGACGCTGCTGGAAAATGCTGGGAAAGTCCAAAGTGTGGTGATTGAGAAGGTTGGGAGAGGGCGGCTAGGCTGGCGGAGGCGGGGAGGGGGGGATATTTGACGGAGAAGTTGACATCATTTCTACGAGTGGAGAAGAGAATCCGAAGCCCTTAACAAGGTCTCGCTGAGCTCCCTGCTTGGTGGCCAATCCACCTCATGATCCATTCTTCTTTTTTCACAAGGATGGGACGAAAATTAAAGACCCCCCCCCGCCCCCTGCCCCGACGACAACAACAAGGAAATTTAAACGCTTCCTGTCCCCGCAGCATGTCCGAGCCCCTGCTGCTCTTCTCCCCCACACACACACACACACTCGCATACAAACACAATCATCGAGAAAAGACTCAGTCACTAGTGGAGATGCTAGTAAGGGGGGGAAAGTGTCTGAACAGTGGCTGCGAGTGTCTCGCCCCCGCCCTTGCCCGGCTTTTAAGATCGCCGTGAACGAACGAAGCCGTGATATCGGGTGTCACCGTTGTTGCCAATTGTCAAGCGAGAGGCGTGGCGCAGGTCGTCGTCGTCGTCGTCGAGTCTTCATAACTTTTGGATTTTCTCGGCCACCACGATGGGGTTCTCCTTGCGTATGCGGGCGGCGGCGGCGCTCCGGTAATCGTAGGGACAGTCATGTTTGTCGGAGTAACGGTGGATGGCACAGAAGAGGTTGCCGCAGCGGCAGTCGAAACCTGCGGACAACCGAGAAACATCAAGGCCACACGCTGAGCTGTTTCCAATGGCGGGATATTTGACTTTTGAGGCGCATATTTTTACCCACATTTGAAGAATCTGACACACAACCCCCCCCAAAAAAAACAAATCACAAAAAGTAAGCAGCACTACTCATATGGAAGTATTTTTTTCAAGGTCCTCTTCCCAAGTATTTTTTTTTTAACAAAGACAAGTGATAACTTCATTCTGTATGACAACAAAATCAGATTTATCATACAAAAAGGCCATCCCACAGCATTATAAGACGCAATCTACAATGCATCCACTAGATGGAGCTACGCTCAAGGAAACGCCAACTGAACGATCAGATGTCAGTCAACCTTATTGAATAAAGCAGCGAGACAGTTCACTTAACCAACAGCAAGTTGTAACATTGACTCGTTAACGTTGAACTCTCTCGCCGCTGCTCTATTTCCGTGTTCGACTGCGTAACCGATCGCCTTAAATTTGAACTCTGCGTTGCCAGCATGTCTCGAGCAAGGAGCCATTTTGGGGTCGAAATATAACCGCAATGACCATACACAAGGCGCATCGGAAAATACGGTATTGACAACAAATTTGATCGCGAAATCACTTTTTTTGTTGCTTTTTCTACACCCGGGACCAATAACGTGGGTTTCACTGTATATTTATTTACGCCACTAGCTGAGAAAAGGCGCAACAAAAATTAAAGTGCAGTCTTACCGGTGAGTCCAACTTTCTTCCGGCAAGAAAAACAGCGGTTCTTTTTCTTGTTCTTATCAGGAGTCTGCTCGCCATCAGAGGTCTGCGCAGCTTCTCCCGCTGGCTCTGTTCAGACACCGGGAGTCAACTGTCATTTTTCCGGCGCGGGGCACAAAATTCCAAAAGCAAGGAAGTCAAATACAAAAGTGTCAACTTGAACGCTAGCTATGGTGCAACATCAAAATGCGCGTATACTGACAATGTGGCGGGGGAAGGGTTACGCCTTATTTTCTAGACTATTGTTCATGTTTGTTAACCCTTGCCCAAAAATACTTATTACTACTTTCCTATTAGCTGTTGTTTTGGTTACCTGGTGGGTGTTACGGAACGAGCGAAAAACAGCAGCGCTGAGCGTGCACAGAACAAAGCGACAAAAACTTGCAAATGCTCCCGGATTCGTACCCGAGGTGCCGGACGATTCCTCCTCTTCGGCATCATCAGCCTCGGCTCGATCCGAGTCGACAGCCGCCGAGTCCTGGGAGATGCTCATGGCCGTCATCTGTTGAGTGACTGGACTGGCAGAGCCAGGACTGACACTACATCAACAGAACAATGGCAGAATACACATTTAAAATGCCTCGTTTTTGTTTGAGAACGCCACCTGGTTCAGGCAATAAAGGCATTTCCCCCCACCCCAGAATAAAAAGGTGTAATATTACAATAAAGCTTTTTTTTTTTTAATATGACTTTTAAATTAGCCTTTTTTAAACCTTGATATTCTAACCTGATTTTGGAAAATATGACTTTTGCTTCCAATTGATTTGCCATTTTTAAATCGCGTGCATGGGACGGTCATGTAATAGCCGCGATCGTCGTGTTGGTCCACTGTGGTATCTGTGATTTGAGTGCATATGTTTTAAAAGGCGGGGCCAAGCTTGGTGAGTGACATGGGTGTCAACAAAGGCAAGCGGAGAGTTGTACAACGGTGTGTGCTTTTTTTCCTTCCTGTAACCAAATTATTTTTTTAGATGAATCATTTAGAGCTGTGGTTGAAATTACCATTACACGGGGGTCCTTGAAACCCCTCCCTCTGCCGACCCCCAAGAAGCTCTGAGAGCTGCTGATTTTGAACAAAGGACGGTGGGATGCAGCGGCCATGACGTGCAGCCCACCTGGATGTTGGTTCGTCGGGTGAAGTCCGCGCTGCCGCCTCTGTGCTGGGCGCGGGGGCTGCGCTCTCTGGAACAACATCAGCAGGCCCCGGCATCCCCGACGGCGATGTTGCGGCTGCATGGGGGGGAGAAAGTCTCCATTTCACATCACTTTGCTGAGCATGTGATGCTTTTTCGCGAATGCCGTCTGAAGCTGTGAACTTGCTCGTTGGAAAATAATCCAATACATTTAATTGCTCCAAATATTTTGTATTTACTACAAATGTATTATTGCTCTTCTTGCTTGTCCAACTATGACGCTGCAGTAATCACTCTATTCTGTTAAGTGTCGCCTTGCCGATTAAAGTTTAAAAGTTCATTCTGGCTGACAATATTGCACTGACGTCTGAAGTAAAAGGGATGACAAATAAACAAACTTTCTTTGGATATTTAGACTTCCGCCGCCCCGACTTCACTGTGAATGAAGCCCGCTTGTACCTTTTCTATTGACATTTGGGAAAACTTTTATTGATGACCTAGATGCAAACCGTGAGCACTCTGAAATTGCTTGACAAACGTGTGCACACAACAAATTCTTTTGACATTTCTTATCTGTATTCTATAGTGTGAAGGTGGCGCGGTACCAATTTCATCAGTTTGCCATCCGTGGACAAAATTAGCATCAACGGATACTTTGATTGAAATATTGCCTGTAACGTGTTCTATCGGCCTCAGGTCGTATGGGACCCTATGGTGGGCTCCCCCCTGCATTCACAAGCACGCCTCTTCGCTTCATCCTACCTTTCTCCCCCGGGGGACTGGATCTCCCCCCTCCCTGTTGTCTCTGTAGGTGTTCCTTGTAGCAGACTGAGCACATGCCGTTGTTGCGGGGGTTACCGTAGAAACCGCATCCCATCGTGCAAAGCATTGGCACCTGGGTCTGATTGGTCTCTTGAGCCATGCTCCAACAGAGAGGGTGAGGGGGGGTGGGAGTGGATCTTTCTGGAGGGTGCAACAGTTAGTCGAGGTGATCAACGCCGAGTAAAGGAATGAGGAGAATTGGGCTTTGGAGTTGTTGGAACACTAACAACTCCAAAGTCCACTTACACGGAACAACCTTGAACGACAGAAGACTCTGAGTGGGTGTGTATGTGTGTGTGTGTGGTTGGGGGTCTGCACAGAGTGAAAACACTCCACTTGGACAGTGTCTACATAGTGAGCAATGCAGATTTTCCAACTCGGGTGAAGTTCGCACTGCTAATTGACGGACCCCCTCCCACGCACGGGCACACATGTGTACCGCGTTGTGCGACTGTGCAGCAGGATGCGAACTGTCCTGTTGGTCAGCGGCGCTCCACACGTTCGCACTTTACCTCGTTCTCTGTGTCATCCGGGCCGCGTGCTTTATCATAGAGAGTACACTTGACCCAAAAGGGGCAGGAAAAAAAATGAGTCGAGTTCACCTACAAGACTCTGCAAGTGACGTCACCAACACGCAACGAGCTAATTGTTTTGGTTTTTTTAGTAGGTTTGTTTTATTTAAGCCGGGACAAAACTCGAACCTGCCTGCGAAAACGAACACGTCGTTGCCTCGCGACAAAGTACAAGCCTTCTGATTGAAACGAATAAAGGACTGTGAATTAAACAGAACGTAAATCGACTCTTCGTTATGGGGTTCGGGACTCGCGTTATCGCGAAGGCACTTTCGAATAAGTTGCTTACTCGACGGGGGCCGTAAACCATAATGGGTAAATATTCGCGAATTCTTCAAATATCTTCACCCCAAAATCTTTTTGGAACTCAACCGGGCTTATTTTTCGTCAAGTAAACGATAATATTAGCCAAGCGGTACAACCAAATGAAAAGTGGGACTGCGTTCAAGGAAAAGGTCATCTAGATATTTGTGTTTTTTTTTGGTTCAGTAAAACAGTCAGTATTTGCTTTAAGTCTTAAGTTTGTGCACTTATCGGGACTCAACGGGGGTTAACGTTAGCTAGTAGCGATGCTTCGAAATCGAAAAGCATGTATACGTTCGAAAAGGAAATACTAATTTTGTGGTCATCGTGTTTTTTCTTACATTAAAAAGGTAAGGATTCACCTCAAGTGTCAAGTGTATGCACTCATTTGAACTCAACAGTAGTTACTTTGCATCAAAAGTTCGATATTATTAGCTGGTGGTTCATGAATCGAGTGCATTAATAAAAAAAAAAAGATACATCTTATGTTACCATACATTGTGTTTTCTTGATGAAAACGCCACGTGATATTTAGATGAAAACCTACCAAATACGAACAAGTTGGACAAAACGATTTACAGTGTCGCTTCAGGACGCCTCAAAAACAACAAAAGCAACACAGAACTATCACAACATATTCACCGGTGTCTTAAAATGCATTACAGAAACAAAAAAGGTTACAAATCATATGTGCCTTTTAAGATGAGCGCTTTTGAGTTTAGTCGGCAGCAGGAAACAATTGTCAAGCTGCGGGGAGCATTGCACAAAGCAAACAAGCACCGCCGAAAAAAAAGATCCTTTTAAAATCTGATATGTCACTCGGTGGTTTCTTATCGCGGATGAATGGCGGCAGTAGGAGAGGGGAGGCAGAATGCCCTCCGTAAATTGCCCGCGTCGAAAATCGAACAAAAGCCAAGTGTTAGCCGCCGGCTCGCGTTAGCTGGGATGCTAACGTAAGCGAACGTTAGCTGGGATGCTAACGAAAGGGGCCAGACAATATGAAGGTCTGCGGTTTACATCGAGCAAACGAACATTCTCGCCGAACGAGGACTCGCTCGCGCTGGTCGCGCACGGCGGCAGGTACCTGGGCGTCACGGTACCGGCGGCTGTCGACGACCTTGGGGTTGAATTTTTATCGGGAGAAGTTATACGCCGAGCGGCCTCCTACGCTAGTGCGCGAGCTCCCGACATTGGAAACAACCAGCATGACGTCATCCCCCAGCAACACAAAAAGTCAACAACAGAACACTTCAGTACAAAAACACGCAACTCCTTCACCGATATTTATTCACATCATCTGAAATTGAAAAAAAAACCCGGCATGAAACAAAAGGTTACAAGGTGTGCTTTTGGCCAACTTGCATAGATGAACCCAGAGAAGCCAGCTGTGTTGTTGATAAATGCTTTTTTGCTTTGCACAGTAAGTTGCACTTAAGGAGTTAGCGCTTAACTGAATTTACTGAGTGGTTTCCTGAAGCGTCCCTAAATTCATGTTGTGATATCCTTAACACAGGTGTCAGTTCTTGATGCGGTTCCACCTGAGGGATCAAAGGTCACGGGCTTTCAGTGTTGGTGTTCGGTCTTGCCATCTGCACGCAGTTATTTCTCTAGATTCTCTGAACCTGTTGATGACATTATGGACTGTAGATGATGACATCTCTAAATTGCTTGCAATCGTATGTTGGGGAACATTAATATCCTTAAACTGTTGTACTATTTTCTCACGCCACTGTTCACAAAAAGGGAACCTCGCCCCATCTTTGTTCATGAATGACGTGAACAACGCAGGGAAGCGCCTTTTTCCACCCAACCATAGCACCTTCCTGTTGAAGCCTTGTCGTGGAATTCGTTCCCATTTTTGGTGACGTACAGCTTCAGCTGTTCCAACAGTCTTTGGAATCCGTTGTCGTATTTTACACGTTGTAAGAATGGGAAAAGTTTATACGACAAGTGATCAAACATTTGCAGGTATACCAGTACAGTGACAAGTTTCTTGAAATACATTTTCTTCATTGTATAACATTTTGCATGGGAGTACCTGATTTTGGCGTCTCACACACACACTGCTGCTAACTATTGTGTACTGTAATTCGTGAAAAACAGCAACATGGTTTTATTGCCAAGAAGTCCGTTCATAAAATGAGCTGTTTTTAATGACATGGATTAAAATTTTCACAAGATAAGATATCCTTTATTTGTCCCACACTTAATGGTCATCACGTTGGGGTTGAAGTCTTCAGTGACATTACAACCCGCATTTAGTTTTCGATAGACTCATCTATGTAAAAAAAAAAAAATATATTTTGCTGTGGCATCTTGAGGTCAAGGACTGTGTTGAGGCTAGCAAGAAGCTTCATTGAGTCAGGCTATTGCTTTGCCTCATAGAAAATGTACTTTGCTGCCATCTTGTGGTATCTATTGACAATCAAATCTTTTTGGTTGTGAATAAATCCGCCCCAATCCCCCACAAATAGTCGGGTCCACTGTACCCCCCCCCCCCCCACCCCAATCCCCTATTCATGTACTGTATTTGTTATCCCTCAGTCCATTTAAGGCATTTAATGTGAAGGGTAATTCTTTAAGTTTGAAATGATTACAATGTTGTGGGATCACAGTTTGGGTTATATTTAGGGTTATTAGTATTCATACAGGCAATTCAAAACATCTTCGGCAGTGTCAATTATTCACGTTCATCACTGCTATGTAATACAGCCATTGAAAATGCAAAAAAAAAAAAAAAAAACTACTTCAAAAGCTTTTGAAATTTGCTAGGGTGACCCGGCCGGCTGCGTCTCTTCCGCCATCCTTTCCGTGACCATGGGTGCAAAGGGTCCCACGAGCCAGTTGAGTGGCGTGTTGTTGAGCAAATACTCCGTGACACCATCCAGAGACTGTTGAACCTTGAAAAATGGGGCAAAAGGATACTATTACGTTTTCCAAATGGCGTGATCCAATTTTTTCAACCAGAATTCGGTGGGGGAAATTCCTACTTGGGTCAAGTGGTGACGGCTCCCCTCCAGAAGGAGGGGCGTGAGGGCGCTGGTGTCCAACAGAGAGGATTGCAGCTCGTCGGCCGAGCGTCTCGCTCTGGTCAGCTGCTCCTGCACGGCTCCTGGCAGTCCCTGAGCGCTCGACACCACGTTGGAGCTCGCCGAGCGCAGCTGCTCGCTCAGACCTCGCACCATGGAGAGCACGCGCCACTCCAACCGCTGTGGAAAGCAAGGACAGCGGAGATACGGGTCAACCCAGCGATCAATAAATTCAATATAATTATATCTTAAATAGGACAGTAAACACTTTAAAGTGTACTAGAGCTTTCAGAGTATAAGATGAACCAGGTTCTTTTAAAAGTACTGACCTCCGCCTCATTCTGGCTCCCATCAGATTCAGCTAGCCCATTTCCGGGTTGCTTCTGGCTCCACTCGGTCCAGCGCTGCTGTAGTTGCTCTATTGCGCCCCCTATTTGGTTGCTTCCCGAAGCCATACTCGTACGGGCGGTCTCCAGCAGGTCCAGCGTGCTGGTCATCTGGGTCACCGCCGCGTGCGTGGCTTCTCTGGCTCGTCGTGCGCGCACCAGAGACTGCTGAAGGGCTCGCTCCCGCACTTTGGTCGAGAGGTTGCCCAGACGGACAAAGTAACTGGGGCCGGCTGATGAGATCGTCCCTCGGGTAGTGTTGGGTTCAGCCACGGCAGCTGGACAAACAAGATTGAAGGAGATTACGAAAAGTAGACAAACTTTCACGTGCTGTCGTAATCTGTGCCTGAGCAACAATCAAAATCATCGGTTGTGCCAGTATCGCGAGCCTTGCGCCGATATGAAAGTCCGGATACGCCGGCATGTGCGCGATCTGAAAATATGTCAAAAATTCTCCCCATCCCCCGCTCTTCCACAGACCCCGTTCCACCGAGTACCCACCCAACTCCCTCTCGGTGAGTGGCAGGTTCTGCTCCACCCAGTCCTCGGAGCGAGTGAGGGCCAGGCCCATGCCGCTGCTGACCATCTGGCCCACGCTGCTGCCCATCACGGTGCTGAAGCCTTCACTGACAGCGGCCCGGGTCTTCTCCACACTGCCCATCACAACCCCGACCACGGCGTCTTTGGCTCCCGTCACCGACTGGCACACCATCCCGAATGTGTCTGACACCACCTGAAAGAATAGAGGAAAGTAATGTCATGTCATGTGTATTGTAAATTCGGGTGAGGGGGGAGGGGCTCGAAGATTCCATGAAATTCTCAGGGGGGGAGGGGCATTACAGACCAATATACAGAGGGCGCATGCTTTGCAGCTAACAAGGGCGCCACCACATCCTATTCTGCAGTTGCACCATAATAGGAACGGAAAAGCAGGGTAGCCAACAAAAGTGTTGATTGACAAGGTGTGTTTCATTTTTGTGATCTTCTTCACTTCTTCTTCAAATGAGGTTTTGTTATTGCTTGCCAAATACTATTTCTACAGGTTGCCGAGGCAATATTCACAAACACTTCTGCTGCATTTTTTTGGGCCCAAATCAAAAATTACACATCATTTATTTTTAAGGGTAATGTTGCAAGATGACCTTGATGGAATAGTGAAGTGATTTGGATCATTGTGGTGCATTTTCAAGATAGGCAATTTCTGTTGTTTACTACACGGGATAAAAATGCTTTGGAAGCAACCGGTATCCCCAAATTGTGTCTTTACTATTTTGTAACCATCATTTGAAGTCATGACTATAATCACCAGCCCCTCCAACTAGGACAAAAATGGGTTTGAATGTTTTGGGCAAAATTCCTTGCTGACCTTTTCCGCTGGCCGCTGAAGAATAGGCAGCTTCTCCTCCATCTTATCCAGACCTTTCATGGCGTATTCATTCACTGTCGCCACTGTGGAAAGTACACAATGTGACATTTTTGCTTTATGTGGCACCAAATGTTCCGAGAATGGCGCCAGCGACCTGCTAAAATGCTGCATTAACGGAACGCGTCATACACCTAAGATTATAGGGGTCGCTTAGTTTACAGCGCCGAAACAAGCTGATTTGTTTGGGAATTTAACAAAGGCTAATCGTCATGAAGACAGGAAATACTTGGATGAAAAATACTTTGAAGGCTTTTCCATACACAAAATGAAGTAATTACACCGTTCCTAACCTGGAACTATTATGAACGAACCCCCTCCCCTATTTAACTCCACACCTACATTGTGGTTCAATAATGTGCAAAAGAGGCTTGGATCCGGTGGCAGCAGCCGCGCCGAGGGTTCGCACGCCACTTTCGGCCGCATCCATCACTCCCTTCAGCATGGGCACGTTGTCTTTGGTGCTCGTGTAGGCGTTGCAGACCGCTCCGCAAGCCGAACTCACCAGTGGCAAATTGCCGACTCGAGAAACGACATTCTAGGGTATATGTAAAAAATAAAAAAATTAGAAAGTCACAAAAACACTAATACACAGCTTTTGTAAATTGGGTTTGAGGTCACGGTGCACCTCACCTGCTCCTCCCCGTTAGCTGCATCTGCAGCCTGAATCGTCTTCTCGCTGTCTGCCATTGCTGCGACTCCTGAATTCAGTCTGAAAAGAAGAATGAAATACATCATCTGGAACAGTTCAGGATCAATGATTCTTATATAAAACAAAGTGAAGTTAGGTCGGCCAGCGCTGCCGATTCAAAAGCAGTATTTTGGTAAGAGCGCGTTTGTTTAAGATTAGGGCAATTGTCAAAAGTGCATTTGCCTTATCACGCCATAATTGCAATCGCTCTCTGTCATTGATGTGGTCAAGGGTGATATTATCCCCCGTTGCTGACATCACCCAGTGCACTCTGACTGCAAAATGTCATGATGTTGCACCATCTTGGTTGGGCAACATGTTGCAACAGGCACTGTGTGATTACAAGTTTTATTACAAAATGTGACTCCCTGATAAACTCACTTGAGAGGAGTTCTTGAAAAACTCTGCACATGTTCGACGGGAAGGCTGTTATCACTGACAGAAACAAGAATACTACACCAAACAACACAAAATAGGCCTCATTTGACCTTTTAGAGGGTTTTCTGTGGTCTTGTTTTGAAATGAACTGCGAAGAAGATTGTGTTCTGCGGAAACGACCTTTGATATCTATGGACCAACTGGCATATCAGCAACAAACTGATGAGTTACCTACAGTAGTAAAGACGTGTCACAACGAAAAGCAGTATTTTTATAACAGCCATCCCTTATCTAAAATAGTGTTTCCCAACCTATAGTGAGCCAACCATTTTAACCTTGTTTTTTTTTAAGTGCTCGATAACTCGGTTTGAATGAACTAACTACAAACATTCTTCGTCCTTCCTTTAACGTAGAGATTGCGGACGTCAAATAGTCCCCGAAACAGGGCGCAGTGTCACCACAGTAGTGACTCGGTAGCTCACTTCTCTCGCACTTTCCGAATGACGAACTTTCCCCCAGATGACGAATTCACTCTGAGTCAGTAGGTTTGTCAGACATGTGATTTCGGATGGTTTAACCAAAAAACAAGTATTCACAACTTCTCACAGAGTCGAAAAAACTAACACAATTGAGACAATGTTTTCAGTTCGCGGATAGAGTTTAGAAGGGCACGTGACGTCGATTTAGCTAGTTTAGCAACCTGGCTGTTCAAAGTTAAAAGGCGGGTTGGTTTAAATGACAAGAACCGAACTTTCGAATATAAAAGGCCGAGTTTACCTGTTGCTCGTGGTGGTGGGTTCCTCGTGTGCTGTTCTGTCCCGACAAGTTGGAGACGTTTGTTTCGGTCTGCTACAAAATTCTCTACTGAGCCGCGCATCATAATATCTTGACTTACTCCGCACTAGAGGGCGGAATCGAATCTACGCTATGAACTTTTGACCAATAAAATCATAGCGTCAGAGTTTGCGTCAGTCATCAGGAAATACTACTGGCACGAAGACCCCGCCTACTTTGGACTTTTGCTCGCTACGTCTTTCAATGACGTCAGATTAGGAGAGTTTCGTTCAAACATTCTTCATTTAGTTTATCATAATAATAATTGTAGATCATCAAATTCAGCATCATGTTTTACAAATATTTGGGTACATATATATTATTTACAACAAATATGAATTAATGTATTTCAACGTAATTATTTATTTTTAAAATGTTTTAAACTTTCATAAATGAAATAGTTTAATATTAAAGTACTATCTATTTATTATAGGTCAAATCAATTACAATTTTATATTACATTAAATAAATTATCTTTGAGAGATTATAATGGCTAAAAAATGGATCAACTTTTTTAGTAATTATTCAAATATTTTCCATATAACCTACTACGGCTGATTTTAAACAATATTTTTAGATTTCTATTTTCAATTTTAGAGCTGCTCACTAATTATTATATTAATAATTAAATCGCCTGTCAATTGTTTTTCAACTAATTGATGAATCAGATTAAAAAAAACATTGTCTCCATGTTTCCATCCTTTAATTACAGAAAAACAGGACATTGCACACAGGCTGGTCGAGAGTTGACTGAATACTGCAAAAGGACAAGCTACAGATCATCATTTTTGTGATCGGCCATCAAAGGCATTGATTGGCACATTATCGGTCGCGAATCTCGGACTACACATTTTCACACAATCGGGACAATTAATTTTGTAGTTGTCTTTTACGTGTTGTCACACCCCCTTCTTCTGCTTTTTCCTATGGGTTGGTGGCAAACATTTTTGTCGTGCTTATCGCCACCTTCTGAAATGGAGTGCAAGAAGGAAAGCTTTCAATCAGATCCAAAGTTTGGGATCACTTCAAAAGGACGATAAAATACCATGGCTACCATAACAGCACGGCTACGATACCAACGAAACGTCACGGGTGTTGGCTAATTTGCCTGCCATCACTATTTCGACATACTGTATTGTGATTTCCCCGCGAGTGGCAAAACACCGCTGCCGGTGCATTTTCACTCTTGTTGACAACAAAAAAAAACGGTTTGAAAATAATCACGTAAAAAGACGTGGTCTTTTAGCACAGAATAAACACGAAATATGTTTCTCCTCTGTTGTTTCTTTTCACATATCGACTCTCACACACTCCTTGACGAAGAATCTTTTGGCACAGTGTGAGCAAGCAAAAGGTTTCTCTCCGCCGCGCGTTGACAATGTGACCTCGCCAAAGATTTTGACGTGGTAATTGATCAGTGTCAAAAGAGTGAAACATCACATCTTGCATACTTTTTGGCTCAATGAAACATTGATACTCTTATTTTGCCTTGACTTACATCACGAAAGCCTCAAATTTTTTGAACCGTCGTTTTGGCTTGTGTTGGTTATGAGGGAGCTTTGGCTCCAGGTGTCACGAACTAGACCGCAGATACCATACACACATACACACATACACGCACACACAGAAACACACACGAATACTACTACATGTACAGCCATTACACTTATAAACCAGTTTATCAAATTTCTTATGTTGGGTTTTATCATACGTTATACGACCCCAATATGATTTTTAATGAATAACACATAACCAAATATGATGATGCTTTTTTATTTTATTTTTTTACGAATTTAGCCTGAACGGCAAACTACCATTGCACTTTAGAAAGCTGATACTGTATTTAAAAGCGGATGGTGGAGTTTGAAATGTGTCCTACAGGTGACGGTAATGCTCCCAAAAGTTGTTTGCCATCCCACAATCAAACCGAAGAAGTAGAAGGAGCACAGCAGTTTGCTGGGCAGGTGGCTACAGCGAAACAACTCTGTTGGTGTCCTTCCTTCTCTTTTTGTTTCTGTCAGCACGGGTCTGTCGTTTTATAGTAAAAAACAAAACAAAACGTATTTTGAAAATAAACTCAAAGTGGACTTTGAAGACGTTAGCTCAGGTTGCTGGCAACAAACACACGGAGACGCTAGCTTAGCGGCGAGCTAACGTCATCGTGTGAAAAAAAAATGTGTAAAGTGCGACTTCTGAGAACGTTGGTGAAGCAGCGACTAAACGTGGCCGTCGAAGAGATATTTGAACTGTTTGAGAGGACGATCGCAGAATTTGAGGAGGAACTTTGTCGTGGCAAACGAGGGAATGAGCGACAAGGCGAACTGCTGCTTGATGTTCTCAAGCCTCACGAAGCAGGTTAGTGTAGTTGTTGTTCCCCAGTTCTTTTTGTTGCAATATATTTGACGAAATAAAAAATAAGAAATGGCAAAGCTCCCCAAACACGTTTGCTTCTCTCAAACGGACAATCAATACAATATTCTTTAGTCCGGCTCGTTGTGCGGCCACCTCATAGTTTAACTTTGTACACTGACACACTGCTGTGTTTTCCTTGTGTGTTGCAGACGTGCAGCAGGTGTTGGTGGAGAGTCAGGAAGAAGATGAAGAAGAGGTTCCTTCTGAACAGCAGGAGGAGCCAGTCGAGGCCTCCCACGTTAAAGAGGAAGAGGAGGTGTGGAGCAGCCATTATGGGGAGCAGCTTCAAGGACTGGGGGAGGAGGATGTCGACACGTTGCCTTGGACCGGTGTGCATGTGAAGGGTGAAGATGCAGAAGGTGAGTCCTCTCGTAGCTTCATCATACTCAAATGAAGGAAAAGTTCAGGCAACACTGTGGAGGTCTCTACTGACAAACAAATTTGCTCTGCGGTCAGATAGTGGTGAGATGAAGTCAATTGGTAAATCAATTAACAGAGTAATGGAAGAGTCGACTTTACTACTATGCATTGACATTTAATGCTTATACTGAGCTATTTACTGATTGCATGTTTTTTTTAATCTTGTTTTCCAAATCCTCCAATTTTCAGAGAACATTTGACTTGCCGACTATAAGACAAAGGGGAGCAGCGAAATCTCCGGCCAACAAAAGTGACAGTCTTCAAACATCCGCGCAGGATGTTTGACAAAAGTTGTTTTGACAAATTAAACTATTAATATCGGCAATCGCAAACATTTCAAGAAGGTGCATCGATTGCTTGCTGTTTTTCAATATTTATCTTAGAGATCACTCTCTTGCCCCTCCCCAATCGCAATCGATATCACTTTTTTTCCAGACTGAGTGTGAGTACTCACTGATACAGATACCAAGCAACCGATACCACTAGTGCTTCTCATGCATAACATTTCTAAGATAATTTTAAAGAAAGACCTTTCGTTTAGTTTTCGACTGCACTCAGCAGAGAAAATAGACCTTATTAATGCTGTGAATAATAATAATAATCATAAAAATGATTCGATTTCCTCAGTTGATGAAACAGGTCACTATGTTAAAAACAAAAATCATAGTTTTATCATTTGAAATCCATATAAGGACGATTGCCTTTTCACGCCATTGTAGTTAGTGCATGTTGTATTTACATAAAGTGTAATTAATTGAATTATACATTGTGTGTTGTGATTTCCTCACATCATCCAGATGTGCAGCCAGCGTTGGTGGAGTGTGAGGAGGATGTGCGGGAGTGCAGTTCCAGTGTGAGGCAAGAACCAAAACACCCTGACGTTAAAGAGGAGCACACGTGGATCGGCGAGGACAGAGCGCGGCTTCACGGGCTGGAAGACACGAATGTGATCACGTTCACGCTGACCAGTGTCCATGTGAAGAACGAAGAAGAGGCGAAGGTCGGTCGTCGCAGCGTCGTTGCGGTCCAAGTGAGAAGTTCAGTCAGCACGTGACAACAAAAGCTGATGGAGGACACAGCGACGATCTCTGCTTGCAACCAGGCAACTTTGCTTCACTGTGCGATACGAACTCGATGCCACGCTGTCACGACGCAGATCACAGCGACGACATCGCGGAACCTTTAGAGACCAACGACCAGTTGAAAGGTGATACGACACATCACACCGGCGTCAAACAGTGGAGAGAAACCTTTTACTTGCTCGGTTTGCGACAAAAGATCCTACGATAAGTTTGACATGCTAAACGGTTGCGCTAAAGGTTTCACACGCAGATTGTATCTGAGACAACACGTGAGAATGCACATTGACGTGTCCGCGCTGTCATAGTGAAATTTGAGACATTCATCCAACCGTGTTCTATACTGCAGGCATTAGCCTGGATTGGTCACTGTTAAATTATTTTAAAACCTTTAAAAAAATAATCTAAATATATTTGTTTAATAGCACACGGTTGACTTGTTAACTGAATCATGATGCTAAGCAAAGTTCCACTGTCTGCTCATTAAATGACACCGTTAGCTAAAAAATGTCCACCCTGTCACCGTCCACCCTGTCGGCAAGCATTCCATGACAGGTTGGACATGATTCATGACAGTGAAAGACATTCACATAGTTTCGGCTACAAAACATACAACACCTATGGCACACAATATAATTTTTTATTTTTATTTTTTTCATGATATTGGGTTTAGTAAGCCTGGTTTACTGGGAGCTGGTAATTAAAGAGTATAAGGGAACATCTTGAAATGTCTTTTTCAAGGAATGACATCCAAAGGAGCCGAGATAGCAAGGAGATACCGGGAACGTCGTGATGCTGACCCGGACAGAAGAAGAAAGTATCTTGAGAAAGAAAGGGACAAATGGAAAAAACAAAGAGAGACTGGGAAGAAGAAGAGCGTCCATGAACTCAGTGAGCTCGAAAAGTGGGCCATAAGGAAGAAATGGAGAGAGGCCAAAAGTCAAGCCAGAGCCCGAAACAGGACCAGTGCGTTGCTGCAATCGGAAACGCCACCCAACTCCCCTGCAACTGTGAAATTCGCTGAAAATCATCACGAGCCCTTCAGGTTAGATCATTGAAAGTTGAGCTGACGAGGGTCGATTTATGTCAATGAAAATGACCAAGTTTTTTTTCATGTCCTGTGAAAATAAAGCAATTCTCACAAATTAGCATAGTCATGTGTTTGTTATTTTTTTAACAAATGTGGGCTAAATAATGTTTCCAAGTTTGACCACATATATAGTGAAACATAGAATTACACAATTTCACGATCACAAGTGTATTTCTGAGAAAGTAATAAAGTTGAAGTTTTATGGCAAATCTAGGCTTTTGGTGGGCAAGTCTCAAAAGCACCTCCTGATGATAACATTCTGCTCGTTTAATGCTAACACATAATGCAAACCGACACAGGCAGGCTAATGGAAATTAGCATTGATAATAGGTTAATTATAAACCTTCAAACAACTGCCACTTTAACACACGCGGAGCAGCCACACATACAAACTGATTTTTTTCTTTGCCTGCTTTGCTTGTGGCAGTTCTGGATCTGTTCTTTAGCTGTTTCTCTCTGTGTCGCTAGATGGCGGCAATTCACAAAAACCTTATGTGACAAACAAACAGCAGCAAAAGAAGAAGAAACGTGCGGAAGTAACTCGCTGGTCACTAAGCGATCAAGCGCGCCCGCGTTGAATCTAATCGATCGTTTCACCCTCGCCCCCTTTTTTGCTTTTGCTGCTCCTGCTCCACTGACACGAGACAAAACGGTCGCGCCGTTGAACTTAAACGCGTCTACGCGAACAATTGAACAGGCGTTAGCTTTAGCTTGCTAGCGGCCAACGACGTAAAAAAAGGACGTTCAAATTGCCAACACGCCACCGAGCAGGGAGCCAACTCGATCGCCGCAAAATGTGTAAAGTCACCATTTTGAGGGAATTAATGAAGCAGCGACTCAACCTCGCCGTGGAGGAAATCTATCAACTTTTTGAAAGAACCATAATGGAGTACGAGGAGGAACTTAGTCGAACAAAAGAGGAGAAAGAGCGACAAGGCCAACTGCTGGGCGCCGTTTTAAAGTCTCATGGTGGAATACCGCAGGCTGGTTGGTGGTCATACTCTTTTAATATACACACACATGCCGTTGGTTGACGATGTTTTGCTGCGCTTGTGTGGTGCAGACATACAGGAGGTGTTGTTGAAGGGTCCAGAAGAGGAGCCAGCCGCAGCGCACCCCCTCATTAAAAAAGAAGAGGAGGATGTGTGGAACTGTCTGGATGGGGAGCAGCCTCAGTTGCCGGAAGCGGAGGAAGAGGACGAGGCTGACGTCACATTCACGCTGCCCGACGAAGCCCACAATGAGCAACGACATTCGGACCCAGAGAGCACTTTCGCTCCGCTATCAGATATAGACGACGACTGCGATTACGGAAGAGAGGAATCCTTCCGTTGCTCGTTGTGTCACAAAATATTCTCGTCTAAAGGAAATATGAAGCGACACATGAAATCGCACCAACAAACACAGAAAGCTTTTGCCTGCTCCGTTTGTACGGAAAATTTCCCAACTCGAGGGCTGCTCCTTTCGCACAGAAAACGCCACGCCGTCAACAGCTCCGACAACCAGAAGTTTGACTGCTCCGAATGCGGCAAAACATTCGCCAAGCTCTCCCGTTTAAACAGACACATGGCAAAACACACCGGAGAGAAACCTTTCGCGTGCTCGTTTTGCGGTAAGAAATTCACTTGGCATTATGCCCTAAAAAGACACATGAGGTCACACTCGAGCAGGGAGCATTTCTCGTGTCCGGTATGTGCCAAAGGGTTCACGACCAAATGGTACATCGCGGTGCATATGAGAACGCACACCGGCGAGAAACCCTTCCAATGCGACGTGTGTCAGAAGCAATTTCATTTTAAGAATGGGTTTAAGAAACACACTTGCGTCGGGGACAACCAAAACGCAGTCAATGACGACGACGGACAGCTGGCAGGCTCACGCGGTTTGTCTAATTGAAGTAAAAAACAAAATGAAGCGTTTCTCGTGTTTTCATATTGAAATTCATCACTCTAATGGTAATTTTTGCTTCTGAGCTGTTTCAATAGAAATGTCCTATAATGGTGGCCATATTGAGTTCAAATAAAGAGTTTTCACAAAATGTTTTTTTGTATAAAATTTAATGTTGCATGTTGCAGCCACGGTCGTCGACTCACAGTGCAGAGGTGCATGCAGCGTTTGATTACGACTCCGGCCCTCCTGTGTGACGTTCGCATGTTCTCCCTGTGCCTGCGTGGGTTTTCTACGGGTACTGTACTTTGGTTTCCTCCCACATTCCAAAACCCTGCACCTCTGCACTGTGAGGCCGGCGCACGAATCAGTCGCAGCCCTGGATGGATGCAGCCTATTAAAAAAATGAATGCAACGGAGAACCACGTTAACAATGCAATGGCGATAGACAGCCACAGGAGGGCAGTGTTTACCCACTCAAGAAACTAGGACCTGCCTCACGTGACCTGAAGCAGATCCGACATTAATATTGAACACTGTCGTGTACTGTATAGCAAACATCACGAAAAGGGAATACGTGGGATGTCAAAGTACATTTCATGTGACAATAATTGCTTTCATTTAATGTACTGAATTGCCCCTCCCCAAAAAATGTTCCCATCGGGTATAATGTAAAGTGAATGTATTTCAACCCATCACCATTAAATCTCTTTATTAGCTTCACAAGCAAGCTGTTTATAAACAAATTTGGCATCACTAACTGTCAACTATCGAAACTACAGTCTATCTTCCATTTTATTAAAATTCAATGTAAAGTTAACACAAATAGATGGTGCGTTTCTCCCCGCTCCCCCTTTCATACTGTATCAGCAGTGTTTTCATGAGTTAGCAGTCCAAGCATCTTTTGGCTTGACACAGTGGTGTGTGTGTGTGTGTGTGTATATATACTTTAACCCCAAAACAGGAAGTGGCAGCATATATTCCCTGAAAACTCTCATCTGTCCCCACTTAACTTGGCTTGACTGGATCCTGTTGATTGAGGCCCAAATTGTTGTGGCTATAACGGACTAATTACCCATTCGGAGATAACAGGAAACTCACTCCAACCTCGGGGTAAAAACCGTGGCTCTTCATCCACTGCCCACGCTCTCGCTTTTCCTTCTTTCTCCGCCTGGGGACACCTTGCGAGACAAATTAGCGATTGCACGGCATTTAGCGAAACTCAATTACGCGAATGTAATTTTAGAAATGAAAAAATAAACACAGTTGATTGAGACTGGATAAGGCCTGAGCACGGACAAATTAAACACAACACGCCACCAATGATGAATAAGATGTAAGATCCATGCCTTCAATTTGAAGCGGACATTTTATGGAGAATTTAATTATTTTATTGCTTGTAAAACTGGCAGTGCATGTGCGCTGAAATGATTACGTGAATAATTTGAATAGGCTAATTAGCCAACCACTAACCTGAGCCGATAATAGTCAACTCCCATTCGCTGACATCTACGTCACTCACCAGGCTCGGCTCTGCTTTTTAAAGCCACACACATTCAATATCACAAAAACAACTTTTTTTTTTCTTTAAAAAAAGTCCAATGTTTTTCACACAGCTACAATATTACAGTTTGCGATAGCTTAAATAGCTAAAATGCATGTGGCACGTCATTTTGTGAAAAAACAAAACAAAACTCGAATTCCACTGTATTTTTCCATCTGAGCTGTTTTGCTTTGCAGAGTCGGTAAAATGAACGATGATGAGGAAAATCAATTATAAACAGCCTCAAAGAAATCCATCATAAGCAATTAATTCAATTTGTTGTTCGCGTTTGTCATCCAGTCTTGGGTCTCAGGTGCACTGTCTCCAGATGACATTACAAACATTTATTAATTTGCCAGTTTCGCTCCCCTTTCAGCACAAACCTTTCATCGAACGGCCAGCAGCCTCGAAATTTGAGGAATTAATAGCCGAGCTTTGTTACATCTGCCCCACATGGATGGGAATCGTATTTCCAACATCCTGCGACAGATTTCCCGAGGTATCGGTAACATATGACATGGCTACAAATCATCTGTAGCTTTGAAACCCGATCGCAACTGTCACCCTGCTCCCTTTTGACCGTGCGGCGTATTAACATGACGACCTCTGTATTGCATTTTGTGGTTCATTGTATTCCGTGACGTTTTTATTTTCGTAAGACTGATGCGTTCTGAATTGGGAAAATTACAGAGAGCTCAATAGTTCTTTTTCATTCTTTCGAATTGTGTCACGATCGTATGTTTTTTTTTTATGGAGTGCTCTTTTTCGTTCTGCAACACACGACAATATATCTTTGCTTTTTTTTCTCAGTGAAGGTGAGAACACTTGAATGGCATTTCTATTCATTTCAAGTGGGAAACTGGAAATTGCAATTTGAAACTGAACGCAGTTGCCCACTCCGGGGTTTTGAAATGCACCATTGACACTGGTCCTGCGGCAAGGTATTGACAACCTCGACGACATTCTATTTGGGTTTAGGTGAGCTCTCTTCATCCGGGACACAAACTTGGAAGGCTCCGAGTGAAAGCTCATAAAAGTAATGAAAGGCATTACCTTTAAGATTCAACTTCCTGCCAGTGCGGATCTTTAATCTCGGAGTAAAACTGCCCTGTGAGGAAAATGTAACTGGCTATAGACGTTTTATGAGTGCTGAGCCTTTCTGGCTTAAAGGTTATTGCTAAAGTGATTTGTGTGTGTGTGTGTGTGGGGGGGGGGGGGGGTTGGACCCCGATGTAAGACTTTAAAAACAGACCATCTTTCAAAGGTGTAGTCAAAGTTTATAGAGAAAAAAAATGCAAGGTCGTCGCAGCATTAAAAATGGGGGCGGGGGGGGGGCAAACACGAAGTTTTAATGTCTTTTTTTTCTCTCAAAAGCATCTAGTGACATGCTGTCACAGGGAGCTTATTTCACCCCAGCGAAGGGGGTCAGATGCCACCGTGGCAGTGGGGGGATTGGAGCTGACTGGCCCTGAAATATTTATGCTTTTCTTGCTCCGTGATTGTATGATTTTTGACAGCTCGTTGCCACGATCCCCCAGCCCCTCCCACTGCCGCACACCAAAACTCATAGACCCATGGGTGGGTTTCTTGTTTTGCTTTTTTTTTCACATTTGCACCTTTTGAAGTGTAGTAAACCAGCAACACCGGTGGTTATGTTCGATTTAGTTTTTTCTTTTTTTGTCCAGTCTAATTTCAGCTTCCGTTTGTTGCCATGTCAATCTAATCTGTCTTCAGAATCACTGTAGTGATGGCCAATATAACAGAAAGCACATCAGCAATGGGACTGTTTCAGAACAGCAGCTAGCTAGTGTTTAAACACCGGCAGCTAATGTTAGAAATGGGCGACACATCCTCCGATAACAAGTTAAGACTGATACGGTGGCGGCGAGTTATCGTGCGGCTAGCGATTGACGAGACTACGTGTACTTTGATAACAAATGATGATGTTGGCAGATGGTAGAAGCTGGCTACCCTGCAGCTAATGTTAGCGACGGTTCATTGATCAAAAGTGACGGCTAACGAAATAAACTCATAAAACAAGGTAGCACAGTTCTTAAATTTGATCACAAGAGAGGACTGGTATAATAGTTACCCATGTGTCAGTTAGCTAGGAGCACTTAGCGCCAGCAGATAGTTAGCAATGGAATGCAGTGCCTTGACTTTGATGACATGGGACAACGATGGCAGCTCGCCCGTTGGCGGCTGACTCGCGAGCCAGCTTTTGGCAGCAGCTAACATTGGACTGCCGACCGATGATTATGCGCCAAAGTTGTACTTGATCTCCTTCCCTCTACCTGCTCAGCTTGGCAGCGCATCCAGAATCATCACAGATTGACTGAGGTGGCTGCAGCGGCTCACGGTTGGACCAGATTGGGCCGCCGCTAACTGAACACATCGATGAGCATCGATTGAGGTGTTCCAGGCTCGTACCTGGGGCCAAGGACATGTTCGAAAAGACTATTGTATGTCTCCTGACTGGCCGGCAGGCGGCGTCTCGGGATCTTTCCAGAAGACCTGGACGAAGCGGCTTGGGAGTGGAGAGGAAGTCTGGGCTTCCTTGCCTCTACGATCTGACACCAGATAAGTGAAAGAAAATGAATAGATGGATGGTCAGCAGGCTACTGAACTGGTGCTTGGGAGCTACCTGGGCACCATGTTGGTGACCCCTAGTCAAATCAGTCATTAGTTAATCTGAAGTAAATCACATATGTGAGACACTCAAGTAAGATGGTACCGAAATGAATCAACGTGACCTATATAGGGTCTAAGACTTTCACTCTGGGTACCCTCCCGGCATGTTATTGTCACATTAAAAAGTGCATTCCCCATCGGGTTATTTCACTCCTTCTGACTTTCTTTCACTTATATGCTACTCGGGCCTAATGCCTGCCTGCTCCGACACTGCGAGCGGGATGAAAGTAAAAGGATGAGATACTTATTTATTTATTGGCATCACACAAACTTTGACAGAAGATAAAACAGCCCAAGTTCCTTTGTTGAATCGTGGCTCAAAGTTTCGTTCCGCGCAAGGGGGCGGCAAAGAGAATAATAAAAGCTCATGGTGGAATTGAGGAAAACCTTTAGGGGAAACTAAATATTAGAGTGGTGTCAGCTACGGATGATAGCGTGTATGCACACTCTGTGGTGTTCGTAAGACGGGATAAGTTATGAGTAGATCGGGACGTGCGGAAGAGACGAAACGACAAAGCAGGCGATGACAGTGCGATACTGTTACCTGGAATGAAAGCAGCTTTATGGGGATTTATATGGCCAGTTTCAGTCTGTTGTTGTTTTGCATCACCCTCAACAGCCTCATAGTGTCGCTTCTCGGTTGCAGTAAACATGATGAAACATATGGCGGGGGAAGAAAGACAGCTCTTTCTCACAGGAGTTTACTAAAGTTCAGCCACTAGAATATTGATGTGGCATTTTCGAGAGCAGGGCTTCTGAAACTTTTTTTGGGGGTCCAGGGAGCTCTTATATGAGAAAAGACCGCCTCATAATCCGACCGCCAAACCTCATTTTGTGTACTATGGCGACGGTCCGTGGGGCATAAAAGGTTGGGGACCGCTGCAATATCGGACGTACGAGCGAGCGTCAGACATGCCGCCACTTGAATGAAGAATTGTAATTCAACAATTGGTGTAATTGAGGTACTGCAATGCCCTCACGTGTTGCCGAGAAGAGGCGCAGTCGGCGATGAACTTGCAACAGTCAAACAAACAAAATGAAAACACTTCCAAGGAGCTGTGGCAGACCATAACTCGAATCCAGATGCTCACACACTGAAAAAAATGGTGTGTTGAAAGTATTCAATTTTATTTGGTCAAGTCATTGCACGCAATAAAATCATCTGGATAAAATTGAGTCAATTCAACATCCCATTTTTTGTTTCAATGCCCGGGACTCTGGTTCACCCTCTGACCTACATGAGGACAAGCGGTAGAAAAAATGGATGTCTGAAAGTGTCAAACATTACGTTTAAGGATATTGCGAGGGGACAAGACAAGACGATAGGGTGACCATCCCTCAAATCTAGCGGTCAAAACGATCATCAGTTTGGCTTTTTTTTTTTCCTGTCGTAATTTCCATCCATTCTTTTTTATTGCTCGTCCTATAAATGGCAGTGACTTTGATTTTGGGGGGGAAAGGGTAAAACTGCTAGATGGAAGATGTGGTCATAGATATTGAAGATTTTTACATTTCTAAAATGATATGAACGTTTTCTCAGCGTTTTATACTTCATTGAAATCGAATCAAGTGTGACTTAAGAAAATTGAGACGTCAGTATGAAGGAATGATTTTGGTCTTTTTGCCAAAATGTTGCACACAAATTATTTTGGGCTTCGCCGAACAGATTGTAGTTATTTATTTTATTTTATTTTTCAGGGTGCCGGGGGTTACAATAGCGACCTCAGCTGGTTGAAGTAGTTCCTGACTAGTGATAACTGAAATACCATGGCTGGATAATTCTGTCGGTCTGGAGTGACGTCACGTTATTCTACATTTAAAAACGGACAACTACTAGACTTTCTGATATGTTTTTGAACTTTTACAACTTTCTTCCCATGTAAGCATAACTCTTGTCGATCCATAAATTCCCCCCAAAATTTAAATAGGATTTGCTTGAATTTGATCAAGTATCCAATTTAGAAACGACTCGGTATTACAAGACTAATCAATCGACTGTCTCTTCATTGGCAATCTTAAAGTGTGTTTCAGGAGCCTGAAATGGGTTGTTGAGAATCGTCCAACAGAGCTTAGCCGCGGCCCGGACAAAACCATAAAATTTTCACTCTGGACATAAACACTCCCTGGACGCAGACAAATGGAAAACTCCTCATGCACTCAATCTCTCTTGGACCCAGGTGTAGCTTCTCATGCAAGACGCACACAAGCGTCTGCGTTGTGCCGAAGAGCAATACGGAAGTTTTTAACGTCCTTGTTAACATGGTGTCCTCTCTTGACATTGTTTGAAGAAGCAAGAAGAATATCACGTGGCCAGGTCCTGTAAATAAGACGGGTCGATATCCATTAAACCTCCTTTTACGTTTGTTACTGAGAAAGTGTAATCATGTTCCTGGGTCAGTTTGACCCGGGGAGTATGTTGGGGTTGGCTGCAAGTACGTTTTATACCCAAAGCATAGTACTTTTGAAAATGTTTATTTTTGAGCAAAATACATTTCTTGGAGTTGTCCAGCTTTGTGAAATTCTTTTTGAAATTTCTAACTCAATAAAAGTGACATACCCCCCCTCCCAAATTTGCCTCTTAAATAAAGACGTGTCCAAATACGGCAATTTCCTCCAGGGGATGCATCCAGAAAAATGGTCGACTGGTTAGCACGTCAGTCTCCCAGTGCAAAGGTTTTCCTATGTTAGTATAAATTGCTCAATAAATGCATTTTATTCATTGACTGTTTTTATGGTGAAGCATCTTGTAACTCTGTTTCAAAAGATGCTATGAGAAATTAATCATCAAATAAATCTTTTTTGGTTTTGTTTTCCGACTGATGAGTCTGCAAAAATATTGTGAAAAATATGTAATAGCAGCCAAAAAGCCAAAATCCCTTTGCTGATTTTGTTCACAAACGTCTTGCTGCTTTTCTTGCACGCATGGTGTAATTGTGCAGCAGTTGATGGGGAAAAGTGGGACGTTGTGTTCCCGTGGTGTTAATCATAAATTCAGAGACTGCATTATGAATCATTATAACAGTCTGTTTGTTTTTTTTTGCGTTTGACTAAATATTTACTTTTTTATTCCTGAAATATTAAATGCAGAGCATTGGTATTGTTACTGTGAAACTGTTGAGTCACATTTTTGTTTTGATTTCATTTACATGTCATTAAGACCTTGGGGGGCAAAGGAAGGGACCACTGCCAAGGCTGACCAATTCTGACTCAGGGTTTGATTGATGTGCTAGAATGGCTTTGTAATTGTTTTTATGAGTACATTATTGCAAAGTTTTTAGGGAAGCTGAACCGAATTTGTTTTTAGGAAGCTGAACCGAATTAATGACATTTCCATTCATATCAATAGTGAAAGATGTTTTAAGAAGGCATCATTTTTAACTGACAGCAAACTAAACAACAACGACAACAAAAATGTCATCTATCTGTGCCACTGTTTAAGTACACCGTACTTTTGAAATTTTCCCTAAAATGTAAGTCAACTTAAAATAACTTTTTTACAATGTTTTCGGTGGCCCCACTTGCCTAAACACGGTGTCCTGATTAATATTGCCTTTGTGGAATATGAGTGAGGCAGCAAAGCTTTTATTCATCTCAGGGAGCGGCCATTTTGCCACTTTCTGTCGACTGAAAATGACATCTTCACATTTGCTCAGGATTCTGGTTACAAGCAATCACAGTTCAGCTTCTTAATGTCACATGACCAAACTCAGAAACACCTGAGCTGTGATTGGTCATTACCTACGCAATAGTGATGTCATTTTCGGCCTGAGATGGATAAAAGCGGTTGTATTTTTCTGCATACAGCTGCAACTGTTGTGAAAGTGCCAAATATTGTATTGTAATGTGTTGTGTTGTGTAATTCACATTCCACAAAGGAAATAATAATCACAATGCCATTCTGACAATGGAAATAACATGAACGTATTATTTTATTTAAGTAAAACACTTGAATCGGTGCTTCTAATTTAAGCAGTCTTTATTTTCCCCAGGTATCGGTATTTCTACGTGAGTACAGAAAATCAGTACTTTTACCACTTGTGCTTAATTAGTCATTAATTTATTCCATTCCAGTGCGTGGGTAATTCTACTTCATGTTTTGGCACCACCGGTTTTCCTTCACTGGTCTCCAGCGGTTCCGGGGAGAGAGAGACTCCACACGCCGCCAGGCTCAAGACTCTCGCCGAAGTCCTCCCACCTCCTTCGAACAAGCCCAGCTGGCCCGGCCCGTCTCGGGGAGGGAGGGAAGACTGGAGCTCATTTGAATGAGCCGACGAAGGGCGCCGGTGCTCACTCTGCCCAGAGGAAAGTGTAACTCAACTGTAAACGAGCCACGGAGAGCATCGATAGCCGGACCGGAGAACCGAACGAGCGGATACAATTTGGTTTCAACCTCAGCGCGGCCGGTCCGTTGCCGGCGGCGCCCACCTCAGGACACTTGAGTCGGGGTGACCCCCTCCGCGCACCACCGCGTGTGTGGCCATGTGTCGCCGCGTTACATAGACTCTTTTGTGGCTTGTGTTTTGGACCCGGGGACAGGTGGTGGTGGTGGTGGTGGTGGTGGTGGAGTCTGGGACATAAACACGCGCAGTCCCTCCACCCCTCATCCTTCCCCGGTGGATGTCAGGCCGGCGTAACGGGCTCCGGACTCGGCATAGACAGGTGCGACGGGGAGGAGTAGTTTGCACCGAACTCCCTTGGCGATCACGCGGATTTTTTTTTTTTTTTGTCCAATAAAGCGGAACACATTCACAACTCCGAAGATTTCCATCCACTCCAGACTAATCAAGGTAAGTGAGACCAACTGTTCTGTGTGCTGCGCTCCACATTCGGTTGTTTATTTATGTTGGTTTAACCCACCAAATGTGCAAGACTATTACTGTCTTGCATCCTTCTGCTTATTTTTCCTTCAATTTCCTACTGCGTAGCTCGCAGCCACACACTAAACGAGTCCAGATTCTCTCGCTGGACTCTTACAGTACCACTGGAAAACGCATAAAGGGAGTGATTTATTCATGTAATTGTCACAGTAGCCCCAAATTAACATTAAAACCGCCTCAGTCAGCCAGCGTTTTTAATTGAGACACTTGGGATTTAACCTGCAGTGCTTGCCCTTTCCCCCCCATGTATTATGCAATATGCTCATTATAAACTGTTCAAATGGATGCTGGCCAAACTTTCAAAACAACGTGGTCGAGCTGGACTTGAGAGATTTGTCAAGTGCCTTGTTGTGTCTGCTGGTTGTCAATGCACTGCTCCACACTCACTGGACACAACATTAGGCACACCTGCACTGCCCACTTGCATCCCATCCAAAAGCCGAAGCACCAAAATTTGTCTTTGGCACGATGCTCAGTGTCCATATGAGATCCGCGATGGGGACCCTCCAGTATTTGATGCAAATTTAAAGAACAAATATAAACTGGGAGGAGTGCTGTGCAATGCCCTGAAATGCTTATGAATATTACATGTATTATGATCATTTGTTGCATCAGACTTTTTTCATTTTAGTATGCCGCTTAGAGGAATTTATTAAAATGCAAGATTTGCCCCTGCAGGGGCCGGGATGTGTGCTTCTGCATTAAAATTAACACTAAAGTTGGACAAAGGGTAATCATTTCTTAAAAGATTACAGTCAAATTTTTAAGGGACTGTCCTCTCCTTTCTAAGGCTTCTTTAAATGAGCAAAACATGGCAAAGCTATACACCCCCCCCCCTCCACACACACAAAACGGCAACCATAATTTTCCTGTTTAAAAAGTGTCATTTTTGATCCCACATTTATCTTAATAATCGAATGCAATCATTTGTTTGTCCACCAGATGGTGCTATTTGCCCCCATTCAAAGCATGCAGCACCAATGAACTGTTTTTACTGTTTTTCTGCAAGGGTGCCTTGATACTCAAGGCAATATTGACGTTGGGTAATGTGGTCTATGTAAATAGAAAGTGTGTGTGTGGGTCTCTTTAGTGTCCACTTCGGGTCGCCATCCTCACATTGTGCACGATACAAGACGTGTGTTAGCAAGTTTACTATTCGTTGCTCAGGTTAGCCGGTCGGCTCATTGAGTGCTTGGGCGTCGCTTATGGTCGCAGCAGCGGTCATAGGTATAAGTTAGCTAAGATTGACACCTTATCGTGTGTTAGCGATGGTAAACGTGCTGTTATTGTACGCCAGTTGTGCATCATTGCACTCCGTAATGCTTTTTTAAGTGTAAAATGATCCCTCACTCTGGACATTCTCTCATTCCGGATTTTGCCTGTAACCTTTTGAATTAATACATTTTGCAGTAATTTTTACATTTCGGTACTTTTTCAGGGTTGGGGGAGTTCTATGAGAGCCACTGTAAACTAGAACCTCTTCTCCCTATGTTTCCACATTGCTGAGCTGCATGTTTCTTTCTTTTTATAGTGGGTGCTCTGTTTCAAATTCAAATAGCTTTTCATCCATTGCCTTTTGTCCATCCCTGAAGTTTGTGGAGTGGAAAAGGGAGACAAGAGGAGTAAGTGGAGTCCCCAAAGTGTTTGGAGTCCGAGTGTGAGAGAGCGCGAAGAAGTGGACTCAGCCAAGGGAATGACACCACCTGAAAATGACCATTCTGTTGCACGGAATGCGTCAATCAGTCTTGCCTAGACAAGAGTCTTAAAGTCTCTTTTTTTTTCTCCCCCCTTGTTTTCTTTTCCTTCTTTGGGCTGTCACCCAATTGAATCACAGACAGAGAGACAACTAGCTAGCTAGCTAGCTAGCTAGATACGTAGACAATTAGCTAGCTAGTTAGCAAGATAGCTAGACTACAGTTGTATTAAATATTTGATTTTCTGCCTGATTAGGTCAAGTTAGATTTAAAATTTTTATTTTTAATTTTTTTAGTGGTTGGCAATTACCGGTGTCGGAGGTGCACTGTTGAAATAAAAGAAAACGATGTTCCGATCGCATCTTGAATTAATTTTCTGGACATGTGAATTGCGTTATGAACTTGGTCACGGAATGAATTAAACTTGTGAGTCAAGGTAACGCCGTTCTGCCAAACAACCCGAAGAGTCTTTTTTCATTGTAGCGGGGCCCCAATTCCTCTGTGGGGCTTCTCGCGCCCTATCACCTAATTGCAAGAGACATGCTATCAGAGGGAATGAATGAATAGACAACAGAGGAAAATACCTGCCTGATCGGATCTCTGATCTCCTCACGGGTTCAGGGTTTTTAATTTGTTTAAAAGCAACATACGCAACAAAGCGCAATCTTGGATAGCTGCTGAGAGGAAATCCCACTGTGGTCTTTTAACCCTTTAAAAGAGCCGACTACAGCGTTTTTTTGTGTGTGCTTGTTTCACACAAAGACATGTTCTGAGAGACCAGCACAGAATCAAACAGAGTATTAAATGTACAATTTAGCATTATGCTGAGCGTAGATGTAATTAATGAGAGCCTTGTATTTGTTTCACCTTCAGTGAGTTGGCGGATAAAATATTTTTACATGCGTTACCAAATGTCAAGTCCACGGCCCCGGTGTTTGGGGACCGCTGCTTCACAGGGCATGTTTTGAACCCTGACTCCGAGAAACCCATCAAAGCGAAGGCCCCTGTCAAGAGTTTAATTTCTCCTCACAGGCATAGACAGACGTGTTTATTTTTCACAGGAATTACATAAATAACCCCAAGCCCTGTAAGCAGCTCTCCTACTGCCGTCAGAAATGACTCAGTGGTGGGCAAGACAATATGAAGAACAATTTAAGGCCCAGTGTGCTCGATGCAAGAACGTAATTGTTGGGCCAAAAATGCTTCGTTCAATACCATGTTTTCTTGAAATGAGATAACAAGGGGACTGTGACCAGGTTGTCGTCTCAGGGCTTGACAAAGCGCTCAGCGGAGCTTGGCTAATCCGGGCCAAGCGGTGCCCAGTGCCTTTTTGTAAAGTTAGCTAATTTGAGGAGCTGTGCAACATGTCTCCTCGAATCCACTACTGTGACACGTCTCTGGCCGTTTTGGTCAATTGTAGCCAAGTGTGGACAGTAAACCCGAGATTTTTAAGCAATCATTTTTTTAATGGGTTTCAACCGTCGACAGGCAAGTCCAAATTTAAGGTAGTTTTATACACCTTCAGCGTAGTACCATATTTTGCCACAACATGCCAGGCAGCACTGAGCTCTACTGGAAAAGATGCGGTGTAATTCAGAAGCGAGAAGATGAGGCAAAGAAGGTCCCATGTTAAATCTATAGTTTGAAACAGTAAAATAGTTATGTCCGGTGAGCAAAGAGAATTTATGTTTGCTGTTTTATGTTTGCTGCTCTGTGTGTGTCGAAGTAGCAGTTGTTTGATGGTTACTGTAACATCTTTGCAAAATTGTGTTAGCTTGGCTATTGCGTTCGCGTCATGTTAGCATTAAGCTAGCTGACATTCATCAGATCCTGATGTCAGGTCACGGCACTTAAAAGTACATTACATACAGTAACTCACCCACAAATTATTTGATCCACTTACGTTCTCTTATATGTGTTTTGCATGCAATACGATGGCGGATTATTTTGGCCGAAGTCTGACGAGCCATAATCGTCCGATTTAATCGCTTGGTTGATTAATTAATCGTCCGGGCTCTTGTTTCTAGCGTTATTTTGATGTTTTGGGTGTACTGGCTTAGCTCTATTGCGACACTAACTGGTTCCTATTACGTCATTCATGGGCCTCACTCTCCTGGCATGACGAATCGATTCAACTGTTCAGAAAGTGTGTTTAAGCATAGTTTGACCGGATAAGAGATAATCTAAATTTATTTCACGTAATTTTAAGGACAAATGGCGTATCAGGATATACATATCAGTCAACAAGTGGTTGCCTCTGTCTCTGTGATGGAGACGCATGTGTGCCTCACAAGTGGAACTGGGCATGAATGTTACAATGAGCGCTGTGTTTTTCTTCTTTTTTTTTTTTCCTTGATGCCAGCAGTCGCCTCGTACCCTTTGACGTGGAGCAAATGTTCCAACGTACGTCTTTGCCATAAAAACAGCTGTTTTGGCATAAGAACGTAGTCTTTGTCTCTCATTTTTGGCATCTGTGGGCCCCGGTGGACTCCGGCGCAGTTCGACCGCTGTTGTATCCTAGACAAACACGGCGACGTACTTAACGGCGCGGATCCATGTTCTTGTAAGCGTTGGCCGACTTAAACAACTTCCGTTGAGAGCCCTTTATTGATTGAATTCTCCTCGCCGCTACCTCATATTAGTCCACTTTGTCGCTTTACCTTCCCCAAACATATTAGCTTTTCGGCCCCTTCCAAAATACACATTTCTCTTAGCCGCAGTATATATAGGGAGGGCCTTTTGGTTATCTTTGCATTTTTCTGCCTCGTAAAAGAAAGAAAAAAAAAAGACTGAGATTTCCAAAGCTGTCCATCCAGAATGAGGATCCACTTTTACTGTGGCTAATCCCCAGGCCCTTCTGTCAGCATTTCTTGCTAGTGTTCACTTGAAGTGATTCAAATGAATGCAATAGAAAGCGGCCATAACACTTGAGCTAAGTCAAGAAAAAGGAGAAACATTCACCTTCCGACAAACAGTCACTTGATGGTTTTGTCAAAAGTACTGGGACACAAGTGCAGTTACCCCCCACACCCACACACGTTTTTGGTGCATGATGAGGGCGCCAAGGCTCTTTGTGTTAAGGAAGTGACGCATCTTGATTGAGTGACAAAATTCTTTGTGTGTTGGGGTGGAGCTAAATTTAGTCCGGGTCGTTGGCAGATGTTGCAGAACGACTTCTCTGCATGTTTATTTTTTTTTTTTGCTCTCCTACGTGGCACAAGTTCATCAACGATGGAGGTCTCATTACTGCTTGACAATTGCAATTGCATTTTCATGATTTTAAAGTCATTTTTGGCTTGTACATTTGGCTCACAACATAAAGCAAAAAAATAATAAATAAATAAATAAAAATAAGCCAATTAAGCGGCAGCTTGTTCCTTGGAAAAGCTCGCTAGGTACTTGAAGATGGAGAATTAAGATTCAAGGGGTCACGCCCAACCCCTTTATTGATCAGATGGATTGATTTTAATAGATGAAGAGGTGCACCTAAGCGAGAGTGACAAAGCTCGCCAGTGAGTGTTGTAGAGCTGCACAGCGCTGCGTGCCTGTTTTAAACCTGCCAGCTCAGCTTCCTTCTTTCTTTCCCTTTCTTGTCACTGACACCCCCCCATCCTCCCCACCCACACACCCACACCCAACGTCTTTCCTTCCTTTCACACGTTCCGTCATTACAGCGGAGCGAGGTTACTTATGAAAGCACACTTTTTAGAAAAGTATTCCTTCTCGCCCATTCTCGTCCAAAAATGGGAGACGATCGAATAACATCACTTTCAGGAAGCGGAAAAAAAAAAGACTCACTCTCTCGCAGTTCTCCAAATAAGACCTTCAAAGTGTTTGCCACTTCCAGCAATGCTGTATGCTTCAACACCAAAAATGTCGAATCAAACCACACGATAAATCGGCCAGCCTGATGCAAACTGTTAAGACATCCATCCATCCATTTTACGATCCGCTTTACTAGCCGTCGCCGGGCGGTAGACGGGGGACACCCTGAACCGGTTGCCAGCCAATCGCAGGGCACACACAGACAAACAACCAACCACACTCACACTTGGGGACAATTCAGAGTGTTCAATCCGCCTGCCATGCATGTTTTTGGAATGTGGGAGGAAACCGCAATACCCGGAGAAAACCCACACATCCCCGGGGAGAACATGCAAACTCCACACAGGCCAGAGCCGGGATCGAACCCACGACCTCTGCACTGGAAGGTCGACGCGGTAACCACTGGACAACCGGGCCGCCGTTAAGACAAAAAAATGCTAATTACACTAGTGGACTTAAAGGCTAAGCGAACACGAGGAATATGATCTTTCTGCTCTGTGGAAGTAGCAACTATTACTGAAGCTTCTCACAGACAAAAAAAAAAATAGAAAGGAGAGCTTCAAAAACTGTGATGTAGCGTGGCTGAAGAACATGGAATTCTCTTTTCCTCTTTCCCACCTTTGAGTCCTTCCCCTCTCTGTTCTCTGTTCGCTGACCCCAGCACCCGCCCCCCCGGGCCTTGATGTCAAGGCCTCTCAGGCAGTGTGGTCCCTGCCCACTGGGACTCTGAATGGGACAAATTGACCGTAACAATGTTCCCACTTAGCATGTGGCGCTGGGAGTGAGAGGAGGTGAAAAGGAAGGGACCCGATGATTGAGGGCTAGGCCAGCCGCAAAGGAGGAGGGAGGGCGGCAGCTGGGGGGTTGGGGGGGATACCTTGCAAAGATAATAATCACGTTTGATTGACACTCGTAGAGGTCTTCATGTAACAAGCTGTTTATTTTTGTGGTTGTTGAAGGACAGCTGGGTCTGATATTTGGGTTTATAAAGGACAAAATATTAGAAACAGCTTTCTAGCTATCTCTGTATAACTATGTCGATCTAGAAATCGATAGATGGATGAACCCAAAACATTTCTACCTCCTCCCACTTCTCTTCACCATCTTGTGCCATCTTAAGAGCATTATAGAATGGGGGAAAACAAAACAAAACGCAAAAAGCCGAGGATAGGTTCCCCTTCCCCAAAATTCCTCTGCCATTGAACGCAACAGTCAGAGACACAAATTTAAAAAATGAGAACACTCAAAAGGAGCCTGGAGCCGACGCTAAACTAGCCGCTTGCGAAAACTCGAGTCAATAGCTCCTAATGTCACTCTTGGCCACGCCCCTTCCCGGCACATATCAATGCACACTTTATAAAAGCACCCAATTTCTTTATATTCTTTTATTCTGATTTATACAATAAAACACTATTTTCCTTTACTAAAATCACATAAAAGGTCATTTTTGTGACCTGGTCACAGAATGAATAAACGTCAAGGTACCATTGTAGGGGAATTTGCAAATAGGCAGCGGCGCCCTGTATTAGGACATTATCAAGATAGAATTGTGTCATCTTTTATTGGGCCTTATTGGATTGTGCCAGGGTGTACCTAATGGTTTGGCCTTTAGCACTCTTGTGCTCTCCCACATGGAATTGTTTGTTGTAATTTGCCCCGGGCTATACTGATGGGAGTTGCCATAGCAGCAGGATAAACACTTGTGTCTTGACCCTGCAAGGCCTTTCTCACACAAACACACACACACACACACACACACACGTTCACACACACACATCTCATTCTCGCGTCCCAGATGCCTTCCAGGGGGAACTCAGTCAAGGATTGTTTTCTTTCTTTTATTGTGATCTACTCCAAGGTGTTGCCCAAATGATTAGAGGTCACCAAGACCCCCCTCTCCTGCTCAATTGGGGCCACCTCAACTGTTGCATTGCTACGCCACAGGACCGACAGATGTTTTCCCACTCCAAAATTGTGAAAAACCCTGTCGTGTTCAACATCTCAATCGAAATGCGATTTGCTGAGGGCAAATTGGCAGGACTGCCGCAGTGAAACGGAGAGTGTGGAGGGGAAACCAAGATTAGCACTCGGCCAGTGAAGGACTTGAACGTGTGCGTCCAAAGTTAGGCCCACGGGCCGTTTTCTTGCCTGCCGCGGATTCCAGGCTAGATGGAATTGAGGGTTGTGCAGTTTTTGTGTGGTAGCATGATGTTCCTCCTCATGCCGGGCAGATCCCAAATTAGCCTCCATTAATAGTTGTTCCCAAAGTGTGAATAAACGTCCGTGAAAATATCGTTGTACGCTTGAACTAATTGCGTGTTTTATTTCTCTGTATATGTTAAAGCCAACCGTTGTTTCTAATGACCGTCATTTCGATGCTAATTGCCTTTAGCGCTTTTCGCCTTATGTTAGCATTTAGCTACTTGACTTTCATCTGACCGAATATGATGTAGTGTAGTTGGACATTTTCGTGTTGAAAAGCCCAGTGGTGAATTATCTTTTATGACACATGACTACTTTTAAGACATTAAAGTGCGTTTTGAACACATTTTACTGCTTGTGTATAAGAAAACTACTATACAAAAGTCCGCCACAATAAACGGGGCTTCCTTGTACATCCATAGGGGATTTGTCCTTGCATGTATGAGCGTGCGTATCGGGGGGGGGGACTATTTTATCCCCCCATGGGGCCTCGCTTTCACATTTGTGAAGCCCCTATGACAGCACAGCCTTGGCTTGTAAGCAGGAGACTAATGAGGGGCCACAGTCAGGAAGCGAGAGGCCTGTCCCATACAGCGTTCTATAGAATTCCCAACTGTGGCATGACGCTGACACACGAAGCTAGTTACATGTTTCAGCCGTGTTGAGCCCCGCGGAGCACTTTCAGCTGTGCAAAATGAGAGCTTGAAATTTTGCACGTGCCAAATTACTACTGGAAAAAAAAAAGACCCGGAAGCTGATGTATTGTAATTATCTTCGACTCAACAACAACAATGCGATTCTGCAGTTTCAGAAGACCTGACTTGGAGCCAGTCACAAGAAGGTGTCATGCCATGTCGCCTGTGACAAAATGCATTTTGTCTTGTTTCCATTTTTTTCTGCGCATCTCTTTGTGCCTTCTCACCTGTGCCTCGTTATCACCGATGCCCTCCTGGATTTAATTTACGTCTCGGTCTGTTTCGTCACCATACCTTTTTAACGCGTTCGTGCGTTCTTTCTTCTTGCCGCTGACTCATACTAGCTTCGAGTCGCGTCGAGTTAGCTCAACACACGTGCATTATAATCGCAGTATCTTGTGTCCTTGTTGCGCAAAAAGAATGGGTTAACAGAATGCTTGTCCCTATTTAAAGGTTAAGTAAGACTAACTTGATTGTTTTGTGGCGCTAGCTAAAAATGTTGCCGTAAATATCAGTAGTTTGTTTTAAACTTGAATTACTGTTTTAGGCACCCCCAATTTCTTTTTTACAGTGTTGAGAAAAATAGCATTTGTGTGTTTGTGTCGACTATCCCAGCGCAGTACAGTATTTATCAGCCCAAGTGTTTTTGCGTTTGCTATCCTAATTGAAGGGTGCCAAATTGTGGTGGTTCATATAGTTCATAATTGTACCGCTTGCCAAAAACGGGGCTTAGAGTCACAAGCTACCATAAATCTACAAGCCTCGGGCAGCATTTTAAACAGCTACGCCGCAACTATTCTCATTTTTTCCCCCCCTTCTGACATACTATAAATAGCAACACTTACCATCTCATTTTGCGCATCTTCTCTGGTTGATTTCCCACGCTAGGCTGCTATGATGGCCAGATGACTAATAGCACTCGATTAACGACGCTCGGATACGTTGCATGTTTGGATGCTGGTCACGCTCTTACCGAATTATGCCCCCTCATGTGAGCATAGCGGGGTTCTAAAAAGACCCCACCACCTCACCTGGTGTGGGCTAAGCCAGCGTTATACTGCTGTTTTATCGCTGATTCATATCTCAGGGGCGGGGCGGGGGGGGCGGTGCCCAAGCTGAATGGCTCCAACCTGGGCTTTTATGGTCACAGAGAAGCTGTTAAAATGAAATGAGAAGCTTCTCATTGACGGATACGCTTCCTTGTACTGTTGATCTGTCTACAGCTTCATCAGGTTTGAAGTTGTCCAAAAGCCCGCTGCCAGGCGACTGCATCTTAATATGCGCTTTTTGATGATTAACATCTTAATGCGATCGGTGACCCGGCAGAGAGTCAGTCATGCCGAACAAGGAGGACTTACTCCATTTTTTTTTTTGCCTGAAGTATCGTGGCTGGTATCGGCAGCCTCCACGAGCTCAATACCTTAAAATAAGCCTGGTATCAGCCCGATCGCTATCACGATACTTGGTATCGGTACTTGACCATCCTTCGCAATAATCGGATAACATATATACTCTATGGTGGCACGGTGGTCCAGTGGTTAGCGCGTCAACCTCACAGTGCAGAGGTGCAGGGTTCGATTCCGGCTCCGGCCTTCCTGTGAGTAGTTTGCATGTTCTCCTGGGCCTGCGTGGGTTTTCCCCGGGTACTCCGGTTTCCTCCCACATTCCAAAACCATGCATGGCAGGCTGATTGAACACTCTAAATCGTCCCGAGGTGTGAGTGTGAGCGCGGGTGGTTCTTGGTCTACGTGTGCCCTGCGATTGGCTGGCAACCGGTTAAGGGTGTCCCCCGCTTACTGCCCGAAGACAGCTGGGAGAGGCTTCAGCACCCCCATGACCCTTGTGAGGATAAAGCGGATCGGAGAATGTATGGATATATACTCTATGGGTTTTGAAAAATCAGTTCAAGTGCTCTAAAATGGCCAGCACACAATCATTTGTGATTAGTTGGAAAAAGGCCGGCACTCAACGAGTTAACTTCCCTTTAACAATTCCTTGAAAATTTCCACCCATTTGCAACCCTAACGGCTCCCCACAGGACAGAGGGGAAGACTTTTTAACCTGCCGACTGGCTTTATGCGGGGATGGCGAGGCCAAGGCAGTTGGGCCGTCTGGTGCGTCCAGAAGGCGCGCTCACGCCTTTGGCGGATCGTGGACTGAGCTGATCTCTCATGCCGTTGGGAGGGGTGGGGGGGGAGTGGTGGCACAGTCCGGAGAGGATGCTCGTTCGGCCTCTGTCGCAAAGTGCGTCCTTCAATGTGCTCGCCTGAATGAATGACTCAGAAGCACTAATTAATGGTCGGGCTCTCTTTGGGTCTCCAAGAACTGCTGTGCGCTACGTCCTCTTCTCTCTCGAGCATTATGGATGTGTGTGTGTGCGCGGACCGTCATGCCTCCCTGCACAGAAGGGGTTTTCAGCCAAGAAAACTGAAGCCGGTGAGTGAGCAAAGAGGTGAGATGAAAGCGTGCCCGCCCGGCTTAAGGTTGAACGTCCGGGGGCCACAAGAACAAGTCGAGCTTCGTTGATTAGTGGCGAGATGAAGAGGGAAAAAGGTCAAGTCCCGCGTGACGTTGGGGAGAGGATGACAAGATGAAGTCAGGAGTGAAGGGCAGGCTAAGAGAGGACACAGTTCAGTTTGGACAGCGGCGGATCGCGCTTTCGACGCCTGGGCCTTCAGTGGTGACCTAATCAACCACCGCTATCGGCAGTTAGGCTCTATGGCCACAAATTTGCCAGTTCTCTTCGTTTTTCCTAAAAATCGTCATTTATTCACGACAAATCATATAGTATGTCTGTTCAACCATCTATGCCAGTAACAGGCAGAACGATTAAATAATCTTCCACTAAGAGCATCATTTTTATTTTTGGTATACTATGATATCTTGACTTAGGAACTCAATTCGTTCCGTGCTAATTCAAAATTTTGTATCTCAAATCATCCTAGCCCATTGCGTTGAATGGAAATGCAGTTAATGTGTTCCAGCGCCCCTCCAAAAACCCCAGCAATTTTTTGGAGTCGCAATTACAATTGAAAGAGTGTGCTGCCCATGCTGGTGTGCGCGCCTTTAGCCACCAAGCGGCGGTACAATGCATACATACATATACAATATATGTTGATTTGGTGATGATACAACAGAAATCTCAATGAAGCGACAATAGTAATTATTTTTCTCAGAGGATAAAGAATATATGTTCTAGAGTCTTGTATGCTCTTTTGTCAACATCAATGCTACTTATGTAAGACCATCAATGGCATTTTGCATTGCATGTTAGCATTAAGCTAATGAAGTTGGTGGTGTCGAGTGGGAATAAACAGCTTCATGAAAGCACTAGCTCTCTTTTTTTGAGGGATTGGTTACTCACTGTCAAACTGCTTGCTGTGAAGTTTGCTGCCACCATCGCTCGGTAAATTAAAAAAAAATCAGAACAGTGATACAAGTTATGGTAACACTGTATGTACTTTTTGTGGCATTTGTGTTAGGTGGTGTGCCGTGGGCTCATGCCAAGTATGTGCCTTAGCTCAATAAAAGCTGTGGAAACACTTGTGTCATGTATTGACCAGATGCCCTCACCAATTTTATGGAATTCAAATGTTCTCATTTCAATGCATCGTCTCATGGGTCACACATTATCATTGATCAATCCTGATAAGTGCCGACGCACGAGACGGATGATGATGTGGGGATTGGCATCATCCACACTGGAAATCTATGCATGCCGTACCATATGTCAGAATTCATTACCAGGACTTTCATTCAAAATGAGAAGTTGCAAAAACCGTCGCAAATAATTGATACGTTGCACACGGAAGTGCGGCTTCCAAAGGCTTGTGTGCCGGCGACAATGAGAGGCGCTGATTGACGGCTTTTCTGTGGCCGTCTCGTATTCATGGCGCCATTGCGAGCGTCCCCCGCAGCAAAGAGGGGCCTAATTTGTATTTGCATGTAAATGCTCTTCACCTCTCGGCTTGACTGGCGAGCCAATCAGAACGGCTGAATGTGTGTCTGTGTCGCATACACTCGCTTGGCTGTGACATTCAGTGCTCAAGCTCAGGCGGCACCCCTTTACTTTTACCTCTCAGAAATGTGTTTTGCGGGGCGAGTCGGGGGACGGGGGGGCATGATGACAGGGTTCCCACAGGGGAGGAAGTGATGGAAAAATGATGGCGCCGACAGGATTTGCGCTTTTAAAGAGCTTGGAATGGGAGATGTTTATTTCATAACAAATATATTCACTCACACGCTGAATTTGTTCCCTGGTGGAGCTTGGAACTCAATTTAATTGATTTCTTGTTATGTACGGCTCTTTTCAGCTGCGGTTGTTGAGTGTTACGTAATTACAATTGAATCGAGTCGACTTTATTTTCCCTACTGCAATGAATTGAAAGGTCATTAATCTCACCCAGCCCCCCCTTTAAGAAAAAAATATATATATACCGTGAGGTGGAAGGATCATCTCGGCAAAGGAGAAGTGCTAACAAACAGATTTACAGACAGAGAGAACATGTTGGTGGGGTTAGGAAGAAAACACAAAAGGCCTACTTTTGGTGTACGTACACAGAAAAATGTCGGCTTCTGAGGTCAGCTAAAAAAACAAAAGCATTTTCATTCAGGATATGTTAACATTAAGCTCACAGTTTTACGTGAGCCAAAATTATTCGGCTTGGTTGAAGTGTTTCTGCTGAAGTGTTTCAAAGAAGTCATTTTTTTGAAGGATTCTTATTAGCATAACATCCATGCTAATTTCCTTTAGTCTGTCTACGTCCTTTCACATTAGATGTTAGCATTAACCTAGCCGGCGTCCGTTATATGCATTTACTGTATATGGTTTGGTGTTTTGAGTATATGAAATTGTAGGCTTTGTCTGTATGTTTTAAGAATTATAGTTAGCATACTACATATGCTAATTTCTGTTAGCCCCTCTTTGACGTTTGACATTGGATCTTCGCATCAAGCTAGCAGACTTTCAATTAGCATACAATGTTTAATTCTATTTAATTTTACGTGTCAGTGTCACAGTAAGCCACAACTTGAATTTGTTTTTGCCACTTTGGCACATTTTGCTCTCATTTGGAGAACTGTGTGAGCGGTGGTTGTTTTTTCGCCTCAAAGTGATGATAAGCGCTCAGGAAATGTTTTTAAAGTAGTTAAAAAATTCAGTTTAAGTGTTTCCAAAGATTTTTAAAGGCGTCAAAACAATTGTGCTGGATTACACCGTTGTGCGGAAATTGGTTATATACGGTTTTCCCACAACAAGCTTTTGTCATTATTGGAAGATTTCTCCCGCCGTACAACCCAGAAGTCTCTTTTAGTCCTCCTCCATCCTTCTGCGCTCAGATGGACCTTTCCACAGCTTTGTCCTTTTGTGGCACGCAGGCTGGCTGGCATTCCTCCCACACGCCGGTGATGACGAGTCGGCCTGATGGAGGAGCGGTGGTGCTCCGCTCATGTAGCACTTCCACGCAATTTGGCACCGTGTCAGGCATCTGTCAAGGCGCTCGTCACCAAGTGACTCGCCATGCCGTAAATCTCACAGCGGGGACGTCGAGTGACTTCTGAAAGCAAAACGCGCGAGAGCGAAGGCGCTCCGTCTCCCTCGTCAAACTGGAAGGAATTAGTCATGTTTGTCTGAGGGTGCGAGTGGGAAGTTTACCGGTTCAGGTAAGTTTTTTTTTTTTTGTGCCAACCAGACAACTCATTTGGAGCGTCTTTCCCCGTCGGCGCTACGCTTACTCAACATCCTCTCGTGATGTACCCGTCAACACTCGACCACCCGAGCCTTTTCCCTCCCAATTACCTACGCGTCTCCTCTAACTAACCTCGCTCCGTCTGTCCGTTTCCATTTCACAAATCCGACCGCGGCGAGATGTGTCATGTTGTAGAAAACATCAAGGCAAAAGATGAAGAAACGGCTACCACTCACTTTTTATTTTATTTTTTCCATTCACCTAGCAGGAAAATTGGAAGCAAAGCCTGTTATTTCTGTGAAAGCAAGTAAACAAAAGCTCTCACCGCATTGTCCTCCTGGCTTCTCTGCTTGTAACCAGCAATGATTTTTTAATATTTTTTCCCCCCTCCATTTTGACATTATTGACAAGTCATGAGCGAGTGCTCCTTTAATTGCTTGGTACGCTGAAGCCGAGAGAGCTGAGTGGCTACTTAGCCGAACGCTGGCCAAATACTAAAGAATCGCGAAAGAAAATAATAAAGCAATTGACTGTTTTGAGTGAGAGTTTTAGACTTCCAGGACGAAAAAAAAAAGAAAGCAAAATCCATTGTCATTGTGTTCTGAGTGTCGCCTTTTCATTGATAGATTTAGCATATATTCCGCACGATAAGGCACACCTAAAAGCATTCAATTTTCGCAAAAGCCGACAGCGTGCCTTATAATCCGATGCGCCTTATATATGGATCAATATTCTGGTTTCCTGGACGTAGTATTTTAAGTGTTCTGTAAAGCGCTTCAGCGGTTGTGAAAGCTCGATTGAAATAAAGCTCTATTGTATCGTATTCCCTTTTGCGTAGCTCCGTCTAGTGGCTGCATGAAATTATAGGTTTTTTTTTTCCCATTGATTGCGTGGGTGTCAAACTAATTTTTGTCAGGGGCCGCTTAGTAGTTATGGTTTCCTTTGGAGGGATGTGAGGACAGCGAACCCAAATAAATGCACGATCGCCTCCTATTATCATACACAACAAATGAGTTCGACACCTGTGATTTATTGTTTTTTTTTGCACTGAAAACTGTTTACATACTGTCGCTTGATAAGCAGCGCAGTGACAATACAGATAAAACCAAATTGTGATGAATAATCGCGATTATAATATTGATCAAAATTCATGATTGTCATTGGTGTTGCGTTGGTCGAAGACTTTAAGCAAGACGTATTTGAATGCAAACAGTGTAGCAAGGCATGTAGACAGATAAACAATACTCCCAGGCATATATTCTTTATCATCTGCAAATAATGACGAATATTACTGCAGTTTAGTGAGCAGTTGTGACCCTCTCCATCATTAAATAAATCCAGATTAAACTTCCCCCAGGTGTCCAAGGCACCTATGCCAGGAATATCAGCACAATATCCCCAAAAAATGTTCCAAAAGCTCTTGAATACTTGACATTGTTTTTTTTCGTTTCCTCTGCATGTCTGAGCCAGGAGAATTTGTTTTGTGGTGTTGGGCAAGCGAAAAAGGTTACGATATGCACTTTACAGACACTGGCTTTGCCGAGCTATAGCGTTACTTTTATGCCCCCCCCCCCACCCACATTCCTTTTGGCTCTGCTGCAGCACCCAGGCTTGAGAAGCCAGTGTGCTATCATCAGCACCATTAACGGCCACAACAAAGTGGCTTTGAAGCTCTCTGCGGGGTTTTGGCTGTCATAGGACATACTGTAATGGAGGCTACGCTCACAGCCCACTCTCGCCTTGTTCCGTGACCGTGAACTGCTTTCTATGCACTGTGATTTCTTTTTGTTGTTGTAACCATTAGAGTGACATAAACTGTTCAATTAAATGGTTAATTGACTCATAGTTTCTGACGCTAATAAAATTTAGCATTTAGCATAGCGTCAAAACTATGCTAAATGCTAAATTTGCTATGCGTGTATTTTCTGATTAAAAAAAAAAGCAAGTCCAACATAAATAGGTCAAGAAAGCACTGATACAGTACTGTTACATGCATGCACAAATAAACATAAAAAATACTGTGTTAATAAAATGGCTATATTTACAGGTATGGTATGCTAAATAATAATAATAATAATAATAATAATAATACATTTTATTTATAAGCGCCTTTCAAAACACTCAAGGACACTTTACAATCAGGAAGAAGAACAATAAAATACAACGCGGGTTGAGCAGCGGCAGCCAAACGCGCCAGCGTTCACTCAACCCGGAAGTCAGAAAGAAACCACAAGGGAGGGAGAGGGGGAGAAGAAACAGAAAAAAGTGACATCTGACAGGAAGTGGCATAGAAGATAAGAAGTATAATAATATAGTACATTGAATATTTATAATACCAGCAATGTCATTTATTTTCACAATAGAGTTCTGAGTATATTGCCGACTTAACATTAAGCTATTTTTTTTTATTTGGCTCTTACATTTTTTTAACTCACATCCTGGTAAAATGTTTGGAATGTTTTTTTTACATTTTAAATACATTAAATTAAAAATACTTAAAAGTATTATGTACTGTACATAGTTTGTGGGCTGTGACATATGCCTCCCAATTTTCATAGATCTTGGTGAAACGTACAACCGAGAATGTTTTTTTTTAAAGAAGGAATTATGATATGCAACATTTGAAAAAAAGTGAAATAGAAATAATAATTATCCTTTTTTTTCCAATTGTACGTATTCTTCCTTTCGTCCTTCTCCCCCCCCCTTTACATTCTGATCAGATGTTAAAATTACCCTGCTGATTTTCCTACATGAACCCATTTCCACTGCAGTTCGCCAAGGTTGACAGGTTTATAGTCCGACTTCCACCCTTCCAGACTTTGCCTGACATTAAATTCTACAAGGCCAGTAGAAATGCGATGTTGTCGACAGACTTTGTGCCGAGCGCATCAATGTTGTTGAAAGGAGCCTTTCTTTTCCATTTTATTGTAAAAAAACATGATGCATTCTTTCCTTCGCGGTCTTGGCAGCATGCGAGTGAATCCGAGACCTTGACTGGACTCTTTGCTTATCGCCTCCTCTCGCTCCTTATTTCCATGGCTTACTTTGTCGCCCGCCAAATCCCTAAAAAGGCAAAGAAGCTGATTACGCCCCGCACGTTCTTTTGTCGCTTGTGTTTTATGGAGCGTCCGCTCAGCATTTCCTATTGTCAAGTTTGTTCCCCCCCTGCCGCAGATAAGGAATAATTACCAGCACGTTGGTTGACTCGCGTCCTCCTTGAGAGTTGCCACGCAGGCTGAAAACGAGCATCGGGATGCGATTTGTTCCCAGAGTCAAGTCCACATCGATAACTTTGTCTGGAGGTGGGGAGCTTGCATCTGATAATCTCCCTTTGCCACTCTCAAAATTAGTTTCTCGCTCTCTCGAGGCCCACCGGCGCGAGCAAAATGACAAGTCAGGGGAACAAAATAAAATGAATGAATGTCTTTTGATACATCGGCAGCTTGTGTATGAATGTGCTTTTGACGTGGTTGTCTTTTAAATCAATTTTATGGCGGCATTTGTGATTGCTGACGGTAGGCTACATTCAGTGAGCTAACATCAATACACGATGTGATGGCGATCGTAGATGCGCCGTAGTAGTACACGCGGCACATTATATTCAACGATGGTTTAGGATTCGTGACCGAGGAGCGCTTACATAACGGACGCGGTGCACATTTTCCGTTTTTCTCAATATCAGAGTCACTTGCCTTTCACTTTCTAGGGAGCCATCGTGAAGACTAATTTACGACCAAAGAATCCTAAATATATACAGTGTCCCCTCATCTTTCACGGGCGATACATTCCATGACCCCCGGCGAAAGGTGAATTTCCGCCAAGTAGATGGTTGACTTTTTTTGTTGTTTTGTATTTACTCGGCACAATTCGACGGTGAGTCGAATTGACTAGCGAATTGGCCGATTCCGAATTTTCCCATTCGCATCAGAACGCATCATAACATGTTCTGACAGTAGTTATGGGAATATTTATCAGGCTAGCACTCTCCTAGCAACAGGAATATTTGACAGGCTAACGCCATCCTAGCAACACGAATATTTAGCCGGCTAACGCCTACGCTGTTGGCCGACTAATGTCGTGCTAGCAACAAACAAAAGGGATTTCTCATACTTGGATGCCAAACCTGAGAGACAAACTAGCTTAGCACCACTTCCAATGAAGCTAGTAGCAACGTAAATGGATTTCAAATGGTTAACCTATGCTATGCTACATCAACCGGCCTAGTTTGACCTAAAAACACTTTATAGATGTGTTTGTAAACTGATTTGTTCGTGGACCGAATGTTCCACCTTAACTGCTCCAAATTTTCACTTCAGCTGTGGGGGAGTCTTAAGCTAACTTGGAGCTCCCCAACAGCTCGAGTTGTAACAAAGCGCTTCAGAAGTGCTTTCGTTATCCGCACTAGTCAAAAGCCTCCTCACCTCAAGGACACACCGCCGCTAATGATCGATGTTTCCTCCGAGGAGATGATATTTGTTTAAACTTCAGGCTTTCCAAGTGTCAGGCCTACCGTGAAAACCGCAGAACACATGCTCCTCTGAATCTTTCGGTGAACTAGTTTTACTTTGCACACACACACACACACACACACACACACACACACACACACACACACACACACACACACACACACATACGACAGTTATAGAAATAGCCCGTCTTTGTATACGTAAACACAAAGGCGACCTGGTTGAAGCCTATCTGCCGTCTTTTGACGGCGAGTTCTTTTTCATCCTCCGAAGACAGCCGGCGTCGCTTGGGTGATTAACAGGAGAGCAATATTGATTTTTGTCAGAGACGTTTCAGTGGCAAAATATTGCCTTGTTTTTTTTTTTTTTTTTTTGTGACAGGGGCTTTTCGTTTTTGTTGCCCAGGCGGCTCTGTGGAAAAGTTAAACCCGAATGCTAACTCTCAAAGCCTAACCCATATATTCAAAGGATATGCACCTCTTAAAACAAAACAAAACAAAACAAAACAAAGCAAAACTGTATTGTCGTGTATAAAACATTTTGTTTTGCTCCATTTCTTGTTTTCACTGACAGTGCGACATCTGCGTACTCACATATTTGTGGATTTTTTCCCCCTCAATATTTTTAAGAATTTAACTTTTTTTTGGAGGGGGGGTTGCTTTTTGGGGGAGCCAACCCCCCCGCCCCCAATGTACACACACACACACACACTTCAATGCATTTATAATGGCCGTCAGTTACATGCAGATTGGTAGGGCTTCCGTATTTGTTGTCCATTTCAAGGGGGTCCATATTCCAGACCCCCCCACCCCCGCATTGCATCACATTCCACTCCACATTATGGTGTCCGATTACGCTCTTGGCAGCGGCGGGCCGTGCTGGAGAGCAAAGCGGCCAGCTGTAGTGTTTACTGGCACGTCGGTGTGAAGAATCCTGAGTTCCCGCTCGCGTTGAGTCACTCACTGCATGTCTCAGATCATCCCGGCGGACGTGTGAAAAGTCTTTGATGTCTCATTCGCTGTCAGCTCCGGTCCGCTTCTTGCACTTGCCGCTGTGTCTTCTTGCTGTGCTTTTCTTCCCCATATGATGAAACTGTGACTTTTTCATGGCTTGCACATTAGAGGGTAAGAGGAGCTACTGTGAGCAATGTTGGCTCATGTTGAACATCTTTTTTTTTTAACATAGCGTTGATAATTGAACGCCGACTATTTCAGGGGGGCCCATTAAATGTTTCATTAGAACACAAATAGCCTGTTCTTCCAGAAAGGTGCACCACGGTCCTCTCCCCTGCTGTATGGCTGACAGTCAGTCAGTCAGTCATTCGCCCCGGTTTATTTTTAATCGCCGTTGTCCTTTTTCATGCTCCGCCGCTTCCTATCATCATGAGATCTACTCAATATAGAACAGAGATTTTCATCTTGTTAATTCAGCAAGCCCCCCCACTTCTTTATTTACAGACGAGCGGGCCACGTTTAAGGCCGGAAAGATAATGCCGACACTTCAAGCCGTAACACGGGATAAGGATTGAATGGCTCAGGATCAGCTTGTCTGTTATGCCTTTGGCTTTGCTTAATCTGCTTCTAATGCATTTCGGCAACGTTTTGGAAGCCACTCCAAATCATCGCTTTAGCTTGTGTGATGCAGTGGGTTTTTGCGATCATGCGTAGCTTCTATGGATGAATGCAATTTGTTCTCTTGGAAATGATCAAAGATCTTTTATTTGATTTTTTTAAATTTCGAGAAAAATTACCTCAGGTTTTATTTTTGGTTTATGGCAGAACTTTGTGCTTTTTCTCCTGCCGCATAAACATTATTGGCTCAGTGCTTTAGGCATCTTTGTTGTTTTTTTTTTGTTGCCAAAATGGCTGCCACATCCCACACACAAAAACTCTATTTTTAATTTTACCCCTTCTCCCCACCACACCCCCTCTGGTGCATTTATAAGGAAAGTCAATTCTATGTGGATTAGCGGGGCGACCCAGTTGCTATCCCCCACGAATAGCGAGGGTCCGCTGTATAGATAAAAGATGCGACAGTTGAATGTAGCGTAACTGAAAATCAACACAAACCAAAGTTGAAACAAAAAAAAAAATCAGGCACTAAAATAAGGGCCCTAGGATCGTGCTGTGTTGAACGCCAATGATTTTTCATTTTTCATGACATTTATTTTCATTTGAATTTTTGATTCGAATTGCATACAAACAACAAATAACGTCATATCTTCCAGTAAACCCATTCAACATCCGGTTCAAATTATTAAAGTAATTCCGGTAGAAGTAGATGGCACGTTACAGTCGTGGGCATAGAAGGAAACCCGTGTAAAATATGTATATTTTTTGTTGTCACATTATGGACAGCGCACTTGTGAGGCTTTGACAGTCTGCCATTTTATTGGGGACAAGAGTTTTTGAAACGGATACATTTCAAGGGGTGTGGAAGGGTTCTTCATGACACGGGAGTGTTGGCACGGCACAAAGATTGTAAAAAGAAAAAAAATATATAATGACTATCGAAGTGGAGCATACTGTCCCGAGAACCGCCCAGTGGTGGGTGCTCCGATCGAGCCGACACCGATCACTGTCGCCCCATTTCCGTGCAAAAGTACGTGATCGTCATATGGCGCTCAACGCCTTTCTTTGCCAATCACACACACAAAAAAAAAATATATCATCTGCAGCTTATGCTTTGCAGCCTGCAGCCAATTAGAGACCAGCCTGCGCTCACTATAGCATCCGCTACCCCTTTCCTTCACACCACACGTTACAGACCATTTTCTGCACTGAGGAGTTTTAATGTTCTCTTTTTGTATAGTAAAGGAATGGAAATGTGAAAAGATTTTTTTCATCGAATTCATCACTTGAATTGAAAAAAAAAAATCAGATAAATCAAAGGGTGTAAAAAAAAAAAGTGCAGCTAATCCATGTGACCGGTATCGGCCTGATCTCACTCACGGATCATCGGTTCGGCAGTCATATCGACAGTAAACGACGCACCCGTCAGTATATTGCGGTGTGTTTGACCGATTGCCAGGCTTGCTGGCGCAGTGACCCGCGCGAAAGCCACAGGCTGTCAGAAGCACTTAGGCGCTTTGTTCACAAGGTGAGCGCAGCCGCAGCATCTCAGGTCAGCGCTGGCGGACGAGCGCTAATGGGCTCCTTCGCTCAGGCTGGAAGGCCGGCCCGGCCTGGCACGGCACGGGTAGGTGGTGGGGGGGTCGCCTGGTGCCCCGCGCCTCGCCTCTCCACGGGGGATGTTTCGACGGCTTTTGACAAGCAACAAAGCTCCATGTTTGTCTGCGTGTGAGTTTAACAGCTCGGATCACAGTCCGACTGACCTGGAGCCGACCCAAAGGCCACACTCGGAGAATTTTCTCTTTTCCTTTCCTGTGGGCGCCAAAGGAGAATCGCTTGGATCGCCTCCAAGATGATTTTTCTTTTCCACAGTTGCACAAGAGCCCGAGGAGGAATGCAGCTCGGTTCATGCCAGGAAAGGAGGTAGAGCGGGCTGTTGGGGATGGAGGAGGGGGTTAAATGACCCTCAGGCGAGAGCTCGATGTGGGCCAGTGGAGGTTTGGCCGAAGAAGAAGAAGAGGTGATTGCCTCTTGTCGCAACCCAGCGGGATTGAATTTGGAGTGCCGCCAGGCCGAGTGGATTGCTGGAGTTTGGACCCTCGATCGTCGCAGCCACACCTGAGACATTTCGGTGCCGACCACAAGTACTACTTGTGACGCGTTTCAAAGAAATGAATCGAACTAACGCACAACAAACTAAACGGAAAACAATGAGAGTGACACAGTGTGGATTTCAGGCGATTGAGATTTCAACATTAAGAGTGCAAGGGACATATAGTCGGTATATATTCTTTATCCTCTGTAAGGAACAGCAAAAATGGACACAGTTGAACTAAAATTTACATTACAAGTAATGACCTCAAAATAAGGCCGGTATCGCTCCTCGCCCATTCCTACCCAATGCGTTATACATCTTTGATGATAACACCTTCCTGATATTGTGCTAGCATGGCACTTTTAGAGCGCCTCATTGTTGGCCATGAGTGCATGTACGTCACGGAGAGAACGTGAAAGAGCGAGGGGGGGGCGGGGGGGATAACGTCCTACGCTTTTGAGCGCCTCATTTGTCAAGCATGGAAAAAAAAAACCCCAGTGAAGTCGGATATATAACAGCCAGTGGAGGCTTTTAACGGAAGTAGAGTCGTTCTTGTTTTTGATTAACAGTTGGCAGTTTACAAGTTGAGAGTGGAGAGAACGATTTTCACAATTTTGAAGCCCATTTTATATACTAGATACATCGATTTTGGTTGGGTAACCACACTCTTTGGTGTGATGTGTCCAAATTACAAGGCATTCATTTTTACTTGACAGGGACTTGGGTTGCCAAAGAGGCGCACGTCTGTGAAGATGTCTTATTTGAGCCAATTTGCTTTTCTCGCTCCATTAACAAAAAAATAAATAAATAAACGAAGGCCTGCTGTACCAGGAAGCACAGATATGAATTTGCTTGTCATCGAAGGTGCTTTGTTGTTCCCGTGGACATATTATGCCAAAGATCCAAGTATGTCTAATAGTTTATCCAGACAAACGGTATGGTTTTGCATAAGAATTGGCAATTTGCTTTGCTTGTTTATTCTGCGTGTCACGCGTTACTGTGCAAAGTCTGTGTGTGTGTGTGTGTGTGTGTGTGTGTGTGTGTGTGTGTGTGTGTGTGTGTGTGTGTGTAGGCAGGGTGGTTGTTGATGAGTGGGGCCAAATGAAGAGCAGGCAGACTACTTGTAAAGCCGCGGTGGCGAATGACTCACCCGTGCGACGGCCCGGCGTGAACCTTGCCCGACCGCGTCTCATTAGCTGCTAGGCTATGTGTCAAGCTAACGACCTCATTCTTTTCAAGCCCCAATCTGCAGTTGTCTTTTTGAATCATTTTTAATACCGTTTCATGTCGTGATTATCGTTCGTACTCTCTTGAGCACATCGGAGCGTAAATGTTAGTTACCGATAGATAACTATTTCGTATGATAGTACACAGTGATCGTTAGCATTTTTGTGAATTGGCATTTCTGAGTTTACCAATGTGCAAATTTTTTTGCTCAGACCAAACCAATGTCTATTTATTGGACTATTTTTTTATTCTAATTCTAAATCCTCATAGAATAATTGCTTTGATGCCATTTTGGCGTATATTTGGATTCAGGAGGTCTGCCGACGTGGGTGGAGAGCTTCATTTAGTCTTGCCACAGCCTTGTCTAATACAAAAAAGTGCTGGGTCGGGTAACCATCTTGTGGTATTGAAAAGCAATCACAAACCTTTTTTAGTGGGCGTCAATTTGTCGCAGTCTGTCTTGCAGTGCTGTAACCCTTGAAGTGATGGATGGAACACAAACGGTACAGCAACACATGTAGTCAAAATAATGGTGCTCCCAATCATATATTCTTTATCCTCAGCAAAAAAACATCTAATTTTAGTTCCATAGTGTTTTCATAAAGCACAATCTGGATTTTTTTTTCCTCATTAAGATTTCCTTACGCCACAAATACACCCTGTCTAGTGGTTAGCTAATAAGTGACTGATACTTAACACAATCTGTATGAAGCCAGCGATTGACTGGTGACCAGTCCAGACAGATGTGATGGGCTGGATCCTGCCATTCCCAATTTGATCGTCTTTTTGGCTGCACAGAGGCTTGAGGAGATCCATGATGCAACACTCGCTCATTTGTTTTGACTATCGCTGCTGACATTGTGTGCTCACATCTATCGCCCACCAAACCGCCAACAGCCCCACCCCACCTTGTCTCTCTCTCTCTCTCACACACACACACACACACACACTTACTTCATGGCTTCACACACATTGTCATGTGGGCATCGCACGTCGCCTTGTGCCCTGCACCCTGACATTTTAGCTTTGCCCTCTTCTTCGCCCTGTCCCTTCTCGTTATGAGGCGGCATCCGTTGCTGTCACAATGGCTCTTTCAACAGCATGTGCAGTTCCGGCGTGTGTGTGTGTGCGTGTGTGTGTGTGTGTGTGTGTGTGTGTGTATAGATAGAAGCAAATGCCTTATAATATAACTCACCATTATACAAAGTGTAGTTAGTGAGAGTTGACTGGCATAGAAGAGCATAGCGCTAATATTTAAAGGGCTATTTTGGAGGTCGACCAAAATAAAAACAAAACAAAAAATTGGGAGCCAAAATATTTCTTCTTTTCTGGTTCATATGATTTTTTTTCTCCTGAACGTCAGTGTGAAACGTCCTCACATCAGGGCCGTAGACGTCGGCTTCATTTTCATACATAATTGTAAACTGTCACATGTAAGGCGTGATTCCTTTTTTTTCCCTTTCTGTTGAAGGTCTTGCATAGATTAAACTTGACCACAAACGTTTGTAAAGCCTTGGCCTGAACACTTGGACGCATTTAGCTTTTCACCATCGAGAGCATCAAAAGCGCTCCCCCTGCCCGCACGGCCGCACTCTGTCAATCTTGAAAGTTTCCCTTCATTAGACTCGCCCGTGTTGCGTTGCGGCTGCTCTGCAAATTGGCCTCCAACGAAACAAAAGGCGGGCTGTGTTGATGTGGGGAGCTGCTGTGTCGGTAATCATTGCCTGACGCGGGCTTTTCTTTCCCACAAAGGTAATTGATGCAAGGGGTGCGGTCAAGAAATGATGATGGCAGAGGACGTTGCCATGTCATCCATCTTTGCCAGTCATTTGTCATTTTTCACTTTTACACGTGCGTCTTGTTGCATTCTTTGATTTTTCTTTGAAGTCGGTGCTGCAAGCAGGCGGTAGAAGCCTTCTTTCCTTCTTTGGAGAGGAAGAACTCCACACTGCGTCACATACAATACAGGCACCGTAAAAGCATTCAATTTTCTCCAAAGCCAACAGCGCCTTTCTAATCCGATGCGCCTTATATATGGATCGATATTCAGATTTCTTGAACGTCATATTTTCTTAAAAGCGCTTTGTTACAGCTGCAGCGGTTGTAAAAGCCCGATATAAACCAAGCTGTATTGTATTGTATTCCCTTTAGCATAGCTCCATCTAGTGACTGTATAATGCCACTGCAGCCACGATTGTCGCTTATATTCTATGCGCCTTATAATGCGGTGCGCTCGATATGTGAAACATTTTAAAACAGGCCATTCATTGAGGGTGCGCCAAAGTGCCTCATGCGGAAAATACGGTACATTGAACCCACACCTATTCATGTAGACATATTTTTGTGTTCTTTCTGCCACATAATGACAATAGGAAAGTCGTAATCAGTGTCATAAATATAAAGGTCCTTGTATGTTTAGCCTGGGTCGTGAATGGAAGTTCTCATGAGTCATTTCTTTTTAATTGTAATGTAAGATCATTTTTGGGAGCATGATTTATTAGGCAATTATAAGATTTATTTATTTATATATTCATTTTTTTGCGGAGCGGGCAATGCTCAGTGACTTGCATTTTTTTGCGATTTGCCGCCCCTATCAGTGCATTCGTGTTTGACCACAGAATGTCCCCGTGTGCATACAAAAAAAAGACGACCTTTACTTTCCTTCAAAGTCATCTCATTTAAAGTACAATATCATCAACAGGGTTGTTTTAGCAGTTGGTTTCCATCCTGGCGATACAATCTAATTTCCCTAATGCGGTATAATGTACCCCGCAGGGCTCATTATTGGACTCTAAAGGTAACCGTTTTGGAACTCGACATTGTACAGCCTCAAGCCGCAATAATGTACTTTTTAATGGGAGCGGAACACAAATGAATCACACGTTGTTGCCGTGGGGGCTCGCTCTTTTGCTTTGTTTGCCCACTTAATGCGGGACCCGTTTTAAACGATGGCAAAAAAAACCCCGACACGGCTATGGGTTAATGTTGCGTAGATGGCTCCCCTTGAAGTTCTGGCGCCAAGGTACACTGGACCACGATCATATCCAAGCCGAAAGCTAAGCTGACTTGCACTGGATGCACAGATTTAGCGTGAGTGAATGGCTCTTCGAATGAATGCTGTGTGCCATAAACGACCACTACGGAGTCAAAACTAGGCTCACCTTAAAAGGTGAGGCCTGATCTGGTGAGTGACGTGGGTGCCCGTGAATGAGAGTCGGCTGGTTGCTAACTAACAAATCCTGTATGCTAGCCTACTTGTTGAGTGACCATGTAAATTGTGGCCATTGGCAGCTGTGGTATTAATATGCTTCATGTGCGTTTGCTATCTAACCATTTATTCGATAAAGTGCTTCGGCCGGTGTTATCACTCATTTAAAAAAACGATCCCCGCGAAGCTTCGAGGCGGAGGATTTGTGCGCGCATACTTTTGTAATCTAATGACTCAAGTTATTGGATAAATACTTGCAGCCCCAGATAAGTGTTTTTTGAATGCTTTTGGTATTTGGATCAAAGCGTGTCACAGTCATTGGAACAGTTTCAACGTGTGTGTGTGTGTGTGTGTGTGTGTGTGTGTGTGGTGGGGTGCCACAATTTGTCTCCTTCAACAAAAGCAAGTGTCTAAAATAAGGTGAGGTCGACGCAGTAAATGTAATTGTGTGATTGCGTCAAAGTGTCCGTGTCGTTTTGACTTCCATCGAAGTTGCCTCACGTCTTTTTTTTACAAAAAGAACTCCGCCGTGAACAGTGCGGAGTGATGATGAGCTACGCTTCCAGGAGATTCGCATTTTGTCTGTCTGTCGTGCGCCGACTTTCAGTCACTTTGGAAAGGAACCCCTTAAAATAAATAAATAAATACATTTAAAAGGTGCCATGCCTCGGTAGCATGAAAAAGGTTGATGTGTGCTCACCGCGCGCGCGGGGCAGGCGGAAGAGTGTCTTGTCCCGGGAAACCAAGACAACAAAAGTATTTATAAAAAATGATGAGATTTATTTGAAGGAAAAAAAAAACCCCAAAAACATGGGGAGCCACCATACACAGATCTGTCAACGGAGCTCTCCCTCCCCCGCGGTTGGCGCTCTCTTTTTTATCTCATTTTCTCTTCTTAGGAGGGGTTAAGGTCAGGCCATCCATGCAGCACTTTGGGGGTCGGGGGTGGGGGGATTCAGAGAGAGAGAGAGAGAGAGAGAGAGAGAGATTCAGAGTCAGAGTCTTGTCCAGGGAAACCAAGACAGCGAAAGTATTTATTAAAATTTATGACATTTATTTGAAGAAAAAAAAAGCATGGAGGGACACCATTCACAGATCTGTCGAGAGAGTGAGAGTGAGAGCAAGCGAGAGCCCTGGTCAAATTGTCACCACGCAGATGCAGAAGGACCATTTGAGTATCGCAAAGACTTTTAGGCCTCGCGTTGCCTTCCACACAACGCGGCATCTGCCCGTGACATCTTGTCTTAGCCCAGGAGAGGCCGGCGGAGGCCACCTCAGCATTTCCCAGCGGGCTCATATCCCACCCACATGCCACTTCAAGTCTCAATCCAATTTACAGTGGGAATGGAAACGCTCCAGACAGTTTAACACGCCGTGAGTGCTTTTAAATGGCCGGCCCTTGTTTCTTTATTAAACACCTCGGAGGCGAGACAAAGACATAAACACAGCGTCACCGCTTGGAGATCCATTTAGGACGGGCGGCCGTATATCATCTGACGTTATTCCTGGCACACGGACTCGTCTTCCTGAAAGGATCCGATTGCCGTTGCACCCGGGCTATTAGATGGAAGCACTTATCAATTTAAAGACGGCTAACAATAGACAATTTGTAGTCTCCCGCCGCACTGGGGCAAGACTCTCTTGCCGCAACTACGGCGCGCAGATTTATTGCAATTAGATCAAACGCAAAAAGCATTCGGAACGTCTCGACTTCAGATTTGAAAACACACGTATTGATTTTTGATGCCTCGGAATTAAAAGCCGCTCAGCTTGTTCTCATTGGCCGATGGCTTCCTAATTGTCTGCGGTGGAGGAGTTACTTCGGGGCGCCATTTTTGTTCCCGACGCACTTCTAGCGCAAAACGCAATCGAACTGTGTGGATGGCGGGAAGTTTTCTTGCATTTTTGTTCGAATTTATTGGGCGAAAAGGGGCGTGGGCGCCGTTGTGGGATGGAACGTATCCGAGTCCAGGCCAATCGTATCGCGGCGCCCTTCATTTGCGATCTGCGGGAATATCAAAATACGTCATGTGGCGCGAAAGGTCAAAGAATAATGTGGGGTCATGACCCACATGCTGCTTCACCACCACCGGTTGTTATATGATCACACGTAGCCGACTGACTGCTACATTTCTGTTACAGCTTTTGTGTGTTTTTTGAGATGTATGCAGTCGAGGGAATGTGTCTTTTTTTTTTAGAGTCCTATTCAGTGTGCGATATCCTGTGCAGGTCAAATTTGTGCTCCGTTGAATTCGGTTCGGTGGGTTCTGCCGTGCTTGGGCGCCTCCCCCCGGGGCAGATGTGTCGGGATGTTTGCCAACGAAATGGCACGGAGCTCAAGAAGCGCAAGCGCTCCAAAACACAGACGTTTTCCTCTGGCTCTTCCTCCCACCGCACTCGCCATCCACACTGTCGAGCAACTGATTTCCATCAAATGCTGCAAACGGGTGCAACCAGCCCAAATGATGCTGATCCAGGCGCTTCCCTATTTCCTCGGTGAATAATGCATGAAACGTACGCCAGGCATAGGCAGGAAGTGGTTAGCACGCCGCTTTTCTGGGACTCCGCACAGGTGGGGGTACTTGAGTCACATGACTTGACTGGAGTCAGACTTGAGTCGTCGGTTTTGGGACTCACGCTGACGAAAGACTCGACTTGACTGACTTGATATTCATGTTCAAAGTGTCCCGCATAAAATAGCCGGCCGAAATTCACCACTCACTTTAAATGTTATTTACTTAATTATTTATTTAACTACTTAAAATCTTTGCATGTTCTCTGCGGCGTGCGTGGGTTTTCTCCGGGTACTCCGGTTTCCTCCCACATTCCAAAAACATGCATGGCAGGTTCATGGAACACTCTAAATTGTCCCGAAGTGCGAGTGTGAGACCGGATGGTTGTTCGTCTCGGTGTGCCCTGCGATTGCCTGGCAACCGGTTCAGGGTGTCCCCCACCTACTGCCCGGAGACGGCCCGGCATAGGCTCCAGCACACCCCGCGACCCTTTTGAGGATAAGCGGATCGGAAATGGATGGATGGATACATCGGTGGTTGTCAACGGCGAGATTTCAGTTGACAAAAAACAAACAACCCCCCTCACCCTACCCAAAAAATCCACGGCAGCTACTGTAGTGTGCCATTTTGTTTTATTTATGGAAGAAAATCGTACGTAAAGTAGTGCTGGCCGTACTGTGGAAAAGACGGCGGATGAGGGCGCGCTACTTGTTGCTGATTCGCATTAAGATTCTTTGGCTTGAGCATTCTCGCGTCTTTGTGGTTCTGCTGAAAAGTCTTCGCTGTTGTTTGGACACCCGGGCAGATAAGGCAGCTTATCCCCTTGGCTTAACATTTACAGGAGCGTTCAATCATCTCGCAGGAATTGTGTCCATTTCTCTGACAGCCATCAGAGCGCAGTATTTTCAGCACACCTCAATCCCGCCCTTTTCCCACCTACCCGATGAACTGCTATATTTTATTTTGGGGGATGCGGGGGGCTATGAGCGAACCCCCCGACTGTCATCCAGATGGAGTCTTGGAAAATAAATAACAACCTCAAAAAAAAAAAAAAAGCCAGAGGTCACAGTTGATGCTTACGCAGCAAATCCATCCATTTCTCTCGTGTCACATTTCTCGATTGCTGTCGCACACACTTCGATCGCGGGACGTCGACGCTACACGTCGCGCACTGGCGAGTCAGTGCGACATTAACCCTATGTTGCATGGCTTCTGCAGGAGTTATTCAATTGTGGTTTGTTTTTAAATTTAGGGTAGATTATGGCCAAATATCATAATAAATTCACAATTTTGGGAAAAAAATACATAATAGGGGGGTACTTGTGTGCATAATGGTCACTACAATTACCTTGCCAAAAAGCATGGCAGTACTGATAGGTAACACATCGAAACTGTTATTTATTGTGTTCTATATGTTCTTTATACTCTTCTGCACAAGTACAATAGGGTATTTGGACCTTTTCATCTCACGGATAGAAATTATTCAACATTTTGTGGACCCTCTTTCACCTTTTCCTCCCGCTGTTGCGCACGCTAGTGACATCTCGTGGTAGATTTAAAAACAAAAACTGGTAACTTGAATAACCAATATGAGTTAAAGTTGTGGTTACTGTAAGTAACCCGTATGCAACATAGGGTTAATATGCCCCGCGCCCACACCTTAATAATAACATTGAAAATCAAGCGACGCTTTGGAAGGACAGCGACAGTGTTAAATAATCACTTTTTTTTTTTTTTTTTGCTTCCATACAAAAGGTGAACTAGCTTCTAATGCCTTTGCCGTGATATGATAAAGAGCCACGGTGATTGATTTTCAGGCTGCCATGCCTGTGTCCCCTTGAATGAATTAGACTCTGTCTCCAGCCCCCCCTCCTCCTCCCTGGCTCATTGGAAATACCTTCGTGCTACTGGCAATCGTCTGTGTTTCGCCGGTGGTGTTTGGCACCGGCAGATGTTAGGATTTCTGCAGCCTAGGAGACAACCGCAAAGTATGCGTCTCAAGCAGGCTTTTAGGTAGAGTCAAAGTCTGGGCATCAAGTCTTTTTGGGTGGTGGGGGGTCGGGGGTGTGGGGCATCGAAACATCAGCACACGATTTGACTTTCTCCACGTTGGTATTCTCGAACATAGCTGAGCTCAGCACCGGAGATTACGGCAGAGAATATCTTTTGAATTTTTTTTTTCTTCGGGTTGGGGGGGGGCGTTCACCCGTAATCCCTTTCAGGTTAAGAAGGAGAAAAGTTTATCTTTGAGCTTGTGCAGGCTACAAAGGAGGCGAGGCAGAAAGGATTGGTTTCAAGGGGTTTGCACGGGTGAAGGTCGCAACTCAGAAGCTCTTGCGTCTGGTCGGGTGAAGACCGGTTGACTTTTGACCAAATTAGCCCATGACCCATTTCTACCAAGTCGTCCCAAAATATGTCGTATGTGCCTTCACGACTTGAAACACGACATTCTAATATTACTACGACATTAAAAAAATAAAAATAAATCCATCTCAGGGGGCAGCCATTTTGAAAATGACCTCACGATTGCTCCGGGCTCAGGTCAAGACCCAACACTGCTCACCTGCCAAGCGGCAAAATGGCCGCCCCCTAAAACGGACAAAAACATTTTGATTTTACCGCTGAAGTCATATTCCACATTGCACGATATTAATCAGAATGGCGTGTTTGGACGAGTCGGGCTGCGGGGGACATATTCTGTCAAGAACATTTTTGGATTGACTTCCCCTTTAAGGAATAACCAAAACCAGGCAATTGAAATTGTTCTAGAAATTCAAGTGCAGGTACCGCTGTATATGTTTTGTACGGTTGGCAGCAACCTTGAATGCGCGTAATCGTATCAGGGCACTATTTAAATTCAGATTTAAAAAAAAACCCCAAGTTTTTCAAGTCGTGATGCCGATGCTCTCCTCCTCCTCCTTCCCACTCACCCTTTCTTGCAAACTTGAGCAGAGCGCTGCAGGCGGCGCAAGCAGACGAGCTTTTGATCTCCATGATGACGGCTACCGACTCCTCGCCTCCCCCCCCCACCTCACCCGACAGCCGCAGCGCATCTCCCAATCACCGTCTAGCCAAGCAATCAGACGTCCCGCACCTTTCCCCCTCCGTCCTTCTCGGGGCCATTTACCGTATGCTCTTCCGCCATCGCTGGCCGCTTCCTTCCTTGGCGGCGTGACTTCTGAATGGCGTAAACACGAGTTGTCGAAGGCTTCACACCGCGCCTCGCTCGTTTCGGCGTGCTGCTGCCGAACGAGGCGCCCCGTTGACACTTTGAAAATGCCTCGTGCGCTGGACGACGGCTCGGCAGGCGGTCTGGGGCGACAAAGGATGTCGCATCTCTGGGAGCAAAACTTTTGAAGCCTGCCTGGAAGAACCAGTTGAAATGAATATATAGAAGACACTCCGGCTCTTTTTCATAGATTGATCTTTCGTTGCCAACCTGACTTCTGCCTGAGCAAGGTTGCCTGCCCCCGTGGCTCTTTGTTGATTTGCTCCAAGAACAAAAGCGTAAGCTTGCCTGTCCTGCTCTCTGCGGCTTACGGAGCACGACGTGACCCCCTTCCCGATCTTCAAAGACTCCTTATCTGGACATTGACATGAACGGCTCTCAATGTGGACTTTGAAGTTACCCGCATTCCCGCCTGAAAGTCCTTTCCAACTCTTCCTGTCTTCCAGTATGCTGCGTTTTGGGTTAAAAATGCTCCATGGCGCACGGTTGGACACCATTTTGAAATCCCTGATCTCTATACGTTGGCAATTTACCGCGTCAGCTCAACCCAGGACCTTAATGAGAACGAGTAGTAGAGACCATTGATGATTGAATGAACAGAATGATTTCCACGGACAACTCGCCTTGTCCGTTGATTGCATTTTTCTTGACGTCCGTTTCAAATCGTCCCCGAAGACCCGCTGGCCACTACTCTACCGTAATTACTGAAGCGCCCAACTGTAACTAAGAAAGACGACTCCACTTGGCGCGCGCGCGTGCGTGTGTGTGTGTGTGTGTGTCAGATGAACTCCCAACACATCATATTCCGACACTTGGTGAAGCGGCCCACACATTTGCACTTGGCAAAGAGCAAAGCAACAGCTGTCGGACTCGCAGCATGTGACTGCAAACCGGTCCCGACTGGCCAAATGAGACTCGACCAACGCTCTCGGGTTACTCGACCCGCGTCCGCCCGAGCCAAATGTTCAGTGAGCCTACTCGTCACCACACTCCGCCTTTGTTTTAGCAGCCCCCTCCCGCACCTGCAAAACCAGCTGCGGTCTTTGTCACGTCGAAAGTGAGAATGAGATGTTGCAAGGTTGTCGCAATGTTCTATTGTGGCGGTTGGTTCTGAGTTGAACTTTAAATACCGTTTGGGTTTATGACGGTGAGGTAAGATCTGGTAAGCAATATACTCTTAGTAAGAATCCGAATCGCCTTTATTGTCATTGTATTACATACAACGAAATTTGGGTGCCACTCCGTGCATTTCATAAAAAAATAAATAAAATGAAATAAACTAACGGTTTAATAAATACAAAACTCAACAACAACAGCAGCAGCAGTCGCGGTAGTGTGGAACTGAGGCTTATATTGCACACAGGACACATTTTGCACATGAAATGGCTCAGATATTGGTCATTTTTGCACAAAGTGAGTGAGGTAAGTGAGTTGATGTTTAAAATGCAGTAGCTTTGATGATTTTCTATGGTTATTGATTGCAGTAATGGCTCCGAGTCCACTTCAGGGGTGGCCAACGCCTTCACTTGAATGTAAACAGGTTAGTGTTGTTGAGATTCAAGTGGGATAACCGGGTAGGACCGACCGTGTCTTTTCCCCTTGGGTTCCGATCTTGTACTGATTGTGCCCGGCTCGCATCTCTTTCAGCCTTCCTTCGGTTGTTTTCGTCCGTATTCAGTGGGAGTGATGTTTAGCCCCGGCAAAGCCCTCCATTAGGGCGAGAAAAGCTTTTTTCAACAGGTGAAATGCAAGCACGTTTCCCCTTTTCCAGGATAAAGGGCGTACGTACGGCCGCGCTTTGAAAACTTTTTCATAAGTGCCGCCTGAGAAGAGGCGTCACTTTCCAAGTGCCACGCTTTTGACCAACGATGAAATGTAATAACATGCTCACGCAAACCGACGCGTAAGTTGATCTAAAAGCGGGCGCACACGGGATGATGACGTCTCTGCGGTTCATTTTTTTGCGTCCCGGGAGGAATGTATGCAAATAAATCAGCCTACGCAATGTTTAGATCCAGCCCGAGACGAATCGCGATGGGTGATTTTGCATTTTTGAAAAAGCAGCGGCTGAAAGGCAGGAGCAGGCAAAACGAGAGGCGCCAGGGAGAACGGATCTGGGAAACAAATGCCAGAAATTTCTAAAAGAAACGGCAAAGCAAATTGCTGGCCTCTCCCAGAACATGAAAAAAAAATGTTTTGGGTGCGCTTGGGACAAGTTGAATCAAACGCAACCTTGTTTCAACAGTTCTGCAGTTATTCACTCACTTTATTTGAGATCTGAGCAAATCGTCGCCTACATTTGTCAAATCTGATGTTAATCTACGGAACCTGTTTCGGTTCTTTGAGGATGGCCACGGAGTAGCCAAGAAGAACAGAAACAGTAGTTCTCAAGAGTGACCTGGTTTATCCATGCAGGAGCAGGTGAAGTGAGGGAGAAAGGGGGGGCGGGGGTAGTTAATGTGACAGTCAGAGGCAATCTCGGCCATCAGGATGGGGTGAGGCGAGGTGAGCACCGAGACGCTAATGTGGACCACTGGCGAGCGAGCGGAGCGGCAAGTCGTGTATCACGCAACGTGACGCGTAGGCTGGAAAGCGCAGATAGGTGTTCATTAGTCAAGAAACAAATTCTCTCCAACTTTTTTTTCCCCCCTCCAACACGCACTGCCTCAATTTAAAAAGTTGGAAGGCGCGGAAAGAGGTTAGAGAGAAAGTCTCCGGAGAGTTGCGCTAGCTTTTGTGGATGCTACCTTTTTCACTTTGACGCCTTCCCTCTTCACACGGTCTATCCATCAGTCTAAGTAGTGTGTGGCTGACATTTCCGAACTGCATCGTTTTGTATTTCCTCCAAATGTCATCCTCGGTTGAGGTTTTTCTGTGCCATCGGTTGTAATTGCATTTGCAGTCGGATTCTGAATGGTACACGCTTCCCCTTGTACTTAGCAGAATTCCATTTGCTGTTGATGCTTGTAGTACAGTGAGCCCCCACAAATGTTTGTCATTCTTTATATTACTGCCTTTTCAGAATTCAGAAGAAAGATCCGCACACTCAGTTCAGCTCTTTCTTGGATGAACATAACATCATGGAGGTTTTCCAGTCAATTTTTAAGATGCTACACAGCACAGAGTCAGCCCTGTCACGAGTTTTTCCATGACATCCTTCTGGCTAATGACACTGGAGTCGATGGGTGTCCTGTTTTGTTGAATCTGACGTGGACCACAGTATTGCGTTGGCTCATTTACAACCCCATGTGGGCATGAGTGGTAGCTCTCTAGAGTGGTTTAAATCCTATTTGGCAGACCAAACGTCTTGTGTTACTCTGAGTCCCATTTTGTCGTATGGTGTTCCACATGGCTCAATTTTGGGGCCCCTGCTCTTTTCATTGTATTTGCTGCTCCTCGGTTCCATCTTCAGAGTAATGTTCCCCTCTATTCCATTCCAAAGCACTTAAATGGGATTTCAAACTCATCCTACAGCATGAGGAAACAAAGACAGAATGTTTAGGATAATTTCATACTTAAAGATGTAGTTCAATGTGTGCCCCGGCAGTATGTCTTTAATTGCCCCTGCAAGGTAACACATCCATTTTTAGCTAATTGAGCCAGCAATCAAATCGTTTTTGTTCTAGTTCCCCATTTTCAAGATTCTCAATAAACTTGGCTGTGTACTGAAGCTGCAGTATCATACTTAACTGTCTCCATGTTGCTGCAGTGCCCTCAGTCCCTTTTTTAAAAAAGTCTCATTTCCGATGCCAACGTATACATCATTCTCAACTACATTTGTTTGAGATTGTTCACCAAAGCGTTTTTTTTTTTTTTTTTTTTAAATTGTCTGCACCGTACTGAATCAATTGGCCCAAACCAAGACAGCACTACTCAGTGTAAAAGCAGATTCCGGAGTACTTTTCTTTCGGAATAACCTGATTTTCCTTCAGACTGCCCTTCAGAAAAGGGAAAGTTGTGGTTACCAAGTGACAAGAGTTTTCCCCACTTCAAAGTGCTTCATGTCTGGCAGCAACGTTTCTTGCCAACTGGAAAAAGTTGCTGTTCTGTTTACCCTGCTGTCTCCCTTCCACAGACGATCTCGCTGTTTAGAGTCAACTCTTATGTCATGCGGTTCCCTCATTCAATTTGGAACGCGAACACTCACTGGCCGCAATATTAGGTTTACCTTCCCTAATCTAATTTGATCCAATTCTGGATCCAGATCCAGCTGTGATTACTACTGCGTACTTCTCATAAACAATTCTCAACTATGACGCCATGCAGAATACCTCTTTGAAAGTGATGTAAGGAGAACAGGAAGTGTTTTTTGATTTTTGGACAGGTTACTAATGGCGATAGCAAAGAGTTGCTTCCCGATATATTGCTGAGCAAAAGCGAGGCTGGTTTAACTAACTATAAGTACTGTGCAATCAGTGTAATGATTATTTGTACGGATCAGTTTGTTTTAATTTTTTTCTCTTCTGATTGGGGATTGCAGATGTACAGACCCTTCTGGAAATTTTTGAGAGGTGTTGTTTTGTCGTAGAAGCAGCCCAAACCAAACCAGTATTGACTCTTTCCGCGAGGACTGCATTGTCCTGACACTGATTGAATTATCTTAGAATTCGACCAGACAACGCATCTACCAAACAATAAGTGGGTTAACGTTTCCCAGCGGATCTTTGATGCCCGTCCTGGGCCCTTCGCGAAGTCACCTTGCAGCAATGTCGGTAATCCGACCCTCAAAAGCTCGTCTGAATCAAATTTCCAATCTTTTCAACCGCGGCGCTTCGCGACAGGGTTCGACCGTCTCGTCGGGTGGGCTCGTCCAAAGCCTCGGGGGCTTCCATTGTGCAACGTCCGTCCCGTCAGACAAAAGCGCTGACGTGAGTTTACCAGGAGTAACGTGAACCCGGTCGGGTATTGCCGGCCGGTGCTGCGCTGCTTTACTTGCTGGTGTAGCTTACCGAAGAACAAAGTAAGCCGGGCCAGAAACCAGCTGGTCACAGGATACGCCCAATTCCCAAGCATGTCGGGGTCACGCATGCCACCCTGTTGTCCAACGTCACAGCTCGGGCGGACGGAAGAGGAGAAACCCAATATGGCAAACTGCACTCTGACACCAGCGCAGACACGGCCACCGGAGTGTGAAAAAGCGTAACTGAGTCGAGAGAGAGTAAGCTCTGGTGTTCGATATCGATTAGTATTTGATCCCTGTCAGTCGCTCTTCTCCCGCAGGCACGGCGGTGACCTTCACCCATTGTCTGCTATCGTGCAAGCTTTGTCGCCTGGCGCAAGCGCGATCGCTTATCCTTCACAGAGACGGCGTCGGGGTGGAAGAATTAAAAACAAAAAAACAAAGGGAGTAAAAAGGAAGGATTTGGCTTTGGGCAAATGAGGGAAGACAAATGGAGTGACTCAAAAGGTCCATTATGAGTGCAGGGCAGGGAGGAGGGATGCATGTCAAAGAAGCCTCGCTGAATGGGGCGGTTTGCTTCAGCAACTTATTGCTCCTGGCCGTGTTCCAGTCCTTCCGTCCACTTTGTGCGTGTCATCAGACGCACTTTGATAACCGTCGTTATCAGAACGCTGCCAAGTGCACATTAGGCGTCGACGCCAATGTTGTTACTGGGCAGACTCCTCACTCCTCTTGCATAGTGGAGCTAACCGGCAAACTGGGAGCCACCCAACAGTCCCTTGCTACATATTCTTATGCAATCTCCAAATTCGTGTGGAATCGCATTTATTCTGGATTTTCAAACATTTTTTTTCTCCAATATTTTGAAGGGTGGCTTTTTGCGGGGTGTGAGTTCATACACACGAGACAGTCACATGGAGATGCTCACAGTCGCAGTAATATTCAACATTCTTTGCAGAGGATAAAGAATGTCTGTGAGTATTGTGATATTGTCTGTCAACGTACAATTTAGAGTAGAATTGATCAAAAGGAAACTTGCTTCCCATTGATGAGTCCCTTCTTAGTCTGCGGTAATTTGACGCAATCATCACGTGGCTTTTCATTTGCTGACTTAGCTCACGTCCGCACTGACAGATACGAACAAAAGTTTGGCGGGGCCTTTGGGGCCAAAGAGGATGAAAGCCTCTGCTCTGAATTCGTGGAAGGTGGGCGCAGATATTTGACTTGCAAAAGATAAAGAAGGTGGAGATGAGAGATGAGAAATGAGACGCAGTAAAAGAGTCAGTGGCTAGAGTAGCTGCAGTCACGTACGCAGTGCTGGTGGTTGTAAAGGACAAAACTGTTTTTCGATCGTGGAATTACTGTAAGTCTGTAAGTGTTGGATGTGCTGTTGTTTTTATTTTTGTGTTTGTCCAGTTTTTGAAAAGGCTGAAAAGTGCGATCGTGGTTCTCCTTGCCCACCATGCGAAGGCATCACAGTCCCTTAACTGCTCCTTTTTCTCCACTTCATTCTAGTGCCGGTGTAACTGAAGATGGCTCATTCATGACAGCCCCGCTCTCTGGACTCCAAAGGTTTGAGAACCCCTGGCTTCAGGGGTGAAGACTTTGACCTCAATCGGCCTGCTGTCTTTTCCGTGGAAGTGGTCTCAACCACCCCCCAGGCCCTCCACCCCCCAGTGCTGCTCGCCATCTCATCGGTTAGTACAGATGCTCCCCAGGTTACGAACGAGTTACGTTCCGGACGATTGTTCATAAGGTGAATTCGTTCGTAAGTTGCTTCAGTGCTATATTTTGTCTGGAATGTATGTTTAAGGCTTGTATTGACATTCATATAACGGGGAGAGAGCTTTTTGTCACGTTCTTCAGGGCTCGAGGGTTAGCTGCCCGATAAACTAGCAGCGGCTTCAGCGGGGGAGAGTAGACGACCGGTCGTCGACCGGCGTGCCGTACGCCTCCCCGCCGGTTCCACCGTCACACGCCCGCCCCCCACACCTCTCCCCGCGGCCGCCTTCGAACGTCGCCGCCGCCGTCGCCTCCGCCGTCCTCCTCCGTCCTCCTCCGTCCCGTTCGGCACTCGGAAAAAGGCGCGCAATACAAAATCTAACTTTTTTTTTCTTTTTCGACAGACCCGTGAAAATGTTCGTATGTACCGTTTGTTCATAACTCGGATGTTCGTAGCTCAGGAGCGCCTGTATGTTTTCTTTGACACTTTCTTCCGCTCTGCCTCTAAGTGTTCAGTCATGTTTTATCGTTGTATTTGCTGGCCGGCCCAGCTGCCGTAATAGAATTGCCTCTTCCGACACGGGCAACTGTTTCCACGGTAACCGAGACAGGAAGGCGACAGGCTGAATGTTGTTATCCGCTTCCTGACACGCGCGACGGTCCTTCATTGTGTGCTTTGGTCACGACGGTGATGGACAGCCACGTTTCTATCAACCTCCGGTACATTATAATGTGTGCCGTGCTATATAAGACTGAAGTATGCTATGCTAGGACAGGATATAAACAAGTGAACATGCCCGGGTAGAAGAGGACATTTGGTCACTCTGCTATGGTGTGCTATTCTATGATACGGTATACCCTGTTAAACTACAGTATACTGTAGAGTACAGTATCCTATGCTGTAGTGTAATGTAGCATGCTTTACTATAACATGCTCTGTACAATGCAATACTCCAGACTGCGATGCTACGCTAAGTTGTGCCCAAACTGTAGCATACCAACTATACCATTCTGTAGCATGCCATGTGCTCTGCTACGTGCTACTGTTGTGTTTTACAATACCTAACTATAGTCTACTATGCTATGCTATACTAAGATGCTCTATGCTATGCTTTACTCCCTTCCACTCCACATTTTTTGTTTGGTTGTATTTCACTATGTTCTCTTTACGTGCTTGCATCTTTGAGTCGAGAAGTCAAACATTAGCTGGTGACGCTTTCTTTTGGAGGTTGAGCAGGTGATGCGATGCGCGTTGACACAAGGGAGCCCTGGTTGGCATTTGTAAGGAGAGCAGGAAGCTTTGCAGCCGGCATTTGCCTAATCACTTCATCTTATCTTTTATCACCCCGAAATCTGGTGGTGCTGCCACGGCAGACGGTCCCCCCACGGTCTACAGCGTCGGACGCTTTGTCAGAGGCAGCAGAGAGGAGGCTGAGCATCATGAGATTGTTTCCTCACATTCTCATGGCGCTCGCGGGAATTCTATAAAGTTTTTTCTTCGAGGAAAATATTACCCCCCCCCCACAGATCTTACTTTTTTTGCGATTGCTCTGCCATAATCATCTTACGTCCTATGGAATAGGATCAACCAGCGCATCCAGACGTCACACTCTAAGATGCTTTTCTCTGACTTTGTGACTGGGAAAAGAGCACATGTATTCAGGTGCTTATACTAATCTCCCAAATAGCTGGTTAAAAAGATGACATTTTAACATCACCCCTGAGCATGTATGGATTATAAATGCGTCAAAAATGCAAAGTTATACTAAAGTCTAATGGGTCATCTTGGCGAGTTATTTTTATTTATATGTCTATGCTAAAATATATGCTACTGTGGTACGTTGTGCCGTTGTACAATACTTTACGTATCATATACCATATTATGCTGTACTATAATGTAGTATACTGCTAGTATATACAGTAGTAGGCTGAGCTAGGCAACACTGTGCAATACCATACTGTGAATACCATTGTTTTGTAGTGTTGTCTACTACAATACACTGTGCAATCTAATATATACTGTAATATATTGTAGTACTCAACTATACTCTACTGTAGGATAGTATCTAAAGGCAAGAGTTGATATTGTAGTATGCCATACCCGTGTTTAGATTAAGGAATAGACGTGCGTTATTATCAAATGGCCCAGTCATAAAACGGTACATGTAGCTCAGATGCTAACGCTAAAGTTAGCTCGCGAGTGGGTATGCCAGCATCAGAATCCGGAAAGCAGTGACAAGAAACTTGTTGGCCGAACAAGAAAACTAAAAATGAGGCAACTGTACTACATGATACTGAACGATACTGTATTGTAGTATACTCGCTTTAGGCAAGAGTTTATATTGTAGTACGCCACACGCGTATTTAGATTATGGAATATACATGTGCGATATTATCAAACGGCTTGGTCATAAAACGGTACATGTAGCTCTGATGCTAACGCTAAAGTTTGCTGGCGAGTATGCTTCGTAGTATCAGGAAACCAGAGTAAAGAAGTATTTCTCAGATGCAATGAAATACATCCGCACCGCACACCGGAAATGTTCTCTAATTTGCCTGCTAACAGAAGAAATGATTGGCGTAATATTGGGCACGCTCCAACCTGAGCATTTGTAACATTCGCATAGTGTCAAGCGCAGTACTTTAAGATGACCGTGTATGTTTTTTTTTTCCTCCCAAACTCCATTTACCGTAATTTCCACACTATAGAGCGCACCTGATTATAAGCTGCACCCACTACATTTTTAGAGGAAAACCAATTTTGTACATACACAAGCCGCACTTGTATATAAGCCGCATGTGCCCACATTAAAACATGTAAACATATTTACAAAGAAAGACGGTACACAGAGAGAATTTTCAAAGTTTTAATAATATAACTTAACAATAATAATAATATCACTTTCTTCCCAAACGGTGCCTGTGACGCGGCAGTAAAACGGTAGCAACATGGTAACAACACGCTAGCAACAGAATAGCAACACAGTATAACAGGTCTGGTAAAAGAACATACTTGTAAAAATCACGGTGAGCCGTCGTTTATGCCAAGTTTACGTGCAGCAGCTCTGTTTCCTTCTTTATCGGACAGCTCGATTGCTTTTAGTTTGAAAGCTGCGTCATATGCCTTTCTTTTTGCATTTTCCATGATGAGGGCATGTTCACGCTAATTTAATTGATGCACAAGACAAGAAGTTGCAGTCTTCCTCAACGCATATATTCCACCGGTCTTAATCTTACCTTTTCTACTCGAGCGCCCCCTGGTGGCCGTTAGAAAAATGACACATATTGGCCGCATCACTGAATAAGCCGCAGGGTTGAAAGTTTGGGAAAAAAGTAGCGGCTTATAGTCCGAAATTTACGGTAGTGTTCCATCACTCGCAGTTTGCTGGCCGCCCAAAGATAAACTGGCAACTACTAGATTGCAACTCTAATCAGAGGACATTTCACGGCTGCCTCTTTGGGTGCCAATAGATTCCTGTTTGTTATTCGTGTACTGCCTCGTGTCGTGGTGATCCTATAAAAGGGGCTGAGATGATTCTCCGGAGGCAGGCCTGCTCGCCGTACATAGTTTGGTGCACATTAGGAGGAGTTGACTTGATGCTGATGGTGGCTGCTTGCCCCGAATGGGGCAACAGAGCCGAGGGGAGCTATATTTAGCCTGACCTGACTGGCCATTCCAGGGGGAGGCGGGTAGGTCAGGCAGGGAGACAGGGGAGACAGGTGTAAGATTGCCGGGGGGTGGGCGGGGTGGGGGGGTGGGGGGTCATTATAGAAGAACACAAGAGCTTCACAGTCAACGGCCCATAATGACATCGGCGCCTATATTTAGATCCCATTTGAGCCACGTGCTTTGCGCTTTGGGGATGGGCGACATCATCAATCATTCCAAAAATTTGAACAAAGTTAGGGCGTTTTTGACCCCTTGCCTATTTTCCGAAAATGCGTCAGAGAAAAGTGTTCGGTCGGATCATCATCCCCAAGGTCCTCTTCCCGTGTGTGTTTGTGTGTGTGTGTGTGTGTGATAGTTTTATTATAGGTAGCCATACGCGAACGTGCGCCAATGATTTTGGGCAAAATGAGCTAAATGCTGCTTCACCAATTATAGACAAAGATCACACGTAGCTGGCGGCTCGAATGGCTTTCCATAATATTCCCATCTCGCCAAAAGGGATTTATTGGGCCATCAGTTCAAAGCAGGATGGTTAGTTAATAAATGATGAGGCTTTTTCAGTGGACCCAAGAATGTGTCTGTTTTTTTGTCTGCGATCCAAAACTGTCATGAGGGCGAGCTCGCTTGTGTGTGTGTGTGTGTGTGTGTGAGAGAAAGTAAGCAAATACAGTAGCCGCAAACTTCAAGGTAAAAAAAAAAAAAGAAACCGGTGGGTGGCGAATGGACGGTGCTGAAGCTGTTTCCAGGGCGACCGCGCTGCATTTGAAGGTGACACGTCGCGTTAGCGCTCGCTGGCTAGCTCGGATCTCGCAGCCAATCACAAAAGTGTTTCACACCGACCCTTGGAACGTCTGCTCGTCGGCGTAATGAGAAATTTGCGGCGATCCGACGCTTAGCGTGGCAGGCGTGCCCGGCATTGTTTTCGACCAATCAAAGACGTTCGAGGTGGCAATCGGACATGTTGGCGAGATTGTTACGCACGCAGCAAAACAAAAACAAACGGCGCTCGTCACGCATGAGTTCATCATTTGTCAATCTCAGGGACAAAAGTATATGGACACAAGCGTTTGGGCTTTCAGTGTTACACCAGTCTCTACTTTGCTGCAGTGGCCCGCTATAGCAGTGAATAAAATAGACACACTCCTCTTGAAAAAACATACACACTTGCTTACCCTGTTGCAGGGTCTGTTTCAGCTTTGTACGCTGCAGTATGATCCTCCACAATCTCCACTTTTGCTGCAGCGTACGCGCAGCCCTCAGTCTCCTCTGCAGTCATAGTTAGTTGCTGTGAGCAATTATTAATAACAGGAGACCCCACATAGTACTCCATTATGAGTGTGTCTCATTGGGAATCCCAAAAAATCCCAATCTTTTGCAGTGGAACTGCGGCCAGAGTGTTAATTAGGAACTCAGTCGTGTAATTCAAGAGATATCCCCTGATAACTAATAACAAACCGCTGTAATAATGTCCGCTCCCATTGTGAACTCCCCGTTGAGCGGAAGCAGACGGTAAACTTGAACTTCGGCTCTCTCCGATCCACACGGGTGGTGGTGGTGGAGGTGGGGTTGCAACACTGTTTTCAATGCAGTCAATTAGCCAAAGTGTCCTTTGCCGAGTTTGTTCATGCGTTTCTCAGTTTGTATTATTTTCTTGCCAAATGGGGGAAGGACTCTGTTGAGAATGCAGAATGTCATCTGAGATAGCTTTTTTTTTAAAAATCCGCCTCCTGCCTGGTTGCCGCAGATTGCAACAGACGAATAATTCTTAGGTTTTGATGTCGTCTCTCCAAAAGCTCTTGCCGTCGCGCTTGTGAGAGGAATTTCTAAGTTTATGATGAAAGCGCTTCACAAGTTACCCTGCGTTTACTGTGACGAAGCTAGGCGTCATAATTGGGCCAAGTTGACCTTGAACTGACCTTTCACCTTAGGCTCCCCAAATCTGGCCTTGATCGCCATTAGGGTGTTATTTGAGAGGAAGTGGCTTGCTCTACATGTGGTGACGGGCTTTTTCTTCTTTAAAGTCTTTCTTTGGGTTCGAAAAGCCAAGGTCGGCACGACTTAAGAGGTCCTAGTCAAGACGCTGCAGTTTCTGGATATCAAGATCATATGGTTGAAGTGAAGGTGTGGCCAAAAGATGGTAATGTGGGCAAATGGAGGTCTTATCTTGGGAGTGGGGGTCCTGTACATGAACACTATAATGCATTTATAGAAAACAACAAGGTGATCAACTCTAAAACCAGGTCTGCAAGATGATTGCAATATGCTTGCTACAATGTAGAAAGGTTGCTCAACATAATGAAGTGCACGCATACTGTGACCAATACACAATGAGAAACTAATGCTACCACTACTGCACATTTTTGGATCCCATCGATGGAAACCCAGCTGAGATGGGTTTTTATTTTTGCTCCCAGAACAAATGCCGTGTTGCTGTTAAAGTACTTGAGCTCTGCTCTCAACATGGGCCAAAAACAGGAGCTCTTTTTTTCACTGTTGTTGAACATTTACCCCATCACCCCCCTCCTCCTGTGGATTCTATTGTCTTTTCACTCAGTGGATCAATCAGTATTTGGAGCTGACAACATGATCGATCTATCTATCTGTCTATCCAGTGAGCTAGCAAGCTAGCTTGCTAGCTAGTTAGCTATCTATCGATCTATCTAGTTAGCGAGCTAGCGGGCGAGCTAGCTTTCTGGCTAACTCTCGCTAGATAGATAGCTATCCTTTTTCCCCTTCCTTTTCCATCTTCTTCTCCTACTAGTGTTCTTTCCTTTTTTCCATTCTCTGTTTCTTCTTCTTCTTCTTCAAAAGAATCGGTCATTTGGAAATAGTTGCTGCTGTTGTTGACTGGCAGACTCAAGACAAGCAGTCGATTTGAGGTAGCGGGTACGATATTGAAGACAGTTTTCGCAGCTTTGTGAGAATGGCGATTGAAAAAAAAATGTTGGTGTGTTTGTGACATTTTTTTTTTTTTAAATACAGAGAAACAACTTTCCCTGAGAAAAATAGACTGAAGAGCTTTAAAGTGAAGGATTAGGTGCGATGCAGAAAACACATTTGTGGGCCATATTAAGGTACTATTACGTTTTGGAATCGTTTTTCATTTTGTTCATTATTTTGTTTTGTGAAAACACAGTGCACTATTCTAATAACCTTCAATAAGATAAACAGATGCATCTGTTGCTGTAAATCACGCATGAGAGACCAATTAAGGAGGTGGATCTGAAGTTTATACAACATACATGTGACTTTATTTGTTTGTTTCGACTTGCATTATTGATTTACACATTCCATCTTTGCAGGCAATTAAAGAGTTCAAGCGTCCCAGTTTTGCATCATGGAAATCTTTTCCCCACACACAACAACCAAAGCTCATTCCCAGTCATGCACATGTTCTTACTTGGACGACAGTCTCAATACTTGGAGGCTTAATGGCCGAAGCATAGCTGTAGTTAGTTGCGCTGAAGTGACTGAATGTCACGATAATTGTCTAAGAGATGATTACAATTATCGTGACACTATTAAAAACAACAACCACAACTTATATTTTGGGGCGCTAAAACAGTCATTTAAATTGGAATAATTTTAAAATGATTGACATGAATGTCCACAATGTACGAACATGCAAGTTATTTGCTCCAAAAATTGTTTGCCGAGTTGTTTTTGCAATAAAGTTGCTCTTTATTTTTGCTCTTTTGTTGTTGTGAAACAGCAAAACTTAAAATATCTAGCTGAATTGCCCAATTTAAAATTTGTCGCCTTGAATTTTGAGTTCACACAATTTTTTGCATGCAATTGTTATATTGGAAACAAATCAACCCTGATACATCAACATTACATCAAGGATTCAACATTTTTTTAGGAGGCTAGAACAGATTGATGGCATTTTCATTCATTTCAATGGGGAATGATATTTGAGATGCGTCTGAAGTGTCTGGAGTTGTGAACATAATTATGCAATAAATTGGACTTGTAAGTCAAGGCACAACTGTATTGATGTAGGCAATTATAAAAAACAACCCCCCCCCAAGAAAATTGTGTTTTGGGGGGGTTTGATCCCCATCCCAAAATGTTCTCAATGAAAATGCTAATCGTAACCGTACAAGCAGGCCCACATCTGCTCTTTCCATTCCAACTGGAACCACCCACCCGTTGAAGAAACCACAACAGGATATGAAACACTTCAGGACCATTTGCGCGGTTTACGGTCGAGGTGTTTGGCGGCGCGTTGAATGCGGCGGCGGCCATAAACAAATAACCTGAGCCGCGAATGCATCGTTCCGTCTCAAATGCGCCCCGTTTCCTCTGCTTGTCGCTCGGTCGTGCTCCTCCCTCCGTGTCCCCTCGGCCCGTCCAAGATGAAAAGCAGCTGAGGAAGTGTGCATTGTGATGGAGATGGTGAAATAGGACCAACCGCAGGTGCCCTTCCCCCCCTCCAAAACTCTTTTCCTCAATCCCTCCCCTTTTTTTTTTGCCTCCCTCTCTTCCATCTATATAGGACGAGCACGTTGCGAGGGCTCCGCGCTCAGATAATTAGCCGTTCTTTATTAATTATGAATAAGAGCTGGTTCTGCGGGAGCCCGGGAGAGTGGGCCTCTCGTAGCGACTCATAAATTAAACAACAGAGTTTCCCGGCCTTTTGATTAAGGATAAAGAGGAAACGGTACGATCAATAGAGACCCGTTAAGAGACTGGCACTGCAGAGGGATAAAAATGCACGAAGAGGAGGTAGAAATATGGAGGACGGACGGACGGACGTGAAGCATACAGACCGTGCCGCCGTGCAAGCTTTGAGAAGTGGCTGCACGCTCGCGAATGTGGGAGGTATGAAAGACAAGCGCGCGAGCGCGCGTCGGAGTGTGAACTTTATTTTTTATTTTTTTACGTGTCATCATCGACAAGGTGGGAAAACCTCGGCATCGGTCGGCATCCATCATTGCGCCGCCCACTCGCACGTCACTGATTCGAGCGCCGCCGCTTCTTCTTTTTATATAGGAGAAATTGGTCAAGCAAAGCAAAACAAAACGAGGCTGTATGAGGGAAACTACATAAATCGTCCAACAGCACGATCCATCAGTTTGATACACGGGCCTTCAGTTGGGACTGAGCTCACTGAATCCAGGCTTCAATATCACCACCGCGGACGACGCAGAAGGGCTCGTTGTAATACACTCGAGTATTACAGACTTTAAATCGTGTACGTACAGACGGTATCGTCAACTTGGACGATACGTTGTGGTCATCCACAATCTTGCATTTGTAAATTGTCTTGATCACCTGATGCACACCACTTGTTGCTAGGCAGATTTGAAAAAGCCAACGGGTGATTAAAAACTTCGGGATCGGGGTTAGAGTGAGTCTTCTGGTTTGCATTGGGGATGAGGTTTGGGGTCTCAAGGCTCAGGGTTCATTGTGAGCTTTAGGTTGGACTTAAATGTTGCTCTTAGGGTTGGTCTTCTGGTTTGTAGTTAGCGTTGGAATGCAAGTTTTAGAAGATTGCTGTTAGAGTAAGAGTTCGTGATGTGTTTCAATTTCCAGTGCCGCAGCTGAAGCTACTGCTCAGCTTCACGCTAGAGATTTAGGGAGTGATGAGGTTTTATTTTGTAGAGAAAAAAAAAATCATAAAATGAAGTTTATTAAGTCATATTTTACAGTTAAATGCCTTATTGTGCACTTTCTCATTTTCCCCTAATGTAAAATCACCACGAGACTCCTCTCGCATTTCGGCGGTTCTAACCTACTCCAAAGCCTTTTTCATTCATTTGCAGGAAGTACTTTGTTTGAAATTTGACAAGACGGCAACCGCTCTTTCCTTTGAGCTTGGAGCCCGCACCAGGGCAGGGATTATGCCCGCATATGAAGCACACCAACTGTCTCACGACATATGGACTTGTCGTGTGGCCGCCCACGTGTCGCCCCCTCTTAATCGTACCCTTGAAGTTGGAGCCAAGTGTGTGATAAAAGAGCCTGTGATGGCCTGCCCGAGCCACTGGTACTGTTAATTGACAACACGTCTGATTACAGGCCTTGACTGCTGTCCAATAAGTGATACTATTAAAAGTGGACCAACTCGCAGCCGATCAGATTAAAAACCCGCAGCCCATCTTTCCTCCCAGGTGAAGGGAAATGAGCCTTGGCTGTATTTCCGGCTCACTACGATAATTGTAAAGATAATTTAATCTGTCGAGGTTTTCGCTCTTCCATTCATTCATCTGGCCTATACTTGTCATACTTGTCAACCATGTTAGCATTTGCGTTAAATAGACATTGCTGGCAGCTAGCGGTAAATGCTAATGTAGCGATGTACGTTATCAATCCGGGCTGCTTTTTTTTTTTTCCAAACATTCCAAAAGGATTCAAGACACAAAGATCCAAATCTAAATCTCTCCTACCTTTTTGTTTTCAAATGACAAGTATACGGCAGCTAACCAGTTGACGGCTAAAAGGAGATCTTCATTTTCTCTTGGTCAAACAGCACCAACTGATTGACTAAGAATCACAACACTCGTCACGTAAGATACCACTTAAAATCTTTCTTTGCTTTAGATCACAAGTGACAACTATGTGGCAGCTAACTAGTTGGTTGCTAGCAGAAGATGCTAACGCAACAGTCGAAATATTCACTCAGTGCTCCTTTGCGTCAAATAGCACAAATCGATTAAGTCAAATCCACAACGCTAGTCACGTAAGATCCCAATTAAAATCGCTATTCGCATTAGATCAAAAGTGACAAACGCGGCAGCTAACAAGTTGGATGCTAGTGGGAGATGCTAACATAGCAGTCTACATTTTCACTTGTCGTTCCTTCACAGGGATTCACAGCACCCATCTCATAAGATCCAAATCAAAGTCTTGCTGATTAATGAGTCACAAGTGCAAAACATAAGTCATCTTACCAAATCAGTCAATAACAATGCTAACGTCTTGGTGAGTGAACCGTACCTGTGGTTTGTTCCACAACAGCGCAACGCTGAATGATTTTATCCATGACCAAGTGAAAGCGTTCCTACTCACTTTGACACATTGATGCTTAGAACGAAAAAAAGTGGAGCTGAGGAGTGTACAGAGGGGCGGATTAGAAAAGTATTTAGGTTGCTTAGCAGCTTCGCGAGCATTAACTACACTGATGCATTTTGTTGCAGGTCTTAACGGCCAATTGCCATTTAGTGGCTACGTCGTCTCTCTTTTATTTAAATGCGAGCCGCTACATTTACATGGGCAAATTAATCGGGTTGCTCATATTGTCGAAATGTACCCGCCGTGGTTCGATGCAGTACTTTGACACCCGGAATGATAAGACGGTAGGAAGAATGTCTCCATCTGCCTCTATGTCCAAAGCGGCAATGCCAATGGCCAAAATAGACATATTTAAAGAAACAGACTAATTACTACATTTCCCATGGCATAAATCGATGCCTTGTTGCCATAGTGCCTGTTAATAATTCGTCGGGCAGGACGCGGATATCCGCAGTAAAGAAACGAGGAAGCCGACCATGAAGGTGATGTCGAGGTTAATGAGCGACGATAACGCTTAACGTTCGGCCATTTAAACCTGCATTGATGCTCGCTCCCCCCCACACACACACCTTCATTTCATTTCATTTCCGGGATTTACCAGAAGCACTTATTCTGATTAGCGGCAAGACCAAAGCGCGCTCGGGCGCTGACGTATGGCCCGTGACCTCAGCGGGGAGGGAAAGACTACGTTTGAAGCTCTCCGACTGATGAAACCATTAGTCAGAACGTGGCGATTAATTTAACGGGCACGTGTACCTCGCATGTTTATATATGCCGAGGGGATGTGACAAAAGAAGAGCGTTGGCGAGTTCAACTGGCATCCGGCTGTCCTTATCTTGTCTCGATCCAGCAACGAGAGGCTGCTTTGACACTATCGTACTATTTGTCTCCAGCCAATTCCGCCCAACTTGTTATTTTCTTCTTCCCTTTATCTCGCCGTGTCATCTTGTTCCAGCTCAAAAATTCATTAAAGCGACCTCTTACTCCCCGGATTCTCTGTTCAAACCCCCCCCCCCCCCCCTGTCCATCGTCTTTCCACAGCGGGCACGTCTCTTTTCAAGCCATCATAACTGCCAAATGAATGCTAATGATGTTTTTCACGTTCATGAAAAAGAGAGGGTTTCCAGATTTGACAGATGCCCTTCAGTTTTGCGCATATTGGCTGCAGATGGAGAATGTTGGGGCCAAGTAGGATTGGAACTGAATAAACAGAGCTACTGGAAGTCAACAGCGCTGCTCCATTACAAGTTTTGTGTCTCGGATTCATTCATAACCTAGTTTAGGATTTTAATTTGGAGGTGCCCAGAATCTTGCGTGACTTTATTTATTTTTATTGTCATTTTTTTACCTTGTGATATGTGCCGCTGTTTGTTAGCAACAGAGTTTGCAAATCATAGTTTCACTCGCTTGTATTTGTTCAAGTGACACAGTGACAACAACACAGACCAGAGATGGCAAAATTACTCATAAAATTTAGTTAAGCTAAAGTACAGGAAAAAACATAAACTTGACAACGGACTACTTTACAAGTTTCATGCTTCAGAGTTCCCAAAGAGACGTCAGATGTGCTCTGTGCATTTTCCTCACGGCAACTTAAAAAAAACAAAAAAACTTCTCAATCCCATTTAGTCATGATGAGTATGCGAACAGGAATAATCAACATTCACATCAGTAGACGTACGATGATGGTTTATGTAGCTTAAGTGCCTTTATAAACCCGATATGTCAGACTGCCGCAGTATAGCGCCAACTACTGCCAAGGAGGACTTACTTCATGTCAATTTTGGTGGCTGGTATCGATAGACTGATACCGATACCCGGTATCGATACTCGCTCATCCCCGAATACTTGAATCGACCGAACACTTTTCAACCTTTGAGGATGCACTTTGTGTATGGCAAAAGCAGAGCCTGCGGTAGCTGCGAGACACAAAGCCCAGCAAAGTGGCCTCCGGGTTTGTGCACGCCTCCCGGCGAGCTGTCGATGAACAGTCAGGTTGTTGTTGCGCAATCAATACTCACCCAGAGCACTTTTTAATTGGCTAGTCTAGCACATGCCTTCTGCGTTGTCATGTTCACCTTTCGTACGTCATATTTGTTTTCATGCAAGAAGACGACGTTTGCGTTTTGTATGGTCGCAGAAAACCGCGGGTAAACAGTTGAGCTCTTGGCAGCCCGTGGAGATGTAACCGTTGAAAAGCTGAGCTTGAATTGTGCGAGCAGCTCCTCGTGCGTTGATGGTGTGACCTCATTGCGAGCTTAAAAATGAATCTTTAAATACATCTGATTCATTTGATTCCCCATGGCATCGATCTGTTTTTGCCAAGGCGCGAAATTACCCGCTCAGATTTAGCCTTGAAGAATCTCATTCAACTCTGTTTGACTTCAAAATTAAACCATGACCAGAATATCTCTGAGTGGTTGACTGCCGATCCAAGGAAAAAATAACGAGGCAAAAACTACAACATTCTCTATTGATTGTTGCCAATAAGCGTCAGCCCCAGGCCACATTGTGTTTTCGGGCGGTTGGATTACACATTTGGGAGTGCAACGTGACTCCCAAACTTCCAGCAGAAGTGGATCAAACCGGGTTTAAGGAAAGCAGATACGTGCCGAGGACATCCCCTGGAATGGGTGAAGAGATGGAAAGTATACAAAAACAAAAACATCCCATGAAAGCACAGCGGTGAACTAAATAGCCTTAAGCGTACCAATTTTTTTCTGGGGTATTTTATTAGACCACTGGAAAAAACAAATATCCTGGATGAACCAAACAGTTTTTCCACAGTAGCTTTATGGGTCGTCCTCTTCTTTTAAAAGGCCGCGTTTGTGGTGACGTATGCTTACAACTCAAAAGCCGAGAGACAACTCACCCGTTTTATATTTGTAGGTCGAATGCGGTTCGAGACACGAAGCGGCGGCGTGCTCGCGAGTGAACTCAACTCACCCCACAAGAGTGATAATTCTTTCAAGCTGTTTATGCCATCGACAGTTGAGGGTTCCTGTCAAAATAAACATCAAATGAAAAGAATTGCACCCTGCGTGTCGAAAACTGCCTTCTAACTTCTGTTCTGCTAGCTTCATGCTAATTGGAAATCCCCGAGAGGATGATGAGGAGCATATCTGCGTCATAATGTTTGAAGCAACGGATATTTGATTATAAACAGTGCAGTAACACATGAAGACAGACAATGTGACTGTGCCTAGCGACCTCAATCTGTCGTTCTCGGTCTCAGATGCATTTTCAGATGGGCAAACGATTTGGATGCAAACAATCAAAAAGGCATTTTTGGTTGTTGTTGTTGTCATTTTTCAACTTTGAGTCTTGTCTCTCGCAAGTATCACAAGTTGATCCCTCAACAACCCTCATGCGTCATTCTTTGGCATTCTTTCCCGTCTGCTTTTGATTGAATCAACACCCCGACCCAAGCGGGGTCCGTTGCCTTCCAATGGAAATTTTCCTTTTTTGTTTTTTTTGATTGATTCCATCCTCTCCAAAGTGACATTGGCGGAGCAGCGCCGCGACCGCAGACAGCTTTGCAGTTTCTACCCCGAGCGTGTTTCATGCAAATCAGCGAGGTCGCATGTTCCTGGATGACTGAGCCCCGGCCACGGCATTGAGATGTTTATCTGTGAAGTGTGTCACGTCCATGCCTGTAATTGTACGCGCCACAACGGCAGCCCGTCAGGCTTAAAGAGAAAGAAAAGAGTCAATCATGCGCGACGCGCCGTCTTTGACTTCCTGCCGGTGTCATTCAGGCCAAGCCGAGCGACATCTTTTTTTTAATTTGCGGGTCGGACTCACGCCATTGTCTGCCGAAAGCCCAAAGGCCTCTTTTGTTGCGCCGCTCCACATGTGAAGAGCGGCACTGCACGTGCCCCGCTTCTCATTCACCGAGATCGCACCGACGTGGCGATGTTCGGAACGTCAAAGTGCGAGCTAGCTTGCGTTTTCCGAAACCGGGTGCGAGAACGTGCCAAATGAGGCCTTTGAACCGTCCGCACATTTTCTACACGCCTCTTGACTGCTACTCATAAGAGGGAGCACAGATTTTTTCGAAGATCCTATCATTTGTTTTCAAATCTTGAAACGGCCTGGCCCCCACCTGACCTCTCCGAGCTCCCCCGCCCCGACGCCCCTGCCCAGTTCAGCCCAAAGTCGGCTGAGATAGGCTCCCGCAACTCCCCCAACCCTGTGGATGGATGGAATGGAATATATTTGCGTGTATAACTAGGAATATAGGCAGTTATATTCTGAAGATTTTTTTTTTTTGGGGGGGGTGGCATCAATCACTCATGTTTTTGCTATTTGCAGCAAGGCCAGGTCCTTACTGTACTCCCTCACCGGTTATGAAAATCTCCTTCCGGGAGCCTTATTCGTCAACGCACAACCGACGTGGATCTGTCTCACCTTCCTTGTTTCGCCCTCTCGGCTTTCAAAGCTCCGACTTAAACCCGCGTCGCCGCCGCAGCCAGCCAGCCCCTTCCTTATGCGAAAACCACGACTGAATCCACTTTGACAAACAGATCATAAAGCCACGAAGCGGTGCCAGGTGTAAAATGTCGGGCCCGTGGGGGTTCAAAATAAATAAATAAATAAATAAATAAATAACCAAACGTTGACACTTTGGAAACCGACGTGGCCCTGAGCTTCTTAAATCGCGTCTAACGGATCTCGAAGGTGTACTTAATTTGTTGCGATGGCATGCGAGCAGGAAAGAGAGAGAGAGCAGAGCGCCAGAGCGGTTTTAGACGCGAGCTGCGCATCGACGCTGTTCGATAGAGATGTACTGCATGGGGCTGACTTGGCAGCCTCCATCTCTGATTAACATGCTCCTCAGACACGGTGAAGGCGCGGGGGGGGGGGATCAAACCTGCGCGCAGCCACCGCTGCTCGGGAGAGTCCTGCCCGCAATCCTCGTCGACTGTGCTTGTGTGTGTTTGTTTCTCTTTCGTTTTGATGGCTCGATCCCAGCTACACACGCAGGCACACATCCCTTTGTGTGTGATTGACACCGCGGTGGCGTGCGTCTCTATTCCATGTCAGGTGTGACATTCAAAAGAGATAAAGCGGAAATAAAGGGAGCCCAGAAAAAAAAAAAATCAAATAAAAAAAAGGATACAGGTGGAATAGTTTCTGCCGAATTGGAAGATGAGGTGGTCACAGGCGCCAGAGATTGAGGGCGTGAAGGTGAAGGGATTTTGAAAGAGATTCACGGATGACTCATGCAAATCTGCGTCTCCGGCGCTTGCCTTCACTTTTCCTCCCGGCTGCGTTTTTTAAAATTGCATCGCAATGTTGTTTATGACGTGGGCGCAGCTCTTGGCGTGGTTATCTTCCTGCGAGATTGCTCAACACAGCTGCGGGACACATCATTGTGTGAGGGCTGCATTCACATCTCGGCTACAAAAATATCTCAATTCTGACGTTTTGGAGATGTGACGTAGCGGCATCAAATCGGCCCAAATGCGGATTCAAACTTGACAGGTTACCCGCATGGGATATTCCCCGTATGCAGTGGTACCTCTACTTAGGCAATGTTCAAGTTATGAAACGCCTCAACAGGAAACTTTTTGTTATGAAAGAAATTTCAAGATACAAAAGGGAAAAATACAGTATGGGCTCTCCGAGTTTCCTGAACGCAACATACTTATAGCTGCTCTGCCATTGGCTACTCCTGAGCATCATCCTGGCATCCCATTGGCTAAGAGGGACCTCTCCCGATTAATTTTGTAACTAGAGCTACCACTGTACTTTGACAAATAAAAGAATCTTCTCTCTACTCTAAAATGCGTCCGGGAATACGAGCCAAAATTGGATCTACGTGCTCCCTCCGACGAGCTCCAGTTAGGAGGCGAGCAGCAGCGATTTGGGCCAACTGGAGACGCCTGAGCGAGGACTGGCTGACTCCAAAATAAAGTATATGACGGTCATCCGTCTGAGGCATGGATTGCGGTTTCGAAGGGGAGGTTCAGAAAGGTTGAGGATGATTGATCCCGTTCAAGGCCCCATTCGCCAGTCATCCTGTGATTGACAGGTGGCCACTCCAGGGTGCGAGCCACCCGACACACACAATAGCGCTTGTCGGCATTCCACGAAATCCATCACTCCTGATTCCCAAGCAAAAAAAAAAAAAAAGGCCAAACATACTCCTCCACTATTTATGCACGCAAATTTATGTCTTCAGGGATACGCTAGCCAAATAATCACATCACGAGTGTTCCTGTTTCTATTCTTGGCATCAGCAATGTTTCGCTATTATTTATAATGACGTTGGAGATTATCACCGTGTGTGTGTGTGTGTGTGTGCGTGCGTGCGTGTGTTTTTCCGCCGTGGACTCCACAAGACCGCTCTCCGCATTTGTGATCGATGGCGTTGCTTGTCGCCTCCCGTCAGTCTCGGAGTGTGTTTTCTTTTCATGCTTGATGCAGTGGCGCTGGATCCCTCCTCTGTCGCTGGTTTGAAGAGTGATTTATGGCCTTGGCCCCCTGAACCCTGAACCCTGCCCGCCGCCTCGCTAATGACGGCCGTAAACTGGGAGAGAAGCCGAAGGTCAGGCCTATCTCTGCCGTCGTGATGTCACCGGACGTTTTGTAGCCCGTCGCGGTTGGATCGCAGCCAGCGCTGTTGAGGAGGCGTTCAAGATGATTGAATCGTCCGGTGGAAATAGTTATGTGGGGGGGAGGCAAATAAAAATATTTAAAAAAAAAAAAAAATTTAAAAGAGGGGAACACAGACTGCTAATGAGCACAAGAGCCGATTCAAGTGATCCGTTCTTCAGCAAGCTCTGCAGGAGCCTGCGGCGGGGCGACTCGAGTCAATTCAAATGATCATTTTTAGGATTTGGGATTTGATTATAAAAGACTCGACTCAGGCTGCCCGGTGGATGAGTGGTTAGCGCGTCGACCTCACAGTGCGTAGGTCGTGGGTTCGATCCTGGCTCCGGCCTTCCTGTGTGGCGTTTCCATGTTCTCCCGGGGGGTACTTACTCCGGTTTCCTCCCACACTCCTGGCAGGCTGATTGGACACTCCAAATTGTCCCTCGGTGTGAGTGTGAGCGCGGATGGTTGTTCGTCTCCGTGTGCCCTGCGATTGGCTGGCAACCGGTTCAGGGTGTCCCCCCCCCCCGCCTACTGCCGAAGACGGCTGGGTTAGGCTCCAGCACCCCCCGCGACCCTTGTGAGGATAAAGCGAATCGTAAATGGATGGATGGAAGACTTGACTCAAGGTTGACTTGGTGTTCATGAGACTCGAGTGCAAAGTCCGAAAACTTCCAGCTCGCATCCAATGTTACTCGAGTCCTCCGTCTTTGGTTTTCCAACTCGCATTGATGGGCTATATCAGATCTGCGTGTTGTCTGTTGCACTCGCCTTGTCAAATATCGGAAACCAATTTTTTTTTTCTCTTCCTTAACCACATTTAGAAGAGGTCTGTTTCCCCTCTCAGGATCGCCGATTTCATGTGTTTTCTTTTTCTCATAACTCTGCCTCTTGAGAGCACCGACTTATATAAGCATCCGAGACAGTGAGATCTGGAGACGTCGGACCAAAGCGATGTGTTTTTGTCCCGTTGCGCCTCCCACAAATATGTTCCACGTCATGCGGCGATCTGCGGCGCTGCATGGGAAAACCAGCAGACGGAACACGAAAGGTCACCCCTCATTTTTCATCCTCCGCGCAGGCCTGCTCTCTCGCTTTTCTGCGCGCAACCTTTTCTCACCCGCCTCTTCCCGACTCTTAATACATGTCGTGTTATTGGAGGCTCCAAAGGTTTCACGGCCAGGCAAATCTTGCGTAAACCAAACCCGACTCGCCGGCGTCTCATGCAAAGGAGAAATAAATCATGTGGGCACGTGTTTCCAGGCGAGGCTATTGTTTATCACTTCAGTCTTGCCAAAGAGATAAAGGGAACCGTCTGTAATTTGCTTGCGTGCGCACTCAGGTCTAATCAAAACGACAACGCCAGATGCCTGAGGATGTCCACCAGACAAGCACGCTGGAATGAGAGTGACTGTGATAGAAGGGTCACGTGGATCTTTCTAGAAAACAAGCACCGTATTTTCCGCACAAATAAGGCGCACCAAAAAGATTACATTATTTCAAAAGACAACGGTGCGCTTTATAATCCGATGCGCCTTATATATGCATCAATATTCAGATTTCTTGGATGTCGTATTTTAAAACTGCATTGTAATGTATTATATTCCCTTTAGCATAGCTCCATCTAGTGGATGCATCATGTAACCGCAGCCACTACCGTAGCTTCTATTCTATGCGCCTTATAATGCGGTGCACCCTACATATGAAAATAGTCTGAAAATAGGCTATTCATTGAAGGTGCGCCTTATACACCGAAGCGGCTTACAGTGCGGAAAATACGGTAACAGTTTGTGGTGAACGCAAAGAATGTGACCCAACGTCATCAAACATTTATTTATGAGTCGGTCAATTATTGGCGTCTTGCGAATTCAAAGCGTAGTTTTTTTCTTTTGATACCCCCCACAGTCAGCTGGTAACACAGGATAGTTTTTCACTGAAAGGTAAAAATAAAAAAAAAAATTTCTCCCTCCAACAAATGAACCCATTTTGAAGCAATCACAATAAAATCCTCTCCATCACTTCCTAATGTGTTTTGTCACTCTCCTTGAACCATAAAGTCGTCTCCAAACTAGAAAAACCGCATCTAATTGTACAAACAAATGGCTTTCAGTTCACGAGACAACTAAGAAAAAAATGTGAGCTCTAATATATTTTTGCCACATTGTATGACTCAATCTGAATAGTTTTGAGATTTTCCTATTGTGATTTGGTATCATCGTGCGAAGTGCGCAACCAGTCATAACATCACGGTGGTAGGCCCTGGTGCAAAAAAAAATAAGAATAATATTTTTTTCCATAATTTTTATTGCCCTGCCCAAACCTCAAACGCATGCACACTTGGACGCACACACATACAGCCCCTTGAGAGAACTGCTGTTGTCACCATGTAGTTCGGCTGTTTTTTTGCAATTTTAATATTTTATGGTGAACAGAAAATTATTCCAAGACATTATATTCTGTTCTACAACCCTTAATTCTGTTTGGCTTAAGGCTTGTTGCGGCACCAAATAAAAAAACAAAAAAACAAGAATACGTTGCATACTTTGCCATCGTTTAAATCCCACAAATTCCACTTCACGACAAAAATATGCTGTGCATTAGAGACTCACCTTGCGGGCCTGCCCGGAGAAGCCGAATGCGGCGGTGGGGTCAACGTCACTTCAGCAATGGCGTGTGCAACTAATCACCTGTCTGCCTGTTTGAGCAGAACTCAAACGGTCCAAGCATTGAACCCAGAGGTACACCTCACCTCATACACAAGAGGGGACATACAAGTTTTGCTCGTTTAAATAGAATAAGCAGCAAAGTATTGTGCAACTGGCTGTTCCTTTGCCTTTCTGCCTCACTCATTCCGTACATTCTTTGGCCTCGCTCGCTATATATCCGGTGCGACTCCCCCTCGCTCTGTGAATGCCTTACTTGTATCCCTCATGCTCTCTCACCTCTCATTCTTTTCAGCACGGCCCACGCTGCATTGTTTTTGTCATTTCCATTTTCCTCGCTCGCCCTCTCCCTACCCACCCCCCACCCTCCCACCCCCCTTTCTTTGCCTTAAATCCTCCTGAATCCTCCCATCTCATTTTATTCCCCGCTCGGCACGTCGCCGCTGCTCATCGCGCCATTTGTTATCTGTGATCCGAGTAGCATCCGGCTATCATCTGCCCGTGATTGCGCACTCTCCATAAAGCAGCCTCTCCACGCTCGCTAACATGACAATTAAGCCGAGCTCTGGGAAATCTGTCGGGTGTCTTTTGAAGCTCACATAAAATAAATGGAACATTGGAACAAGCATCCATGGCTTACTTTATATCCTATTACACATACGCTCGTAATTCTCAACTGTGTAAAAGTCTGAAGGACGTCGGAGGTGGGCCGTATGCTAAATCACTCGTTGAACATCATAGTGACTTGAAACTTCAGCTCAGTGACCCCCCGTCTGCTTGCTTTGATACGGCGCGCTGCTGTTTTCACTTCATTTAAAAAAAAAAAAACACAGACGCAACAAAAAACGTTACAAATTGTTGGTTTATTTGGTCAATGGACAACGACATTTCCAATGACATTTTTATTGATTTATTTAATTTGACAAGTAATTGTGTTCCCCCCCCCCCCCCCAAAGTCTTTGTTAAAAAGCACATTAAAAAATCTCTTCTGCCATACAAGTGGACCACTTGTTATAAAAACACGAATGAACCTTTCAGCATCATCAACTGCTTTAATGCGGACTCTTTCAATTCCGCTGCGCTGTTGATGTCACCAGAAGAGAGCACAAATGGGGAACTCCAAATCTTATTTTATAATCAAATCGAAACGGGCTCGCCAGGGAGCCCGGACTTAATCAACCGCGAAAACAAGTTTGCTTGCCAAATAAAGAACTCTAATTTCACATTTTAATCAAGAAATACAACGAGCGTTGTAGCTTTTTAGCATTCGTGCCGTTTACATAACAAATGTGACAAATAATGATCTTTATCTGGAGGAGCTCTCTTCCGCCCGTTAGGAGCCACTTCCTGCTGCTCTCGTTGCGAAACAATGACAATGAAAACAACAAGCCCAAAACCGTTTTTTAATGGAAACTTTTGCTCAATCTGGCTCGTTCCTTTTCTCCAGTGCATTCCGAGATGTCAAATAAGAACGCGTCTGGCATCTTATATCACGGAATTGTGCGGTGGATGCTTCTGGCTGTCAAATTCTGCCTTTGTGTGTGTTTCTGTGTGTGTGTTTGTGTGTGCGCGCGCGCGCGCGGCAACACATTGACAAGATCCCGTCAACCAGGTGGGAGGCGTCGGTACGAATATAAGGTGTTGTCTGAGAGCGCTTTGTCATTGCTTGGAGCGATGAAATCAAAGTTGGTGCTCTGCAATACTTCCCCAAATAGGCCACTTACACCTCCTTGACCCTCTGCGAGAAAAAAACTAAAAAACAAAAAAAAGTCGAACTGTAAATATGTCGGATTAAAGACACTATAAGCGGGGACCATTTTTGAGCGTGAAAGTTGATACGGATCCCCCCCGTGTGGTATTAAAAGATGGATTTATTGTATGTCATCTGTGTTCTCGTTCCCAGGAAGCTGCGCTTCATTTGACAGACACTGTCGGCAAGATTTTTCTTGCGTACTTCATTCATCCATGCGGTATTTATTTATTTTTGGGGGTGACACCTGCCATGCAACATTTTCTCACACGTGTGAAATGTCTCTTTTGATCCCGGAGAATGGATGTGGAGCCATATAAGCAAACTCCATGTCGTCAAGTAGATTTGCCGTTAAGGCCCATCCATTAGCCGTTTTCAAATGTTTTATTCTTTCTTTGCAGGGCTGTTTCTGAAAGCTTTCAAATGTAAGGCGCCTTGCTAAAAGGATACGCGTGTGGGCCCTTGGAAGTGTCAAAGGGGGATTATTGAATGTGAGTACTTTATTGTATCCTGACACATCTGTGTAATACTTGACAGCCACTCCAGTGACATATTTCTTCATAAATACCGTCGAGGCGACTCTGTCTCCCATTAATTTCATTTCATACTTCCGGAACAATATAGCTTACGCTTCGCTAAACCTCATTTTTGCATCATCACAGTAACCCCGGCGCACATTTGGATTTTCATTGTCTTTTATACCCGGATTTATCATAATTACAAAGTGTCATTCTGCTGGAAAAGGGCTGCTACTTGTTTAGATAGTGGTGAAGCAGCATGTGGCTTTCTGTGTGATTTCCTCTTACAATCGGGACGGAAGTAAAGATATCAACTCAAGCTATCATTATTTTATTTATTTCTTTATTTGTGTGTGTGTGTGTGTGTATATAACATATATAACAAAGTAGTTGTACTCGGTTACTTTCCAACACAGCATCTGGAGTATAATAAGTAGTTCCAAATTACATTGGGGGGGATCCCTCGAGTGTGAGCATTTTGTGTGTGCGCGCACATAAATCACCTCCATAATTATGACAAATGTCTCCAGCCGAGTGCGAGCAGTTTGCCGTTCCCCCAAAATGAGGTCAAATGAACAAGTTTGGCAATTTGCAGGAGTCGCTCCTAAAAGTCCGAGCGACGCAGTGACTTCGGAATCGCGCCTGAGATGAACCGCTCCAACCGGGGTTTGCGACCGACATATTCCCAGATTGATTGACGCCGATCGGGGCTGCCTTGTAGGCAAGCGCCAGAGTGATGCAGATGGCGAGTGACGATAGCAGGGGAGAAGGAGGGGGGGGGGCTTCCAAAAACCGCAGCCCAGCCGCGAGGATGTGCACCTCTGACTAATGAAATTGGACTTGTGAAGTCAGCAACACGCTCAGCTTGGCTGGCGACAGGGGATTTAACGCGGCAATTTGTCCGACTGCTGGCAAAGTCACTGAGGAAACATTGAGCTGTCACCGCGATAATAAAGTTGGATCGGCGAGGCATCAAATCGCCAGGCAATCAATGATGTCGCTCGTCCTGAGCCAGCTTTTTCCATTCAAGGTGATTCCGCCGTGGCCCGAGAGGTTGAAAAAGGGGAAGGGGGAATACCTGCAAATTGGATTGGAGTGAACCTCGGCTCGCCGTGCATTCCGCGCTTTGCGTCGGGGCCGTCAGCCAACGAGGCCGTTCACGCTCTCGGAAAGCTTTTGCCTCACATTTGACACTCTTCCGTGGCGCTCGCTTTTCCTCTCCGTGTTACTGTTCGGCCCGTTGTCCCGCTCCCTGTTTTCCCTTGAAATTAGAACCCCCCCACCCATTTTTCTACCCTTGATGACAGAACTCACTCTTTCTTCCTTTTTTTTCCCCCCTAATTTTGATAAAAGAGTTGAATCACAACATCCAAGTTGTCTAAATCTTTTAAAAACTCATTTACCGTATTTTCCGCATGATAACCGCTTTCACAACCGCTGCAGCTGGAACAAAGCGCCTAACAGAACTTTCAAAATCCTACGTCTAAGGAATCAGAATATTGATCTTTATATAAGGCGCATCGGATCACAAGGCGCACCGTCGGCCTTTGAGAAAATGGAATGCTTTTAAGTGCGCCTTATAAAATACGGTACCTGTATTGTATGTGAAGCCGTGTGGATTTCTTCCTCTCCAAAGAAGGTTTCGACCGTGTGCTTGCAGCACTGACTTTGAAAAATCGAAGAATGCAACGAGGTGTACGTGTAAAAGTGCTATTAGGAGCGCCTTATAGTGTGGAAAATACGGTACTTATTTGAACAGAAGTATCTGTGCTTGTAGTTAAGTACAAAGTCTGATACTTTTGCCATATCTGGTCATTTTTTTGTGTTTACTCTAGTCGTATCTCTCATTCCATTTAAGTACCAAGTCGGAGTAATTTTGCTACCTTGGGGTACAAACACAAGTACTTCGACTAGATATAGAGAGTGGTACTTTTACCACTACTTTTTTATCAGTACATATGTTTTTACCTTTACTTCTTATCAGAAGTGTCTGTTGTATTTAAGTATAGAGTGTGATTAATGCAGTCCAACAGTGTGTTGACCATTATCGCTCTCATAACCGCATTTCAATTGTCCCTCCCCGATGAATAAAGTGCACCGCTGCAAATTAGTGACGGCCAAGACCGGCTCTTCATCTTGCGGCGCTTATCTGTGGCTGAATCTGTGGTTGTAATGGGGCAGCATCTGACTGGGTCGCCTTCCCCTTGCCCCCGATGACGCTGACGCGGGCGCTGAGTAATTTGCACCCGCTGCCTCGCTTTGATGCGAATGTCACGGCAGGGAACGCGAGAAATTCCCCCTAAAGATGAGGTGCCGCGATAAGGTTAGCGTGTGCGCCTGGTGTGGGGCCATTAAGGGGACGTCGCCACAATGCCGCTTTGTGTGTGTGTGTGAAAAAAAACAATGTGTGCAATAAATTGCCAGTCACCTCATTCCTTTTATTTTTTATTTATTCATTTATTTTGTTCTGGGGGTAGGAGGTTGTAATCATTTTCTTGGCCTTACAAAATTTTTATAAACAAAGCCCATGACTGTAATATGAGGACTTTATACTGATCAAATTGTGAATAATTATCATCTTCATTGTTCTCGAATTATGACTTTTCTTGTATTACTAGTACTCTACTTATGAAATTCAGATTTTAGTGTAATTTTACAGTGAAATTATTATTTTTGGGAGTAACCCTAACCCCCAGCCTTGACCACCAACCCTAACCACTAAACCCCAACCATAAACCCTTCCAGCAATGCTAACCCCCCCAACCCTAACCCGAACTCTTAACTGTAATCCACAAACCCAAAATCCAAACCACAAACCCAACCCTAACCCTAATCTCCACCCTAACCCCTCACTCCTAAGCCCAACCCTAATTCCCAATCCTAACCCCAACCCTAACCCTCACCTCAACCCTAATACCTCCCCACAACCCTAACCCTAACCCCTAACTCCCAAGCCTAACTGCCCAACCCTAACCCCCAACCCTAACCCTAATCTCCACCCTAACCCCTCACTCCCAACCCTCCCCCCAACCCTAATCCCCAATCCTAACCCAACCCTAATACCTCAACCTCAACCCTCACCCCCAACCCTAACCCCTACCCTAAACCTCCCCCCAACTATAACCCTAACCCCTCACTCCCAACCCTAACTGCCGAACCCTAACCGCCCAACCCTAACCCCTTGCCCCAACCTTAACCCTTAACTCCTAGCCCCCAACCTCGAGCACCAACCCTAACCCTCAACCCCTACTATCAACCCTAACCCTATTCCCCAACTGTAACCCCCAACCCTAACCCCGACCGCTAACCCCAACAAAAACGTATGACTTAAAATTACATTTTTCCCCATTTCAGATGACTTAATTTTTTTGTAATTTGATGATGTTAATCTTTTAGAACTAAATTATGCTTCCCGTTTGTAAGATTGTGATTATTTTTGTGAATCAACTTGTATTTCGTTATGATTTTCCTTACTTTAATGTGGAGATAAAACAAGCAAGAGACAAACAAGACAGGAAAGTATATTTTCATTTCAATGTGTCAAAATAAATGACAAAATATAAATAATGTGCAGTTGCTATAGTAACTTGAAGTAATTGTACTACAGTAACTATATCCTGCCGCATCGCTTTCAGCAGAGCCGTTCCAGACGTTCATTTGAACGACCTTACGTTGAAGTACCCGCTGACTGTTTTTTGCTCAATTCTGCGGATGTTGTCATTGTTTTGTTCCGCTTCGATTAGTTACATCGCCAAATTGGATTAGAGTTAATTCGCTTAGACGCAGCAACGTAATGCCCACCACTTAGGCTCCGCTAAAACGAACGTGAACGAGCGACAGATGTGGCTTTTGCGAAACCGTGAGCAAAAGCTGAACACGGCTGGCGGGCGCTTCCGATGCCATGTGTTTGCAATCTGCTGGCAAAAGTAAACGCAAAAAAAAAAAAAAAAATTCAACTTGTGTATTGAAGCAAAAAAATATAGACTGACAAATTTTTTTTTAATGATTTCTAACCCCAAAATAGAAAAGTTTATACTGTATAAAAAATCATCATGTGATTAAATAAATTAGAAAATTCTGATGATTTCAAAATGAAGATGACTATTTTTGTCAGATTTATTTTTTACATACTTATCATATCCGAATTTTAGGACTTCATTCTTGTTTAAAAAAAAAAAGTGAAGTTGTGAAATTCAACCCCCCACCCTCCCCTTACTCCTCCACATTATTTGACTTCATTCTTGTAAATCGATGTATAGCTCTCATGTATTACTGACCCCGTTATTGTTGTACATTTCTATTTTTTTCTCCTTCCTTTTCTGAAATAAATGAGATTTTGTTCTGGCTTTTTTTGGGGGTGTGGTGATATTGGTTCAGAAAATGGATGGCCGGATGATTCCGACTTCATTCTTGTAAATGTATCCACCTGAAATAAAGCCATCTGCAAATTCAGTCCAGAAAGCAAGCATTTGTTGTTTGCTCCTTCCCACTGCTGATGTTTACTTTTGCCTTATGTCAATCCAGCGAGCAATCTGCGGCCACAGTCCAACGTTTTTTTGTTTTGTTTTTTTTCTCCCCACCAAACGTGAATTTCGTCAATGATGCGTGGCGAGAAAGGCAAGCGCCATTGTTTTCAAATGTTGAAAGCCTCATTTACATGGTGACTCATAGCGGCGCTCATTGGAACAAGATGTTGCTTTGGATTGTGTTTTTTGGAAATGATGTTTGTGAGATTTCCAGAGAAGAGTGGCTATTAGCGTAACGTGCAAACATACGACTACACGGAAAGCGATGATTATAAATGAGGCAATCATACACGCCGGATTCCAGCGCTTTGCACGCAGCGGCCGGGCAAAGCGCCTTTTTGGAGGTTTGCGGCTTGAGTAATAAACATTCCGTTGATGCAGATCTTACCACATGATGTTCGGGCGGGGGGAAAAAAAGAAATTTATGTCTGGTGACTGAGGCAAAAATTGTGGCTTGCTTGTAGTCAAGTCATATCCTGTACAATATCCTGAGGCTTAGTATATTCTTACGGGGTTCCCTCACTTTACCGCAGTTCATAGAAGAGATTTTCTTTTTTTCCATGACTCAGAGAAGGTCCCCAATAAGCTCCTTCCCACAGAGCAAATACAATATACGCCTGTGAGATGTGTTGTACGATGTTTTGTATGCATCGCTGCCCCGTGGGTGAAAGTGGCAGTTGTTTGAGGCTTTACGATTTCAGTAACATCGATACGAGACTAATTTCTCTTCACGCATCGATGACATTTTACATTACATTTGCGTTAAGCAGTCTTTCGCTTAGACATAATTACAGATTATGAGGAAGCTTTCATTCCCTTCTGTTTTATTTGTCAGTGCGGTGGTCGTCACCCGGCTGATGTTTCAGTTGTGAGCGACAAATGAAGGCACAAGCGCAAAATGGAGAACCACACGACGTGAGCCGTTTGGCACAACCCTTCCAAAAAAAAAAAAGAGTCTTCAAACTGTTTATTGCCACTCGCAGTTAAAATTGACTGTAGAATTAAACAGAAAGCAAAAAGAAGTTGGTGGTGGCCATTTAGCAAAATGCTAACACACGCTTACGAAGCTAGCATCAATGCTGCCTTGCCTCACACCCTTCAAGCGGCGGATATTTGAACACAAAGCTCGCAGCAACACACGTAGACAGACAGTAGAGCAGTACTCACAGACATATATTCTTTATCCCAAATGACCAATATCGCTGCATCTTACTTGACTGTCTTCTTTTCTATATGTATGCTCTACCCTTGGTAGCAGCACAATAGCAATGCATTCTCTCTGTTTACTGTATGTTCTTGTTTTCATAAATTAAATTACTGTCCAGTGCTATTTTTCATGTTATAACGTGATAACAACTTTTGTTGGTGGGATTGGAACGACAGAAAAACAACTTCACTCGAAACCGCCAGCGTGCTGCCCGTAAGGATGAAGTGTGAACGAAATGCGTCCTATTTGACCAAATCCTCCATCTTGATCGAGTTCGTGTTTGTGTGGTTGGCGCTTCGCATTCTTCCGCTTCATTTGGCAAACACTCATTCCTCTTTCTCTCTCTCTCTCTTATTTCTCTTTTGTGCACAGGCTCTGCAATACTGTTGCCATGGCGACAACGGCCCCTCCCTCTCTCCTCCTGCTCTGCTGGCTGCTCCGAACAGCCTGCTCCGCATTCCCCGAGGAACCGGGCCCTTTAAACTTCATCCCCACTGAAGGTATGGACGTTCTCCCACCATTTCCCCTACAGCGCTGGCAAAAGTATTCACAGTGTGTACTTGTGGAGAAGTGAAGAAAAAACAAAAAAACTAAAAAGTTGTGTGACTAAGTTGAGGTCCTGCCTTTGTGTTTTGTTCCAATGTTCCCTTCACCACCTTATCGTTGCGGTCTCGGCTTCACGCGTAAGGTGTTGAAGTGGGGGTCGAGGGCATGCGGGTGGGGCAGGGGTCACAATGGGTGTGATTGTGGAGGCAAGACACGTTCTCACACAAACGGGGGTTGCGCGTGAGGAGCGGGTGTGGAAAGGTGGCCGCTCGCATTTACGACTTTCCCCACACACGTCGTCGGTGTCTCTAGAGACGCTAGCCCCCCCTGCCCCCCCACCTTTCGCACTCAGACTTGGAGTCTCCACGTCAGCTCAGCGGTCTCCGTCCAGCACCAGACCTGGATCGATTGCAGTTCAATCGTATTGACTGATGGCTTCTCAGCCTTCTTAATGTATCAAAAGCAAAGAGTAGACCATCGAATCGGTCAAGCCCTTAGTAGCGGTTGGACGAGTGCAGCCTTTCCCACACTTCAGCATCCTGGGGTGTGAATGAATGGCAAGAACCAGGGGTGGAGCTATGTGGTGGCCAGTGGTGGCCACCGCCACCTTTGGCCACTCTCCAGTTACCCAACATAGGGGAAGGTTTTATTGGACAGGACTCAGTGATGTGATGGATTGCTTTATTCGATCAGCTTCAGTTAAAAAAAGAAAATAAATAAAAAATAGGGTCAAGCTGCAGCTTATCAAGCTGGTGCCATTTAAAAAAATTAATTACTTTATTTATTTCTTTTATCTTATTTTATTTTATTTTATTACAAAACAAATATTTAACCTCTTTGAAGAGCAAAAAAAAAAAAATCTTGTTACATGAAAACATTCCACCCAGTCAAGGAAACAAAAATGTTCTATAATTATGCATTTTCTTTTATACTTGGCTCATAATTTTCATCAGTACTTTAAGTTGAAACATTCTTTTCAAAGGTAAAAATTGAACCACACATTTTCAGATCATTTTTGTAATTATTCTGCAAATTTTCACCTCTTAATGGAGAGCCATCTTTGCTTTATGTTAGTCCATGTCTTGTTTTTCACCCTTTAGAATTACCGTATTTCAATGCTAATTTCATTAGCCCTTCAATAGCATTTGGCACAATGTATTAGCATTAAGCTAGCGGACTTAAGGAAAAGATGTATGGTTTATTGAATCACAAATTACTCATAGGAATTTACTCGGTTTTGCACTTTGGCATGGCAGAGACTGAAATATGCCTACGTAAGCAAAAAAGAAGTCATTTGAAGGCATGTATTATGTAGATTCATGCAAACAGGATCAAAAGACATGAGAATGAAGACACACCACGCTATAGAATTGTGATTTCCCAAAATAGCTGCATGAGAGCAGTCGCATGAAATTGCCGTTGCATTTGACATGAAACCCAGCGAAGGAGCGAGAACAATGATCTCACTTTAATTCATTCGAATGAGATGACGTCAGCGCCAATGCCCGGTGTGCCGCGACAATTGTTTTCATCACCACAGTGCAGAGAATAGGCGTGAGTCGTGATGTCAGGTATTCAACTCCGCATCATTGCATTGCCCGGAAAAGTATGCTTCAGCGGTAGACAGGAAGAAGACAATGCCTGGCAATGACTGAATATTACTGATTCGTGTGAATAAAAATAATTTGGATAGCAGATGAGCACTAAAGACTAAATATAGACCCGAAGAGGAAATCTGATGAAAGTGGCGCATAAGGAAGTAACGGCGCGGAAGGGGAGCGATGGCGCAACAGTTGAGGTCCCCTGTGGTCAGACGTCTGCGGGTACTTTGTTGTTTTGGTTGTGATATACGTGCATAGAATGAACCCTGAATATGGAATATATTCACAGGGACGCAGTTTGTTTATTTGGTGCTGATGAGCATCTGTAAAGATTTACGGTCTGGTGGCGATCTAAAATTGGGGAGTGTTAGCTTTGGCGAAGATGCCGCGTTGGAGTGAGCGCCATCCAATCTGCCGGATCGCATTACAAATGACTCCTGTGTGTCTGAAATTGAATATGGCTCAACATAAATTTTCCCAAAATGAATGTCGGATTGGGATCAGTAATTACGCGTGCGTGTGTGTGTGTGTGTGTGTGTGTGTGTGTGTGTGTGTGTGTGTGTGTGTGTCTTCCGCCTCGTAATAGTGTCAAGACGCTATCCTGTGTTTCTGGGCCGTCCGCACCACACGTGGCAGAGACAAGAGCCTCTACATATCCAGAGGGTCATCCAAGTCAACCGAACGCTCTACATTGGAGCCAGGTACGACCCCCCCCCCCCACCCACCCGCCCCTCTCCGGCAAGTAAATACTCAAAACCCCATTTTGGGAGAAAGTAGGCAACATTTAATACATACATTTGGGATAAGACAATTGGGTGGTTGGGGTGAAGCGG